>JAQFVV010012394.1:676398-1036276 GCA_028023455.1 Epiperipatus broadwayi
ATATAGATAGATAGATAGATAGATAGATGAATGAATGAATAGATAGATAGATAGATAGATAGATAGATAGATAGATAGATAGATAGATAGATAGATAGATAGATAGATAGATAGATAGATAGATAGATAGATAGATAGATGATAGATAGATAGATAGATAGATAGATAGATAGATAGATAGATAGATAGATAGATAGATAGATAGATAGATAGATAGATAGATAGATAGATAGATAGATAGATAGATAGATAGATAGATAGATAGATAGATAGATAGATAGATAGATAGATAGATAAATGATTTAGTGAGTTTTATATACATATATAAAATTTACAGAAGGGGGGGTCTTGTCAAATTTTATATATTCATTTTATTTACATTAAGCCATATAGTGACTCAAATATATTGCATTATAATTTGTATCATAAAGATTTAAAAATAGCAAGCCCCACTTATTTTTATATATATGTTAAAAACGAAGATTTGCACGGTTAGAGAGAGGCAATAGATATTTTAGGGGTTCATCCGTGTTAAAAGTTTTTTAACACGGATAAACTCCCGCAAAATATATATAAACAAGAGGGTTTATCCGTGTTAAAAAACTTTAACACGGATGAACCACAAAAATATGTATTTTATATATTTAACCCGTGCAAATCTTCGTTTTAACATATATATATAAAAATAGTAACGACTTACTATTTTTAACTCTTATGATGCAAATTATAGTACATATATTTGAGGGTCATATATTTATTGTAAATAAAGTAGATATATAAAAAAAATTTTGCATGCCAGAAGACTCATTTTCTTCTACAACATTTATATACATGTATATAAAAACTCACTAAATCATTTATTTACCTATCTATCTATCTATCTATCTATCTGTCTATCTATCTATCTATCTATCTATCTATCTATCTATCTATCTATCTATCTATCTATCTATCTATCTATCTATCTATCTATCTATCTATCTATCTATCTATCTATCTATCTATCTATCTATCTATCTATCTATCTATCTATCTATCTATCTATCTATCTATCTATCTATCTATCTATCTATCTATCTATCTATCTATCTATCTATCTATCTATCTATCTATCTATCTATCTATCTATCTATCTATCTATCTATCTATCTATCTATCTATCTGTCTATCTATCTGTCTATCTGTCTGTCTGTCTGTCTGTCTGTCTGTCTATCTATCTATCTATCTATCTATCTATCTATCTATCTATCTATCTGTCTATCGTCTATCTGTCTGTTTGTCTATCTATCAATCTATCTATCTATCTATCTATCTATCTATCTATCTATCTATCTATGTCTATCTACGTCTATCTATCTGTCTATCTGTCTATCTATCTGTCTATCTATCTATCTAATATCTATCTATCTATCTATCTATCTATCTATCTATCTATCTATCTATCTATCTATCTATCTATCTATCCTATCTATCTATCTATCTATCTATCTATCTATCTATCTATCTATCTATCTATCTATCTATCTATCTATCTATCTATCTATCTATCTATCTATCTACATACTACATATCTATCTATGTATCTATTTTAATGGTCACACATGCTGTTTACATTATTTATTTTAAAATTAGACATTGAAAAGTTTGCAAATAAAAACTTTGCTAAAAAATAAAAATTGAAAGTTACTAAAAGAAAACTTTATTAAAAAAAAAGAAAAAGTTTTAAGACTAAATTTTCAGCTAAAACTTAAATGATTTAAAGATAAAGATATTTCTTTAAGAATATACAAAAAATTATTTAATGCTGTTGTAAAATGGAAATGATTATTTTAATTAGTCCAAGTGAACTAGCCTTTGGGCATTTCAAAATGTATAAGTAAATGTCAGATAGGAGAGAAAAAAATAATAGAAACTAATAGCCAATAAAAAGAAATCTCTCTCAGGAAACAGACCTCAATGAAAGGGTCATCATCATCATGACGTAATGTTGAGTTAATCCGCAAAATTAATATAAAAAGAAAAAGTTTAGAAATAAATTTTAGTGAAGAAAGAGCTGGAAGAGAAGATAGAGATGAGACGATATGTGTTAAGTCGGAGAGAGTTGGAGAAAGATGCACTTTCAATTCCTTCAGTTGTTCTAAAAAATGAAACATCATTTTCCCATATTGTGGACTATAGGACATCTGGGCCCAGCAATTAAATACCAGCTACAATAAAGGACCAATGGTTAATTGGATACCAATCTCTTCAGGGAAAGCATGAGAATTCATGTTAAAAATTACAAGCAACTACAAAATATGGACCTTTTAAAACTGTAAGAACTTTAGAAAATTCGTGAACATTAAATATAAAACTTTCCCAGTATTTAAATTATGGCAATAGTATTGACTATCTGACCAAACTAAATTATTTATTAATTATTTTATTGAATGTATTATTTGTTTGTTAAATCATTTCCATTAATTTATTTTATGTTCTTTTAAGTTTTTGTTATGATTTTTTTTTTTTTGTTAAACAACTTGTAATAAATGTTAAATTTAAGTCGGGCGTGAATGGCTGCATAGATTTGTAATGTTATGTTAGTTTAAGGGAGGGTAAATCTTGGGTTATTTGTTTCATAGTTAAATTGGGTCAATGGACTGGATATATTGGTGTAATTAGTAAATGTAGTATGAAGTCTGCTACATGCAGGATCTCATATCATGCTGCACACCTCCTTTTTGCCTATGGAATGGGATAGCTAGAGGGAAAACACAGTCCCTTCCTATGGAGTTTTTTTATTGCTCTTCTCATCACACAGATGTAGTATTCCTGTCTGTATGAGAGTCAATGTCTTCTATAACCATGCTGTTCAGATGTCATTCCTGACAGTGTGGTATTGGTGCTGTCATATTTCATGCTACATTGAACACATCGATATATCAGATAGATTGGCATTGGTTTGACTGCAAACTTTGGCCTAAGGTTAAATCAGGGATAGAATATTTTCTTTTCAAATGCAATCTTATGTAGTCTATTCATACTCGACATTCTAGTAAAATATTAAACTCATCTGTGCGATCTTAGAAAAGAAAAGTTTAAAACGTAAATTAAATTCTAAAAATTTAAAGTTAAATGTGAGTTAAATTTTAAAGTAAAAGTGATTCTAAAATGATTCAAAATTTATATGCATGTAAATAAATGTTTGTGTGTTAATTACTGGCAGTGGCTTCTTTTACTTTTTATTTTTAATTGAAATATTATTAGATAAGTTATATCTTATAAATCTCTGTGTCTCACTGAGGTAGTGACTTGGGCTGATGGTCTGAATAAAATATATAAAAAAATTTTTTCTTAACTTATGTATCTGCCTAATATATAAATTTTCTGGTTTCAAATGCCTGGTGGCACCCTGTACGGCAGATATGGTAAGACATTATTGATCTCGCACATTCTATTGGACCGTTATACTATCTATCTATGTATATTTATATATTTTTAATGTACCTATTTATCTACATGTGTATGTCAGTCTTCTTTCTACATATCTGTATTTTAACCTTTTTTATATATTGATTTACATTTATCAATATTTTGGCTATCAATCTTTCAGTTTACAATGTTCTTTATGTATATCCATCTATCAAACTTTTTATCTACTTCTTGTCATCTGTGTCATGCTATCTATTTATGTATGTATTTGTTCACACACACACACTTATATATATATTAAAAATAATTCAATAAAAATTATTTAATAAGACAACTTTTATAATAATATTATGTTTAAAATTAACCTCACCAACCCGGGTAACAACATTATGAACAAGTTTTGATTTGAAATTTGATCATTTTTTGATATATATATATTTCTTTCTCTATTTTTTAATCAGTTTACATTTTTACTTATCTGACTTCCCATTGAACATATTATTTTTCTACCATTGGTCTATTTGCCAATCTATTTATTCATTATCTATTCATAAATCCATTTATCTACTCAACTTCTTTCTATATATTTACCTACATCTATCTATCTATCTATCTATCTATCTATCTATCTATCTATCTATCTATCTATCTATCTATCTATCTATCTATCTATCTATCTATCTATCTATCTATCTATCTATCTATCTATCTATCTATCTATCTATCTATCTATCTATCTATCTATGTTAATCTGTCTATCTATCTATCTATCTATCTATCTATCTATCTATCTATCTATCTATCTATCTATCTATCTATCTATCTATCTATCTATCTATCTATCTATCTATCTATCTATCTATCTATCTATCTATCTATCTATCTATCTATCTATCTATCTATCTATCTATCTATCTATCTATCTATCTATCTATCTATCTATCTATCTATCTATCTATCTATCTATCTATCTATCCTATCTATCTATCTATCTATCTATCTATCTATCTATCTATCTTCTATCTATCTATCTATCTATCTATCTATCTATCTATCTATCTATCTATCTATCTATCTATCTATCTATCTATCTATCTATCACTATCTATCTATCTATCTATCTATCTATCTATCTATCTATCTATCTATCTATCTATCTATCTATCTATCTATCTATCTATCTATCTATCTATCTATCTATCTATCTATCTATCTATCTATCTATCTATCTATCTATCTATCTATCTATCTATCTATCTATCTATCTATCTATCTATCTATCTATCTATCTATCTATCTATCTATCTATCTATCTATCTATCTATCTATCTATCTATCTATCTATCTATCTATCTATCTATCTATCTATCTATCTATCTATCTATCTATCTATCTATCTATCTATCTATCTATCTATCTATCTATCTATCTATCTATCTATCTATCTATCTATCTATCTATCTATCTATCTATCTATCTATCTATCTATCTATCTATCTATCTATCTATCTCTATCTATCTATCTATTCAGATGTTAATGGTTTATTAGACGAAATAGATGCAGATTGTAATGTTCATAGTACATATTTTAATTAAAATTTCAGTCTTATTTTTTTTTAAAAAATTGAATGCTATTTTAATACATATACAGAATTTATATGTTTTTAAGTGTACATGACATATAAAAACAAAAAGACTTTCAATCTTAAGTAAAAATATAATTTTGATTAATTTATTACAAATTTTTTAGTCACTTTTTCCTTTATTGTTTTTTACAAAACCAAAACATCACATATTTAGTTTTGTATTTAAACATTTTCGTAAAAAAGATTAAATTTATCTTTAAAGTCCATAACATTTTTAATTGCCTGTATTATTTAGAAATAAATAAATCAGAATTTAATATTAGGAATTTATTTTAAAGAATAAATAAAATATAAAATGTGATGTAATTTCTAATGTCAAATTGATAATCTTTCATATTTCAAAAGTGTGTGTGTGTGAGAGAGAGAGAGAGAACAAAAGTCATGGATTAATTTTTCCATCTGAATAATTTTAGAATGAAATAAAACTTAGCGTTAAGATCTACCAAATTTTGGATTTATTACACAGTCCAAAAACAAAAGAAATCATAATTCTATGTTAAAATTAACAACTTAAATATAAAATGTGGCATTAACTTTTACTTTGAAGTTATCCTTTTAGATGACAAAAATAAATAAATCAGATAAACAAATAAATAAAAGAAAAAATATGTGATTAATTTTTTAGTCAAATATTTTTATAAAGAAATTAAATTTACCTGTAAATTGTACAAAATTTTGGATTGATTATATAGATAATAACAAATGAGAAATAAAATATCGTAGACACATCTTTATATTAAATTTGTAAAATATTACATGTACCAGTTAAAAAAAACACATCATGAGCATTTAATAAAAATAAAAGATTCTATAAACAATTTAAACTTATTCTTAAGATATATGAAAATTTTTAGTTTTCTATACAGTATTATTTAAAAGCCAAATATGAGGAATATTTTTTTCTTAAAAAAAAATAATTAAAAATATTACATTTTTAATATTTGTACAATGTGAGAAACATTATATTTATTTCACTTTTTAAAATAATTTTATTTCGTCCATAAGTATATAAATATGTATTTTTTTTACAATTTTAATAGTTAAAATAAAAAAAAAAAACATTTGTGATTTGCATTATAGTAAGCTATTTTTACAAAAAAATGACAACAACCTTCATCTTTGAACAAGATTATATAACTAATTTGATATAGAAATATGTTCTCATAATATACTTCCTATTTATAAAAATGAATTGCTAATATTTTGTTTGTTATTAATGGGAATCACCAATTATTGCTGTGGTCAGCAGTGCATGCTTTTAATAAAAGGAATTCATATTGAATAGTTGGTGATAAAATTTGATTGGGATCTTCCATGAGTTTATTAGTTATATCTCAAATTAAATGTCAAGAGTTATTGGACTAAAAACAAAGAATAAAATCTATAACAAATTATAAAAAAAAAAATTCTATGCATGTTATCCAAAGATAAAATATTCTGCATTGGCTTTTATTTAGGACTGAAAAACAAAATAATAGATTTATATATAATCTACTCAATTTTTTATTATTTTGTAAAATTATTAAATATTTATTTCTAAAAAAGTATGCAACATTTATATATAGTTTTACTTTACTATAATATATTTTAGCTAAAAATTAGGCAACTATAAATTTTATTGGTACTAGTCAGGACAATTTTATATTTTAAACAAAATTTTCAGTATTTAAAATGGAGCTTATTTTTTAATTAAAAAATAAGGTTTTTCATATAAAGAATAAAATGATTTCTTTTCTTTTGACTATTTTCTTCTTTATAGTTCTGTTTATTTATTTAGTTTACTATATTGATATTTTATTTTTTAGACTAATTTCATTTATTAAACTCAAGTTATTAACAAAATCTGTAAAAAGAAATAAAAAAGATATGAGTTTATGTTCATTAAATAATATAATCAAAACATCTACTAAAGTGTTAAAACATGTCAGTTTAGTTAATTATTTATTCTTGGTATAAACATATACCTTTATTAAGAAAACATTTTTATCTTTCACCAATCTTTGAGAAAAGACATTCAAAGTAATTTACAATTTTATTTCAACTTTTTTATTATTTATTAATGCATAATTCTAAGTAAATATGATTAGATATTGGATTTAAATGAATGTTTGCATAATTATTTTAATAATGGATAATTATTTAGTAATACTACAAATTAAACTTCATAAACAAAATGGCATAATAATACAGTAACATATTGTGAAATACTTATCAAGGCAAAACTTTTTTATAATCAAGTGAATGTAAGTAATATATTTATATTTATTTTTGAACAAATCACTTTTTTAATAATATTTTCCTAGTAAGTTAACTTTAAGTAATATTAATAAAATACTTTAATTTAACCCATTTAATTTTTATAATCTTAACTTAAATTTGAATACAGGTTTTAAAATTAATGGTTGTTTATATGTATACCATATTTTCATAATAAAAGAAGCAAACACTTATAATAATATTGTCTGATGTAGCTTTTTGATTTATTTTCTATGAATACTAAGTAAATATATCTTTGCAACAGATAAGAGTATTAGACTGCTAAATGATAATGATATATATTTTACTGCAAAATATGACACTTTAAAAATAATTGATTGATTTTTATTGCTTAATTTGTAAAGTAATCAAAAATTTATATTAAGATAAAGTCATTAAAAATTAAAATAAATAAAAATTGTCAAAAGAAATAATTACTTTTCCACTAAACTGAATTTACAGTAATAATAAATCAATGACATTTTTAGTGTTTTTACAATGAAAAAGAATAAAAGTATGTTTTTAAGTTAAACCCATACATGTGAAAATTTTTCTTTTCAGTGGTAAATTTAAGTACTCTAGAATTATATTACAGTCATGCATTATTTTAGTGATCACTACATTAAACAATCCACTTATTTCTGCAAATGAATATATTTAGAAACTAAATGTATTACACAGTTATCTGACTTAGCTGTGGCAAGAATAAAAAATATAATTGAAAAAAATTCTCAGTTAATTAAAAAAGTCTCGGTTATTGTTATATGTGAACCTTAATTCATGGGATCTACATATTAGAACAAAATCACAAACTCACAAGATCTTTCATAGAATTTCAGCTGAAAAATTTACAATTTTTGGAGATTATTGCCTTAGAAATAAAATATTGTTTAAATAAAAAAGAAAATAAAACACATAGTACAATGTAGAACAAGTATTAATTATTTTTATAAGCACATTACAAAGATAAAAAAATATATAATACTAAACAACTATTTTATAAATTTAAAAAATGTAAAAAAAAATAAAAACAAACAAGTTTTATAATAGAATTTCTCAGTATTACTTTAAATGCACTAAACAAATTCAATAACATTTTTCAATGAAAATATTAATATCGCAAATAGATATTTTATAATAACCTACGAAAACAATCTATGTTTATTGAAATTTAACAAATATTTAATCTCAAAAATTGTTTTAAAGAAAATCTATTAAAAGCTAAAGAATTTAACTAATATTGATTTTATTTAAAATAAAAATTTGTAATTTAAATTTAATAATATATAAATCAAAGACATCCATTTGAATTTATTAAAGGAATGTTTTGTTAGATAAGTTATGATTTCAAATACCTTAAATTATATATATATATATATATATATATATATATAATTTATATAAATAAAGTTTGATATCTGTATTCGTTTCACAATATATGTAATATACAAATCAATATATATATCAAAATACAATACAATTTATATAAATTATATTCTTTTAGAAGTACTTTCGACTATACACTTTGTAGTCTTTATCAACTATATAACGTTGAATAATCAAAACGAGACAACCCTTAACAATACCCGTAGTTTAATTCAGATTTCCCACAATTTTGTTATCTTAACATTTGATGACTGGCGATTCATTAACATTTCACGATTTCTTGAAATCAACATAGCCTCTTTTATTTTACGTTTATTATGACAACGTTCAATTTGAATAATTTTCATATTTTTATAATTGAATTTAAATCCATATTGACAAGATTTATTATGATCAAATATAACAGATGATGAAGGTTTATTTACATCTGTTCCATATTGATTCTCCTTTTGAATTCTATTATATAAAAGCATATGTTTTTTTATTCTCTTCTCAAATGTACACTTAGATTCACCAATGTATTGTACGCCACATCCACATATCAATCTATATATAATAGAATTTTGATTAAACTTTGAATTTTGAATTTTAGAATTATTAAGCAATCTATTTATGTTATTTGTAGAGAAAAAAGCAATATGACACAAACCATTATAAATTTTCCTAATAAACTTGACCTGCTCATCTGATATAAATGGCATTGAAATCCATTTCATTTTGATATTTTTATTTTTAATTTTTAAAAATAAAAATATCAAAATGAAATGGATTTCAATGCCATTTATATCAGATGAGCAGGTCAAGTTTATTAGGAAAATTTATAATGGTTTGTGTCATATTGCTTTTTTCTCTACAAATAACATAAATAGATTGCTTAATAATTCTAAAATTCAAAATTCAAAGTTTAATGAAAATTCTATTATATATAGATTGATATGTGGATGCGGCGTACAATACATTGGTGAATCTAAGTGTACATTTGAGAAGAGAATAAAAGAACATATGTTTTTATATAATAGAATTCAAAAAGAGAATCAATATGGAACAGATGTAAATAAACCTTCATCAACCGTTATATTTGATCATAATAAATCTTGTCAATATGGATTTAAATTTGATTATAAAAATATGAAAATTATTCAAATTGAACGTTGTCATAATAAACGTAAAATAAAAGAGGCTATGTTGATTTCAAGAAATCGTCAAATGTTAATGAATCGCCAGTCATCAAATGTTAAGATAACAGAATTGTGGGAAATCTGAATTGAACTATGGGTATTGTTAAGGGTTGTCTCGTTTTGATTATTCAACATTATATAGTTGATAAAGACTACAAAGTGTATAGTCGAAAGTACTTCTAAAAGAATATAATTTATATAAATTGTACTGTATTTTGATATATATATATATATATATATATATATATATATGATTTGTATATTATATATATATACAATATTAAAGTAATTATAAAAATATAATTACTTCATGCAAGAACAAGCCAAAATACAGTAAATAAACATTTTAAATATATTTTATTCAGAAGTACTTTCAACTAGATCAGTAGTCATTGTCAACTATTCAAAAATAACATTACAACAACAGGTCATATAAACATTTTCCCAACAATTAATCAATTTTATAATTCCCACAATTCACTAATCTTAACATTTGCTGCTTGTCTATTAATCAAATGTTGTTTATGTTCATTAATCAATAAAGCTTCCCAATTTTACGTTTATTATGGTTTCTTTTAATCCCCATAATTTTAACATTATTAAAATCAAAATTAAATCCATAATTAAAAATTCTATTATAATCAAAGAATACAGAAGTCAAAATATTCCCATTTTTATCAGAAATTGAATTTTGAACATGCTTCAGTAACAAAATATGTTCTTTAATTTTTTTTTTCCTAATGTACACTGACACTCCCCAATATAACTCATACCACATTTACAATCCATTTATATGATATACAATTTTGATGAATAAAAATCTTTGTATAGTCTATTTACATTAAACAGGGTATAAAAAGCAATCTTACACATAGCATAATATATTTTTAAATTTATTTCACTTGTTCATTATTAATAAATGGAATAGCTATTCAAACTTTTTTATTTTCTTATAATTCATAATCAAATGTAAAACACTTTTTATTAAAATTTATATACCATATTATAATTACATCCAATAATTTTGAAGTGTGTTCAAAATTCACTTTCTGATAATAATGGGAATATTTCAGCTTTTGTATTCTTTGATCATAATAGAATTTGTAATTTTGGATTTAATTTTGATTTTAATAATGTTAAAACTATGGGGATTGAAAGAAATCATAATAAACATAATATTAGGGAAGCTTTATTCATTAAAAATATAAACAACATTTGATTAATATTCAATCAGAGAATGTTAAGATTAGTGAATTGTAGGAATTATAAAATTGATGAATTGTGGGGAAATGTTGACAACGACTACTGAGCTAGTTAAAAGTACTTCTGAATAAAGTATATTTAAAATATTTATTTACTGTATTTTGGATTGATATTGTGTGAAGTAATTATATTTATATATATTAATTTAGCAAAAACAGACATTTCTATAAACCCAGTAAGATATTTCCAATATTAGTTATAAATAAGAGCAAAAATTTATAACATTATTAAAGTGTCATTTTAAAAATATTAAGTACTAGTAAACAACAAAAGTCAATAGTAAAATATACTCTGAAAATAAACATTACCGTAAAACATATATACCCACTAAATAATCCTATGGTGTAAAGATAATAAAACCCTCTTATCTTTTCCATAACCCGTTTTTAAATTTGGTCTTAGTATAGCTTGAAATCTTTTACAGATTTTAATAAGTCTTAAAATTTTAATTTTAGATATCTAAATTTATATATACATGCAATAATTATTGAACATTAATCAATAGGGGAGTATCTATGTATTGCTAATTATACCGATATCCCAACATATAATAATTCATTATACCTAATGAATAATGATTTTTTTATTATTTCCTATGAAGACCCTTGGGAAAACTTTTGCCTTCAAAGAGGGATTTAAATATATTTTCTTCATTTATTTTTAAATAATTAAATAAAGTAGTGTTTATTATCTCTATCTGCCTTGCCCATATCCTGGGATGCAAATAAATAAGATCTTATAATATTTTTTTAGATAACTGAAAAAATTTTAGTCAGTCAATCAATTATATATATATATATACGGTATTACCCGTGAAGATCTGCCATGCACACCATCTGTAAAATTGGATAGTATGTTCAGAAGTTTGGGAATTTGCTTTTGGGATGACAGAAATAATGCTATATAATCCATATATACAATGCAAGAGATATTGGTAATAATGCTAGATGCATAGACTCCTGAGAATTCATTTTCTATTATTTTTATAATAAGAGGTTGAGAGGTGAGCTTTGTGGCATGGACTGATGAGGCATTGTTGGAGGTGAGATTTTTTTCCATTTAGGGGAACATAAAATCTTCCAGTTAGAAAGGAGGTTAGCTAGCACGTTTAGATAGGCATTGGGAACTGAATATTTTTGTAGAGTTTTAAGAAAAGTACTGATGTATATCATGTCAAATGCAGACTCAATATCTAGCTGAATAACAATTGGACTGTATTTTTTTCCCTTACATTTTCTATAATTGATTTGAATAGAGAGCCACCTGTCATGTCAAGAATTATTATTATTATTATTATTATTATTATTATTATTATTATTATTATTATTATTATTATTATTATTATTATTATTATTATTATTATTATTATTATTATTATTATTATTATTATTATTATTATTATTATTATTATTATTATTATAAAATATAAAACAATTATAAAAAAATATAAATATTACAATGCAAGCTTTGCATTTCTTTTGTTAATATTTTGTTTTATTGATATATATATATATATATCCATACTAAATTATCAATAAAGCAAAATATTAACAAAAGAACACAAAGCTTACATTATAATATTTATATCTTTTTATAATTATTTTATATTTTATTTTTTAAATAATAATAATAATAATAATAATAATAATAATAATAATAATAATAATAATAATAATAATAATAATAATAATAATAATAATAATAATAATAATAATAATAATAATATATATATATATATATATATTGTATTTCTAAGAATAATACATATTGTGTATTTAAAATATGAGAGTAAATACTTCTTTGTATTTAAAAAGATTACTAATATTACAAGTATAAAAAGCTTTTGGTTTCTATTATTGTCAATTGATTTATAAAAAGAACTTTAAGACAATTTTACTTTTAAAATTACAAATTAATGAGATAAATGCTTCAAAACTACTAATTTGTTGTAAAGAATAATTTCCAATTATGGAACATATAAAATGCTTTTTATTATATTGATTATTTTGGTTTCACTAATAACAATAATAGTTATTTGACTTTAATAGTAATAAATATAATTTATGCAAAATTTTATTCACTAAATGTAAATACCCATGAATTTATGTTAATAAAATGTAAATTTTCAGGCATGTATTACTTTATATATATATATATATATATATATATATATATATATATATATATATATATATATATATATATATATATATATATATATATATATATATATATATATATATATATATATATAAACATTCAAATTAACTTCATAAATTTCAGGAGATATAGCTACCTTATGCCATGAATGCCACTCTGAATAGCAATTTACAACATTCGCGCACACACATATAATATAAAAAAATATAACAAAATAATAGTTAATAGTAAATTTATATTAATATTCTCTCTTCTCTTAGAACCATGAATTTATCTATTAAAAAGTAAACCTTCTCAAGTAAAGTTGAAAATAGATATAAACATATATAGCAATTCCATAATTCCCTTCAAAATACATCTTTTCAATGTTAAATGATATATTTATAAGATTGATGACCTCAGATTTCAAAAGTTTTTATCATCAAAGCTTCCTTGACTCTTCTTTTTAATTTATTTTTCCATAAAAGACAACTTTTTTATTCTCAAATACTATTTCCTGACCTGTATTCAGTTCATAAATATACAAAGATGAGTACTGACATTAATTTTTTCTCTACTCTTTTATTAAGGCAGTTTACTTTGACTTATATAAATTTCATGTCAACTACAATAAATCTTATAAATTACTTCAGGAATATATTTACAATTAATAGATTGTTTTGAATTATATAATAATGAAATTAATTCATCGATTTTTATTCCAAACAATTTTAATACCATCCAATAAATGACTATTCTTAGAAATCAATCTGTAAATCAGTGACTTCAATTGCAAAAAAATAAATTATTGATTTTCATTAACATTTCAGTTTTTATTAATATCAGATTTATAGAAATTTTACCCTGAATACGATATTGCTAATAAATTAATGATTATAAGCCAATTTAATACAATTAGAAGCAAATTGATTTCTTTAAATATAGGCATTAATTTCAAAATTATTAAGACTTTTATCCTTGCAACAAAAAATCAATTAAACAAAACCTTTCCAATGAGTAAAAGGTTGATAATTCTGAAGTCTTGTAATCACTTTATTCAATGGAAAGATTTAAAAAATGATATAACGTCTGACAGTTATCAATCTTTTACTTATAAGAAAGTTTCTGTATTGAATTTTTATTACAGAAATAAAAAGCTTAATAATTTTGAAAGTTATGCTTATATTCAAAGAAATCAATTTGTTTCTGATTATACTGAGTAGGATTACAACCATGAATTTATTAGCAATATCATATTCAATAAAAATAACTAAAGGTATCTTATTAATACAACCTTACATTTTAATGAAAATCAAGAGTTTATTTCTTTATCATTTAAGTCATCAATTTATAGATTATTTGAGAACAAAGTCATGACATAATTTTATTATTATATCATTCAAAACAATCTATCAATGGTAAATATATTCCTGGAATAATTTATAAGATTTTTTGTAGTAGTCATGGAATTTATATAAGTCAAAGTAAATTGTCTTAATAAAAACATTAAAGTTCATAAGAGTTAAAAATAGGGTCTGTAACTCCGTCTTGTATATTTGTGAAATGAATACAGGTCATAAAATATTATTTGACATTGCAAAGATTATCTTTTATGAAAAAAATAAAGTACAAAGAACAGTCAAAAATACTTTGATGATAAATTATCATGAATATGAGACCATCAATCTCATAAATACATTATTTGGTCTTTAATTTACTGGAAACAGATGAGATGTAAGTTTTTAATGCAGCATTGAAAAGTTTCCTCTCCCTACTTTTTCAGTGTGTGATGCTGGGTATGTATTTTTGTTTATCTTCTTATTTATAGTGAATCAAGTCATCCCAAATTCTCATTTTCCCATGTAGCTTTGAAATTATAACTATATATCTGGCCAACCATGCTGATCCACAATTGATAGAACCCCTTTCTAAATTAGTTTATTTATAACCTCCTAACTTATTCTTTCTGGGTAAATAGTACATTTTGAGCTTTGCAAATGATGATTTTGAGCTTTGCAAATGACGATTTTTCACCTTTCTTATGATCAATTTTAATATGTTTAGTAAACACGTATTTAATAATTTTACAAAAAATATATATTGAGAAATAATCTAAAAATTATGTTTAAATTTATTTTTCTGTATTTATGAGTCCAACAAAATACTATATTGAGTAAATTTGGACAGTACTTTCTTTTCAGCAGATAGTGCCTTTACTAATTTCTTTCTTTCAGATTTTGTTTTGATTGTTTTGGGACTATTGATATCTACACCCATTTAAAAAATTTAAAATTTTATTCTATTAAATATAATTTAAATTACTCAATGTTCTTTCTAAAATTAAAATTCCTACTTACAAATTTACCATACCTGATTGTTATCATTGAGTGAATGTGTTTTTATTGCAGTATCATCAAAAATCTTTCATGTATCAAGAACTAATTAAAGTAATCAATTGAACTATAAAATGAACTTTAATCTATTTCATATTTGAGTGTACCCATTTTGAATTTCACTTGAGATGGTCTATGTTTTATTAGATATAACCATGGTTGTAAGAGAATATTAGTATAAATTGGTTTTTAGTTAATATTTTAATATATGTTTTTTTTTTCTATTTTTACTTATTAGTATTATTATTACAGAATTAGGCAGTATTTAATTATATATGTAATTTAAATAGATATATAGCTAGATATATGGATATATAAAGTTTTTAGGATAAGTTTAAAATAATATTTACAGAATGTCAAGAAAGAATCTATGTTTTCACATTCTCACACCTACAAAAATAGTTGTCTGGGTTTAAATCCAAGAGAACTTCTTTTACTTCAATAAAAAATCATACAAAAAAGCAACTATAGGTTAATAAGAAACTTGCTTAGCCTCAGGGATTATCATTTAATAGTAATGGGTAATTTCTTGGAAACATCAATGGTTAGAGAATATCTCTATTTATATGGATATTATCTCCTTCTTTTTATTCTTTATTATAAAAGCAATCCATGAAAATCCAATGATTTATATATTGTAATTAAGCATTCCAAAATAGATGATGATCAAGTTAACTTATTTAAAATTACATAATAAAACTAAGTATGTATAAGAACAAATATTAGAGACAGTTGGTATCTGCTGTCTTTTGGACTGTTCATTTATGTTACATAACTAATTGGAAGCTTCATTTACTTTGCATTCACTTACATATAATGTGAAATATATATATAAATAAAAAAGACTTATAAATCCAAGAAATAATATTATATTTCAACCAAAGAAAAAATATACAGTAAAATGGCGATAATAAAAAATTACACACACACACACACACATATATATATATATATAATACATAAAATGTCTATTAATTAAAAATAAAATTGTAATTATTATTGAAATAATAAATTTGATGGTTTACAAACTATTACAAACAATCCTGTGGACTTAAGGATTGTAGTTTGTAAACTGTTAAATTTATTATTTCAATTATATATATATAATAACTTTTTGGGCTGTACCGTGTATTGTTTTTCATTAAACACCGATATTTCGACGGACTAGCATCCACCATTATCAAGGTTAACTTTTGAAAGAAATACCATTAGATCTTAAATAATAATGTGACTGTGTGTGAGATGAGACATGAGATTCAGCTTGAAGTAGTTCAGCATTCACAATATGAGGCTTATCAAAATGTTTATTTCCCTCAGTGTTTTCATCTATTAATTTGTAGTTAATATTAGATAAAATAAGAGGTTTCCACATAGCTGGAATACATTGTGCTTCATCAGCTCTATTTAAACCAGTAGGTCTCTTTAATATTTCAATTGACTCTCTCCTGGTTCTTAAATCATATCTTTCCAAATTAGCAAGTATTTTTGTATTGTCAAAATTAGGTTTGTGACCAGTTTCTAAATAATGGGAAGTAAATAATGGGAAGTAGAAACTGGTCACAAACCTGATTTTGACAATACAAAAATACTTGCTATTTTGGAAAGATATAATTTAAAAAACATGAGAGAGTCAATTGAAATATTAAAGAGACCTACTGGTTTAAATAGGGCTGATAAAGCACAACGTATTCCAGCTATGTGGAAACCTTTATTTGATCTAATATTAACTTAAAATTAATAGATGAAAACACTGAGGGAAATAAACATTTTGAAAAGCCTCATATTATGAATGCTGAACTACTTCGAGTTGAATCTCCTGTCTCATCTTGCACACAGTCACATTATTATTTAAGATCTAATGGTATTTCTTTCAAAAGTTAACCTTGATAATGGTGGATGCTAGTCCATCGAAATATCGGTGTTTAATGGAAAACAATACATGGTACAGCCCAAAAAGTTATAATTTATCTACATCATATAACCATGAAAACATTATATATATATATATATATATATATATATATATATAGTTTTCATGGATGATATATATATATATATATATATATATCATCTGTACTAAACTTAATGTAATTATAAGGGACTGGAACTCAGACTTTTGAACTCCCCACAAATATACAATCCATCTTATGCAACTGATACACATGACTACACACAAGGGAAAAAGATCAATGATCCCCAATATATGTATGTGATGCTGAACCAACATGAAATACATATATTGAAGATCATTGATCTTTTTTACATGTATGCAGTCATATGTGTCAGTTGTATAAAATAGATTGAGTAGATGTGAGGCATGTGAAAATCTGAGTTCAAGTATCTTATTATATATATATACTCTGTAGTCAAGTTGCAATGTTTAAGTGTCCATATATATATATTCAATGGACCATTAGTAAGAATGGCAACTTGACTACAGAGTATGTAGTCAAGTTGCAATGTTTAAGTGTCCATATATATATATTCAATGGACCATTAGTAAGAATGGATTTCCATTCTTGATATTAAAAAGGTGAAAAGGTTGCCTTAACAGCAGTAAGAAATATTGATTATTATATTTACTGTGAATGTTGAGATGGTGACTGGTTGGTATCTAATTACATCATTATCCCAGATTAGCTTTAGGCACTATTTCGCTTATTATTTCTAAATAATACATGGTCAATTTTAAAGCATTGCATTAAGTAATGTTGTAGATGACTATTTATTAGTTTGCATTATAGTGACATGTTTATTTCATGTTTAAAGAGGTTTATTTAAACTTCATTGTAACAATATTTCATACTCTGTAGTCAAGTTGCAATCTTTAAGTGTCCATATATATTCAATGGACCATTAGTAAGAATGGATTTCCATTCTTGTTATTAAAAAGGTGAGAAGGTTGCCTTGACAGTAGTAAGAAATATTGATTACTATATTTACTGTGAATGTTTAGGTGGTGACTGGTTGGTATCTAATTATATATATATATATATATATATATATATATATATATATATATATATATATATATATATATAGTAATTCTAATATTGTCATGGATAAATGATGGTTTGATATTATTATTATCAGGATATTCCATGTAGTAAAATAACTAAATAGCTGACATTTCAGTACAATAACAAGTACCTTCCTCAGAGCATCCTCTTTCTCAAATCATAGAAATGCATGTGAGATAAAAAAATCGTTTTACCTTTTGGTTTCTCTTCATACTTAAATTCTATTGGTTGAGAAGTTTTAAAATTTATTTTGTCTTCGAATAGCTTCTTCCAACTTTTGTTAACTTTTTTAATTTACATGTTTCGTTTATGCTCTTAGGTTTTTTAAAAATGTCTATAGATTCTCTTAGAAAACTCTGGTCATATTGTTCAATTTTGGCTAGAATATTTGTTTTATCAAAATTGATTTGTAAAATAAAATTTTGACTTCAGCAGTTAAAAAACCATCTATATGGCTGAGATATGTTGATGATACCTTTGTTTTTGGGCTTCATGGTAAGCATGCTCTTGATGACTGTTTTAATTTTTTAAACTCTTACACAACAATATCAGATTTACTATGGAATAGAAAATAATAACCATTTATCTTTTTTAGATGTTTTAATTGAAAGAAGAGAAAATGGTTCTTTATCTCGTGGTATATATAAAAAAAGAACACAGACTGATATCTACATTTTTCTTCTCATCACCATCCTGCCCAACTATTTTCAGTGGCAAAGACATTGTAGATAGAACTAAGAGACTTTCTGATGATAGACATTTTCTCCAGGAGATTTCTGGGACTAAAAAAATGCTTCTTGATAATGGTTTTTATTACAGTATTATTAATAAGATTTATTCATATAAAAAGAAAAAAAGATTTTGATACATCAGAAATTAAGACAATTTTGCCATATATAAAAGGAGTAACCGATAAAATTGGTAACATTTTAAAGAATAATAATACTCACACAGTTTACACTACTTCTAAAAAAATAATGAAATATTTCCACTTTCAAAAGAAAAATTTCTTTGGAGTGTCATAGTGTATATAAAATTCCATGTCATAGACATATATTGGAAAGACTAATCGTAGAACAAATATTAGAAAGAACATATTTTAGCAGTCAGAGAAAAATCCAATTCATCAGCTATGTATTCTCATAAAAAATTAATAAATCATGATATCAATTTTTATAAAATAAATATTCTAGCAAAAATTGAACAATATGGCCAGAGATTTCTAGGAGAATCTATAGAGATTTGTAAAAGACCTAAGGGCATAAATGAAAGATGTGAATTAAAGAAGATTAACAACATTTGGAAGAAGCTATTGGAAGACAAATTAAATTTTAAAACTTCACAACCAATAGAATTTAATTATGAGGAGAAACAAAAGGATAAAAATGATTTTAAATCTCACAAGTATTCCTATGATTTGAGAAAGAGGCTGCTCTGTGGAAGGTACTTGTTATTGTACTGAAATATCAGCTATTTAGCTATTTTACTACATGGAATATCCCAAAAATTATATATATATATATACCTTGATACACTGACATTCTAACTATTATAATGTAAAAATTACTAAAACAATGTTTAATTATAAAATTTAGTAACATTTGTTGTACCAAGTAGACGTTCAATGTGTTTACATTATATTCATGGTTGATCTGGTGAAAACATTAATTTTCTCTTATTTGAATGCCATTTGATTTTTGGTTCATTACATATTAATTTTGTGTAATGACCCACAGTTCTTTTATTTTATGTTGATCATTTGTTTCTTCATGTATAACTTTAACAACACTCAGATCACAAGTATAGCCACACTCTCTTTCATGATAATAAAATACAGGAATTAATGGATTTAGGCTTAATCTTAGATTTTTTATATATATTAGTGAATGATGAGTTGTTCTATGATTTGTCCTGGTCTCAACATAATATACATATGGCAAATATTTTTGGAAACAATTTACAGCATAGAACACATTGGGCCAGTTTTATGTTAAAAGTTTTATATAATGCAATTATTATTTGTGTCAATACAAATTAGTTAGAACTGAGAACATCCAATATTACATGTCTTACTTGATAAAAACAAAATATTGCAATATGCATACACACAGACATATAGAGCAATTCAAAAATAAAATAGTAAAATAACCAATCATAGAAATAATAAAAGTTAGATTGCGTAATCATATTCAGCATGCATGCATAATAAAATAGTTCAAATATGCTCAGAAAAATTTAATGTTGGATACAGAACCTCCATAAATTAACAACACACAGAACAAAATTTTAACATTGGACAAGTCCAATTGGGCCTATGCTGTAAACTGAACTAAAATATTGTCCATATGTATATTACAGTGAGACTGAGGAAAGTCTCAGAAGTAGAATGACTCAACATTCATTAATATACAAAAAATCTGAGATGTCATTAATTCCTTTGTCTTTTGTAATGATGAAAAAGGACATGACCATAATTGTGATCCCAGAATAATTAAAGTTATGTGCAAAGAACTGCAAATGTAAAATAAAAAAAATACATGATTCATTACACAAAATGAATATGTGATGAACCAACAATCAAATAGTATTCAAATCAGCAAAAATAATGTTCTCATCATAATAACCATGAATATGATGTGAAAGCATTGAAAGTATACTCATTTCAATACATGTTACTAAATTTTATATTTAAACTCTGTTTTATTATTTTTTACATTATTATATATATATTGAGCCAATAATTTTGAGTGGCTCATGTTATATTTTCTGTGTATATATATATATATTGTACCCTTTTGTTTAGGGTAGCATGGATTATTTCTAATAATTTACTGAAAAATTTTAAATTTTGAAGTTGGATAGGAGATGATATATGTTGTGTGTTAATATTCTTTGAATAATTTAGTAAAGGCAAGTAAAATAATTGATGTATAGTGTTGGGTTGGTATTTGTAAGAAAACAGTTAACTAAAAATCATTATAAGATTGTATGTTTGGGAGAATTGGCCATAATAAATACTGATTTAATAAGTCTTATAAATATTAATTAGGGTAAATTTTAAAAGTATTGCTTTAAAGTTAAACAAATAGATTTAGTAATAATAATTGTATTTAATGGCTATATTTTTAAAATCATTTGATTAAAAAATAATAATGTGGGAGAAAAGTGTAATTTTATGTTTTATAATATTAAAATAATTATTTTAAAATTGTGCTATAATAGTGATTATGTAACATTTTATAAATTAAATTATTATTTTAGTCTTTAAATTATTAGCGCCTTATTTAGTTTTGTAAATCACGTGACGCACACCTGTGTTCGAAAATAGAATAATATTATCTGTTATAAATGTTAAATTGGATTTTAAAAGTGAATATAATAAATAAAATCAGATTTATGTTTTTTGTTGAAAATAAATACGTTAAGTTCAAAATAAAGGTAGAAATGGTAATAAATATTGAAATGTGATTTTTAAAAATTATTTTAGAGTCTATAGTAAGTGTAAATAAAATGTGAAAATTAAGTAAGAATTGAATAATATAATAAAAATAAATATTTAGTAAATTATTATTAACTTTAACTTTAAACCAATGTTCGTGGTCCCGGATAATTTGAGGCCAGGATTGTTTAACGGACCAATCAAAATTGGAATCAGCTGGAGTATTTAAGAGCTGTTTACATTTTGGCAGATGATTATTGAGCTGTTATCTCATTCTACCGACGTACTATTATAACATCGTTAATATTTTCTACAATTTCGGTAAAGTATTTAGTAGTGTAATTATCCATTTTATTTAAATTCAATTTTTGTAAAAGTACAGTAGTCTATTATTATAAGTTCATGGGATATAGAAATGTTTTGCTAAAAAATTAAATTATTCCTTACTTTGCCAACCTGCTTTGTTCAATTTGTCATCAACTTAAACATGAAGAAGTTATCACTAAATATAAAAAATTTAATGGAGGTATTCAAATATTATTATCGTATAAAGTATATAATTTTGCCTATGTTGATAAGTCATATTGATTTACGACTAAATTTCATAAAAAGAACGTCCTGGAAAAATATATATAAAAATTTTTTTTTTCATTAAAAGATATAAAGTGAAATGAGATAATATATTTATGAAGAAAATTTATTTAAAATACAATGGAAAAATACTTTTAAGAAAAAAAACTTTTAAATTTGACGGAACAATTATTTTAGAACATGGAGATATTTTTTTCTGAAGAAATATTGGAAATATTTTAAAATTGGAATTTTTCCTAGAAAATATGAGATCATTTGCGAGTATATGACTTATATCCTATTTTAAAAAATATTACAAGTTAGTCATTAAGGTATGCGGGACATACAAAAGTTTATTTAAATTATTTGGGAAAATAATAAGTTATTTGAAAATATTGGGAGAAGTATTGGTTGTATCAGAAGATATTAAACCTCAGTAAATATGGAAAAGTTACAAGAATTTGGAAAATTACCTTGACGAAGAGTATTCAAAATTAGATATTTACCTAACAATACATGTTAAAGATTTTAAAGTTTGGAGATAAGAAAATTATTAATTATATTAGTGTAAGTCTTATAAAATAAAAGTAAAGGTATCGTATTTAACTTGAACTGTCAGTTTGGATTATATATTACAACGTTAAGAACCGGAGCACGCGTAATTATTGATGTCAAAAGTGTGTATTAATGTTTTTTACCAGGAGAAAAGATACTTCCTGTAATGAACTTATTATCAAGAAAAGAACATTTCATCGTAAGAAATTCTAATAAAATTATTGTAAATATGGTTTTAGAATTAATTTTTACTAACACAATATTTATTCATAGTATAAATATAGCGTAGAAACAGAAAACATTAAATTATTTACTAATTTAGTAATTAAATTTTATTGTAAAAAAAAAAAAACTTTAACTTAGTATATTTTAAAGTGTGATAATGTGGAATAAACGATGATAAAATGTTTATTTAGATCGTACTCCAGATGACATCACTAAGTAATTGCCAACAGAAATTACTTATGGTAATAATATAAATTATTAATAGTTTTAAAATGTGTTTGTTATTTTGTATGGGTGGATGCGTATATAAAACACACACCTACACATAATTTATCATTTTGTTTAGTTATTTAAGAATATGCATAATTTTAATGATATCATAAAGATATTTAAACATAAAAGAAATAGAAGTATATGATTCTATTAAAACTGAATTGGATGTTTTGTTGAATAATTTAAAGTGTTAAAAATATGACACTGATTCTGATTGTTTGTGCTAAAGTTTGAGAACTATTAAAGAATGAAATAATCTTGTCTTATTAGTTAGTTAGACTGTTATTCTAAAAATGAATTTATTTGTTATTATAGAAATGAGGATGAATTTAGCGATGTAAATTGGTGAATTTAAATGCTAATATCTTAGTATTAGGTTATATAAGACCAGGATAATATTGTATGTAGGTTTTATTTATATGGGAAGAAGAATATACTATATTGATGTTTATACAAGTATAGCTAACATAGCCCTATATCTTGTTTATATTCATGGCAGTGTTTATTTTTCTATGTGTTAAAGCTTAATGTGCCATAGTGCTGAATGAATAGCCTGGACATTATACTTGGTAGAAGAGGTTATTAAACAAATAAGTTATACCTCAGTTCATGTACACTGTGCCCATGATGGTTAGTTGATAAAAGGTTAAGTTGAAGTTATAGTTTACCCCATATGCCTACTAGTTTATGTGTTATTGAAATTTATTGGATTACATTGTAAAAGATGGTTGTTTTAAAATTGGAAATAATAAATGAGTTTGGAAATAGAGAATTGTTAAATTGGATAAGATAAGTTATGTTGCTTAGAGTAAAATAAGTGTAAAAAATTATAAGAACATAATTTCATCAGTGAAAGAATCATAAAACTTTTATAGTTAAAAATGATATTTTTTTTTTTTTAGAAAATAAATAGTTGACAATTTAAAAGAATTTATAATGATATTACTTAATTATTAAGAATTTTTTAAAAAGACATATTTATAATGCATATTTTTATTTATGATTAAAGGTAATAAACTGAATCGTGTTGAATGAATGAAAGTAGTCATAAGTTTTACAAAAATAATTTTATAACAACACACTAATCCATACATGATATTTAAAGTTTAAAGTAATAATTAGTAAGTAGCTTAGTTTGATGGTATGCTATGAATTAAGGTTGTTCACATGAATATTATTGCAGAATGACTATACAGAATAATAAATAATTTTTAAAGTAAATAACAAGGATAAGTTCATAGTAAAAGTATTACCTATATTTTTTTTATTTAAAACCTATAAATTAATAATATCGAATAATTGTAATAAAAAAGTTATATAGTGATATTTTAAAAAAAATAAGAAATATTTTATTGAAGAAATGTTCTGTATCTTATATTTTAAGTCATTTAATTTGTATTGGAGAAGTACCTGAATAGGAATAAATAGAATTCTATCAAAATGTAAATAATGTAAATAATTTTATTGTTAAGTTTGCTAATAAAATTGTTAAATTGTTTTATAAGTCTTGGTGTTGACTCAATTTCTTCACATCACAATTACATAATCACAGATAATTATAATGAAGACATAATATTTGCACATCATAAATAAAATTTTTATTTAAGAGTTATACTATTTTATTGATATATTTTATTTAAGAAGTTTTACTTATTGTATTGTTATGATGGTCATGGAATAATTACCAAAGATTTACATTAAATTATCTTAGTAATGATTGCCACATATTCTCAGATTGTAATATCATACTAAAATTATATTCTCAGATTGCCATATGGATAATAGAAAATTACATTACAATTTTATTATGAGATATACAAGAATAACATTATAAATAGAAAGGAGAGTGAATTGTAAATTAAAGATTAGTATTACTATTCGTTATTATTAATATTATTAAATTGTAGTTAGGAATGATATTAAATCCCTTATCATACTTGATTACAAAAGTTATAATTAATTTATCATTATTTTAAGAGAACCTGAGATAATTTGAGTTAAATTAGTTTTGAGAGGGATATTTGAACTAATTTGTTAAAGATAATTTACTTAATTAGTTTTTATTAAAGACATAGGAGTACTATAAATGTGGTATTTAAGTAATAGGAATAAGGATAGTATTCTTATGCCATTAAGGTGATATCCAGTGGGAGATTGTCTTAATGTATTCACTCTACCACTTGTAAACTCACTTCATAGTCTCATGATTTGATTAGATATTGATTTATTTCATTTTATAAACCAGAACTAGATTATTATTTATTAATTAAGTTAATTTAATCATTGATATTCTTAAAAATATAGTTATTGTTGATTTAAATACATTTTTTTTAAAACATAGTTATTTAACTGAGCTAGATCAAGTGATTATAATTATATATTTCCGGGAAGTGAGGGTACAATATATATATATATATATATATATATATATATATATATATATATATATATATATATATATATATATATATATATATATATATATATATATAAATAAGAAATAAATGCTGTGTATATAGAAAGTTTTTTGGTATTATTTATTAGTTTTTTTTTATTGGGATTTGAAAAAAAAAAAAAAAAAACAGAAAGAAAAGAAAAGGCAAAATGGTAGATTAGTTGTTTTTTTTAATTGGATTGAGAGATTACCTCGAAAGTGATATTAAAAAAAAAATAATAATATGAGATAAAAAAAAAAATGTTTTTGGAAAACAATTTTAATTAAATTTTCTAATCTGAAGGGAGGGGAGGAGGTAAAGAATTGTAATTAATTTTATTGTCATAGCTTCTAATTGGAAAGTGTTAAAAACTAAAAAAAAATATAAAGAAATGCAATCACTGGCTGGGAATGTGATCAGATAAAAGGACAATGGAAAAAAGGACTATAAATACAGAGACAAACCTATTGTTAGATTATTAGTTTTTTAATAAAAGACAGGAACTATTATAGAGTGAAAATAAAATGTTAGAAGGCTAAACAACTAAAATTTGTCCCCAGCCAGGACACTGGCCGATTCCTAGATTTTCATCACACTGGGAAAACACCCCATGGAACAAGGCCACCTAAGAGAAAGCAAAGCTAGCCAGAGGACAAAATTCATTACTGTGAATCAACCCCCAAAGGATCTCAAGGAACGCATATGGACACTGATTGATCAGGGTAATATAAACTTTGCTTTTTGATTGAACTATAGATTGCTGAACTTAAAAACATATCTAATTCGGATTGTATTTAATCAGCCATGAACTGTAAGTTGTGACAATAGAAGGGTTTTTTTGATATATATATATATATATATATATATATATATATATATATATATATATATATATATATATCATATGGGCATATGCAAACATAAGCATTATATATATATATATATATATATAATGCTTATGTTTGCATTGCCCAATTAGTTTTATTTAAAATATGTAATTTATTTATATTTGTGTTTTGTTTTTTTTCTTTACAGAGGGTTTTCAAATAACTTTTGACAAAATTCAAGACTATGGGAGGAGGTTAAAATAATAATAATCCCATAAATGAATCCCAGAATTTGTTATCGAAATAGAATGTAAAAATGATTTAAGAAAGCATAAATGAAAAGTTTAAGGGTTGAGTAAATATTGAAAGAGAGGGTAGGGGTTTAGTGTAATAACTTGCTCCTAATAGTAAGCTGCTTAGCCTTTGTACTGGTCAAGATTCAGACCAGTCTGGGATGCTTATATATATAACTAAAAGCGCATGTTCCTTCAAGAATGAAAAATACATATTACTCTTCACCTTTTTTTTTTTTTTTAACACTCGCAAAAGTGTATGCACAATTAGCTTGAAAGGCTGATATTTGAATGTAATACAATTGTAAACATGTGCTATATAAAATAAATGCTTATTTTCATATGATTAAGTTTCAGTTAGAGTGACATTTAGTAAATTCTAGATAATTTCACTGACGTCATTCATTCAGACATCGTACATAGTAATTTAAAGTGAGCATTCCATACTCACGCTTTTCTTGCCAGTACTTCAGATTTGCTCATATATAAGCATTTGAGTTGCAGGAATAGGTGGATTCATTTTATTCCTGCATAAATACTATATCTTGTATTGGAGAAAAAGTATTCATTTATTATTATTAACACTTGCAAAAGTGTATGCACAATTAGCTTGAAAGGCTGATATTTGAATGTAATTATATATAAAAAGAAAAAATGAGAAAGATAATGTTAGTCATGTTAAGTTTATACAAAAAAGGAAGGTAGAGGGGGAATTATTAATGATTTGTTTTATCAATAGTCTTGAATAAAAGAAAAGTAAGAAATTATAATAAAGCGTATTATTATTTGAAACATATTTAAGTGTACTTGGTTGCTCCTTTAGTGTTTGTATGTGATAATAAAACATATGATCGTCACGTATACATGCATATTAAAAATGGGATTACAAAGGAGAGGTTAGCTGGATCAGTCATACGTATAAAAATTAACAGCCATGAATATAAGATTCTTCTAATTTCGTGGCTCTAGGTTCTTTTCCTAGTGGCGCCCTCATATGATACAATTTCAGCTGTAATTAAAATTTTTGATTCTTAGCCTACAAACTTTTGGATACAAAAAGTAATGGCACAATATGTATAAGATTTAAACTCAAACTTTTAAGCTCCCTACATCTATATAATCTATTTTATACAATTGATACACATGACTACATACATGTGAAAGATATATGATTTCCAATATTCATATTTCATACTGAACCAGTACTCATCAGTTGATCCAGATCACAATCTCCCACACATATATACAATCAGTGCTCAGTTTACTTTAAGATAGCAAATCTTTAAGTTTTAATGGACAAACTTCAATCTTTTCCACTCTCCATCTCCTTGGCCATCCATTTTATTGAAAATCCAAGGATGAAATGCTCAAAGCCCTTGATGATGCCAATATTATTGTCATACTTATCTTGACCTGAAATCAGTCTGAACCCTCACACATAGGACTTTAATATCTCCATTTAATTGTACAGAAAAGGGATAGGCACAATACAAGCTGAATATGTAATACTTAAATATATGTATATTGTCTATACTAAACTTAATGTGTAATTATAAGGAACTGAACTCGGACTTTGAAAGTCCTTACATCTATCTTAGTTTATATATTTTATATAAACTGAGCACTGGTTGTATATGTGTGTGGGAGATGGTGATCTGGACCAATAGATTTGTGCTGGTTTAGCATGAAATATGGATATTGGAGATCATTTATATTTCTCACATGTAAGTGGTCATGTGTATCAGTAGTATAATATAAGATAGATTGCATAGATGTAGATATCTTGAAAGTTTGAGTTCAAGTCCCTTATGATCACATTAACTTTAGTATAGACAATATACATAAATATATATGCAACATAAAATCTAACAAAGTATATAATTTATTATTTTATTTAAAAAAAAACTAATATATATTCCAAGCTAGTAAATTGTAACTCCTCCATTTTTTTTAAAAAAAAAAACAACTACATCTAGAAACTTTAATGTTTATTTATACCAATAATATTGGCCCTCCAAATGTTCACATTTTCATCTGATATTTAACATTAAACTTTAGAAATTTTTATTTTTCTATTGTTTTTTTTTTTTTACCAATTGTTTTAAAAATATCTGAAATATAATATTATTGTTTTTGCTGATGAGTATAAAATATGACTATATATTAATTGAATTACTTTTAGTTGTTTTTTTGCATATGAGGGGGTATACAATAATAATTGGAACTTTGTAATAAAAAAATGTGTATTTATTTTTAGGTATTACAAATTGAATTCCTTTCAAGGTAATGTCAATGCAATGCAGTAGTCTAAACATGTTTTTTTTTCACTTTTCAATGTAATGTGGAAACTCTTGCAATATTTTAATGCCTCCATCATTTTTTTCTTCACCACTTTTTAAATCCAGAAAAAAACAAAGAGACATTTTTTCATTCTAAATATAAAAAAAAGTCACAGAGTGAGATCAAATGAATGTGATTGATGAATAAGCTGCATCTTGTTAAATGTAATTAAAAATTCTTTCCCACTCAAGGCTTTGTGTGCTAGTACATTATCCTGGTGAAGATTATACTCCTCAGTTTGTCACAAAATAGGTTATATTTTAATGAATTATGAAAAAGTATCAGAACATGTAGGTTTTAAATACCTGATTGTTATAAAAAAAATCAGAGTGACCAATGCTATTTTCACTCTCTTCCCAATGAGCATCATCTTAGTGTTGAACTTCACTCACCACACTTTTTTGGAATGTGGTAAATTTAACACTTCCATTAAACCATATAGAAATCTGTGTTTTACCAAAGCTAGTTGTTTGTAGCAGTACAACTATTTTTCCTAAAAGAAAAAAAAAACATTGTTCTAACTTGTCAGTCATTACAAAAATTGACAAATACCTGAAATGTATAATACAGAAAATGTGCTATGTGGTACCACAATTTTACACAATGGTGTTATTTGGAAGATTGTTGCAGAAGGTTCCTTCAAAAAGGTACCTACAACAAGAAGCATGTATTACAAAAGGCATGGCTACTAAAGAACATTCCAGTTGTTTCTTAAGCAAATGCTATACCATTCTCAAATTTAAATCTATTTTTGATTCATTTTATTATATTACAATCAAGAAAAGATTAAAATATTAATTAAAGATGGTGAAAAAAAATTGTTATAAAAAAGAACTTTGTAACAGATAAAGAAAATAAATGTAGAAGATTATAAACTTATGTGTCATCATAATAATAACATGCACAGAAGTTTCAAAACTGGACCAATGTAGAAAAAGAAGATGACAACTTTGGTCTTGCCTTTTTTTACCATATGATTTTGTGGCTTAGAGTTGGAGGTTTCTACAAACATAATCTGTGGAAGTAATATACTTCTGCACAGGTACACCAATTGCTGAATGAAACCATCACACAAGAATGGAAATGAAACCTCATGAACAACATAATGAAAAGGCTACCACAACTGAGCTTCTTGATCAAGCTATAGCACAGATAGATACTTGAAGATGCTGGCAGGAGAGACGAATTATAATTTCTATGAGCTTGGGATTTCATAAATCTATACAAACTTACCAATAAACTAAGCTATTCATATCCCAATAGTGACTAGATTATGTTTACAAACAATTCTTAATTATAACCTTGTGATATAACTCCGATAGAGACATTCCCTGATTTGTGACATTTCGATCCATGGATTGTTTAAAGAGAGAACTGAAAAAAAAATGGACAGTATTGATTATATAAAATGAATATCCGGATTAGCATGCATGGTCCTTTCTAAATAATAATAACTATTTATTAAATATTTTAATTGCATAATAAAATATTTAACTTTTAAGATCAATTTCATTTGTACGTTATTAATTTTAGTTATTTATTTTAGTTTATTAGAACTTGAATGTATAATTGACCCTTTATCAATATTTATTAATTAAGCCCGGGAATAATATCTCAAAAAAACAAATCTTAGCTACAGTAAACTATGACCCTTTTTTTTAAAAAAAAAAAAAAAAAATCATTTTCCTTTTAATTTACGATGTGCAATGCGACGGGGGGTTCTTATATGAATCCTGGCGTCCTTATAAAAATAAATAAAAAGCTGATTCCACCATTAGCATAAGTCAAAATAATTAATAGGCTAGTTAATCAAGAAATATAGCTATGTTTTATAGAAATATGAATAAAATATTTGCATTTTCTGTATTCATAGCTTGATTAACTTTCACTAAATTTATGGTGAGTAAAAGAAGTCCTATCAGAATCTATTAAAATGTGAAGAATGCTACAATATATATATATTAAGTGTGTATACACTTATAAACATGCATGTATGGTTAAAACATACATCTTTTATCATGTATACAATTTTCATTTTTATTCATATATATTATTTTTAAATGCTTCATATATCTACATGTTTTATTTTTAGTAAAATGAGACTTTAATAAAACAAAAATATACATATTCAAAATTTTTTGTCATCAAACTTTAACTTATATATTATTACAATAAAATGTTTTGAGATTAGCATAATTATGCTATTCAAAATTTAACATTCCACATTGCTATTTGTAATATAAATTTATCAATAAATACATATAACTTATACTTATGCATTTGAGCATTAGCAATTTATTAGGCTTTTTTTTTTCAATATAATTATGGGCATGTCATTCAATTTAAGTTTTAATAATTAATAGATGGCACATAATAGTATACTGTAATAGGTAGATATACCCAAACAGTTTTAGTGTATGCTTTCATCAAAGAGGAGTTTTTAATTTTTGAACAGTGCATTTGGATGTTTTGACTCTAATATACTTTTCATCTAAAAACCACCTTTACTTTTAATTATAATACCAAGCTAACATCCCAAATTGAAAAACCTGTACATTATTTTAATCCAAGCCAATTTGCTTGCAAAGTTGTATAGATCTGAAAGCTGTATAGTTTCTTTATATTATGGTAACCTCCACTTTTTAATAATCTTAGACATTTCTATTCTTTGACTATTAATACATCATTTGGCTACAAATCTCACATGATCTTAAATACACATTTGCTTTTTATTAGCATTTTTTTTTAATTTTACTATATTTATGTCATCCAAGAGTGCACTGCATAAGTATTTATTAAACATTTTCATCTGGCATCTATTGATTACTAAATCCTACACTAGATGGCATAAATATAACAAGATTGAGAAAATTAGTAATTGATTACTAATAATTAGAAGATGTGCAAACAAAATCTTGTGATATCTTTTAGATCATGTTGTACTTTGACATTTGAAAATATGGGCATATATGTATTTTTGTTTATATTTATTATGTAAGATGTAAACAAAGAAAATGAGAGAGTGATTTCTTATTTCCCAGATCTTTATATTTATAAAAAACATTTGTTTGGGTTCATATGCAATACAAGATTTTGGACTTGAAATAAGCAAGATGCATCTTATATTGTTTTTAAATAAACTCAATCAAAAAGTTATTGATAGCTACTAAAGAAAGTTTATATTGGTGCTAACAGTTTTAGATTTTTCCCGCCTCTTATGAAGCTCCTCATCGACATCTGACGTCACTCTAACTCTGCCAGTTCTTATGCTAAAATATTCGTTTGATAGGTTTGGAATAGGTTTGTAAAAGTTCTGTAAGATGGTGCCATCTTCCGAATTATTTTACAAGTAAAAAATAAAAAAAAACACATTTAAACCTAAACAAAGAAAGAACATCGGTTGTAATTGGTTGTTAGTGAGCTCTCAGCTGAAAAAGACATTTTGATTGGCTGGAAAGAACAAAGAAACCGCCTGATCAAAGAAAATAAAGAAAAACGCTGAGATTTTCATTTCGAATATAATTTTAAAGAATATTAAGTATATATTCAGTAATTACAAATGATTTTCAGAGATAATACTAAAAAAACAAAATTATTTTCGAAAAATATTGAAGATTTTAGTAAAAATATTAAAGATTTAGTAAAAAGAAATATTTACTTTTCTATAACGTAAAAGTCGACCTTTTTGTTTATATTATAGCTTTTATGTTGCCGAAATTGAATATTTTAGAATAAATAAATAGCAATTTATTTTTGAAAGAACTTTCATTCTCTTCATAACCTGAAAAATTAGTAATATACTTTTTATAAACGTATCTGAGTGGAATTTAATATTATAGGCGAATATGTTTTAACAATAGGCTTTGTCTTCAGTTTGTGAGTTGGCCAATTAAAAGATTTGATTTTTACCTCATACAACCAATAATATAATTAGCGGTTAAAAGGTTAGATGAGTATTACCTAGCATCATTATTGCTGAATGTATTTCCTTATACATTATATGAATTTTTATTTATTTATGTATATAACCAGATTGGCAAAAAAATATAAAGTCTAAAACACGACCAATGGTTTCACTGCTACAAAATAACAATATATTTAAATTAAACATTACCCACAATTCCACGTACACATTATATACTTGAGAAGTTTTCTTGTGGCAGTAAAACCATAGGTTGAGTTGGTTTTAGAGTATATATTTTTCGGCTAGTCTGGTTGAGTTGTGAAGTACGGATAATTTTGATTTTTACTGACTAGTTTACCTTTAGGCTTTTCATGTTTATATATATACACACATAAAAATCATAATGATTTCTAAGTACGTACTAATAATAAATAATTGAAATTCCTCTAGATACTCTGTTCAATAACTTTTGTAAAGCTTGAAATATGATTACCTTTAATTTCACTATAGAAAGTTATTAAATCTGGCGATAGAATATATTTCATCCATTACTTAGAAATCATTATATAACTTTTACAATTATATGTATGTGTATGTGTGCATATGTCTTTTTTGATATGAATGAATGTAAATGACCAGAAGAATAAGCACACATCAGAGTTTATGTGTAACATTTTTACATTTATGATTTGTTGTAGAAATTAATTTGACAGTTTTTTTTTTTTTAATTTTTTTTATTATGATAAATAATAAATTTCGTTTTGTTTTTTATTATTGTTTTTGCTATCCAGACATTAAACATTTATTGATATATTATTATATAATTCGTTTTTGATATGCTTTTTTTTTTACTGTCTTTTACTTTTAGATAAAGCGACTTTAAAATTATATCAAATAACAACAACAAAAAAGTCTACGTTGAGATGGTTCAATTAAACAAAAAAGTTTCTTATAATGATTAAAAGAAAAGAAGTTACAGACATCAAGAAAACTGCTTTGAATTTAGAGGCTTTATTCTACATTGGATTAACAATCAGTGATTCATATCGATAATAAATGTTCACGTGGATGTAATTTTTTTTTTTACACACTAACTATATCTCAGCTTTAAAGTATTTTAATTTCCCAATATAAAATGTATGTTTTTTTATTTTCTTAGTTTCTTTCAATTATTTTATTTTATTTCCATGAATTTCTACTAATACACTATCTGTGAAAGGAGTAGTATTTGAATAATGTTATCAATAATTGATAACAATAATTTCCATAGCAAACATCATTTTAAACTAAGTAGCGTGAATGTGTATGACTGACAAATTACTATAACGATATAATTTTATTTATAATCATAACGTTATTCACATTTTTTCTCTGATAAATCAATATTAAATAATTGCAGCTAATAATAATAATAATAATAATAATAATAATAATAATAATAATAATAATAATAATAACTTCATCATATGCATATATATATAAAACACGTATAAGAATGTGCAATATCAATAAAATATAATTTGCTGCGTTATTAAGCCAGTATTTTGTACCACTTAAATTTACCGATTTATGTACTTTTTCTATTAAAAAATATTGATTATGAAAATACAAATCTTGCGTGATGCAAAATATTTTTAATTGTACTGTACTTTGTAATCCACTTTTATATTTATATCTTTTCAAATGTAGTTAGGATTTGCTCTACTGTGTAGAAAATCAATATTTTTATCTTTGTAAAACTTAAACAAACTCTTATTTTTTATTTATTATTGCGCAATACGTTGAAACATAGGAGTAATTTAAAAATGATGGAAAAGATAGCATGGCAAACATAAACTATTACATCAAATCGTATAAACCATTTTAATATATATATATTGTCGGCATGGCAGAGAATTTATGTTGCAAAATTAGATGTGCAACAGAATAAGAGTGCAAAAAATAAAATAAAATGATATTTTAATCCCATTCTTTTCATCATCAAATTAAGCTTTATTAAAAAAAATAATTCTTAACAAAATAAGAAGTAATTTGGATTACTGACATATTATGTACACACAAATGCGATTATATTCATATGTAATGTTAAGTATAATTTTTATTTTATTAACGCATGCAAATTTTTTTTTATTTTTTATAAAGAGATAGTTCATTATTTATTTACACTAGTCAATACAAGGTTTCTTCAAAATTTATTTCTGGATATACAACGTGAATAAGATAGTCCTATATATAATGATTATATTTTTGTATAAATTTATGATAGATTATAGTGGGTCAATGCTTTAAGTCATACGAAATAGAAACATATGATTATGTAATTTTGTTAAATGAAAATGATTTATTAATTCTGAAAATACTTTTTTTTAAAAATGCATTATGGATCCATTTAATCCAAATATTACATTCAACAACTTCCAAACACCATACAAAGTTTCGCTTTATTAGTTTAGCACAAATTGTTACTATTTAATTAATATTTGTGTGTGATTGAAAAAGAGTGTTTTTACTAAATATGTTTCCCAGTTGTTACTTATGAATCAGAGATTTAGGCACTTAATAATTTAGAGATTGCATACCACTCAATAAAATTTGTAGAGATTTATGTTAGAACTAACAAGAAAAGATAAAAAGTGAAATACATATGTGAGACAAAATGGGGAGCACTGATGTAATTGAAAAAATTGAGAAACTGAAATGAATAGTGGTTTGACATATTATTAGAAAATCTAATAGTCAGTTAAAGTATTTAATTAGATTTTAAAAGATTGTAAAATATCTAGAAAAAACAAAACAAAATGTAAGATGAATGAATGAAATAGGGAAGTCATCTGGTGTGTGGTGAACAGAGGTTACAAATTGTTTAAATAAACAATTAAACTTTGAGAGGCCTTCATCCTACAATGAATCCATAATAGTCAAAAATTATATATATTATAATGGTCGGGGATGATGTTGAAATTTGAAGTCTTATCGTATCTGCTGAACAGGGTGCCATCTAGGCTGATTTGAACCTAGAAAATTTATAAAGTCGACAGATACGCGCTGTTAAGATCACGACCGCCAGACCAAGTCACTAGCTCAAGTAGATGCAGAAACTTAATATATTTATTAAATATATTTTTAATAAATATTAAAAAAAAAACAATCACAAGATCACTGCCAGTATTAACAACACAAAAAAGATTTTATTTACATATATAATTAATAAAGCACAAACTAGAAAAAAAAAAATTATAACAAAAGAAGAAAGTTGTTTTATTCTGTTTCATTAGTTATTATTTTATTTGTTTTTAACTTTTATTTTTAATCTTAGAAATGTTGAATATAGATGAGCTACCCAGACCATGCACCTAAAAGACTTCCAAACATTTGATTACCGGCTAAAAGTCCACAGCCACACCAATGCTCACCTCCAGATATATATCAGCAACCAATGCAATATGAACATGTTAGCATAGAATCATGCCAACAGGAATGTGCATCTGAACAGTGTGATATTATTGGAGAAAACATGAGCTTCAACCAGTATAGGAATGTACTTTTATCTGGAGAAGGAATCATGCATATAATAAAATAAAAATGCTACGTATGAATGGGAGAGCGGTCTTATCTTGCTGATTTATCTTCTCAATCCATAGAACTAGAATGGATCAACGGCACAGGAAATATGTCTGCATCCATTTCAACGATATGACTACCTCTTTGGGGTCATGCATTCAGTTGGACTCATCGCCCTAGGTGCTAACACACTTCACATTACATTGATATAAACATCCATATATCTCTCCACCAGCATTGACACAACTACGAAACAAATAGTCCGAAATCAAAACCCTCTTTAAAAGTAGCATATTTAAACTAGTCTATCAGCAATCTACACTCAACTAATATTAAAATCATTTTATTAATTTAATTCTAAAAAAAAAATCTTTGGTTTAATTAAGGTTTTAAAATCATTTTTAAGATAGCATTTATATTTTAACTTATTTTTTTACTACAAATATTATATAACCTACTTTTCTTTTAAATTTAATAATGCACAAATAACGATGTGTTTCTATTTTTAAATTTAAGTTTGCAATCGCAAACCCTGCCCTACCACAAACAGATCTTTTTAGCATGAATAAACAAAAATAAAATATAATACATTTTTTAAGAGATTATGTTGAAAACTTTAGCTAAGAGTTTAAAGTTGCAAAGTTTATAGAAAGATAAAAGTTCAGGTTTGCTCCAGAGAGAAAGTCTATAATTCATTTTAAAGACAAATAGAGTTTGAAGTTTTAAGTTTAAAAAAGTTTATATTTAATTTTATCATTTAGAAATTTATACCTTCCTTTGTCCTGTACTTATTCCTTCGCAATGAAAATCTAATTTACGCAAGAGCCATTTTCTTGCGGACGATGACGATTTATAAAGCTTGACGAAGATTTCTGCATACGGCACCAGTGGTTCAGTCTTGGGATCTGTGAATAGGAAAGCTGCCTTTGGCTGGCCACACTGAAGGAAGCACGATGAAGCTAATTACATTTTTGGTGATGACAATAACTTTTAAAATTATTTTAAAGGATGAATTCAAAACTTTAATTTTCTGGTTCTCTCTCTAACTAATTAATTATTGTTTTGGATTTTCCTTTTATAGTCCTCAGGCACCTTATATCTGGAATGCAGGATTCATCAAACATACTTCATGTCTGTATTTTATTGGTTTATTGGGTTTGTGTCCAAGGTAAGATTTTGGGTTTTCCACTGAGGTCCGTGTCTCTATCTCTGGGCGGAAACTCTTATCTATTTCGTAATCACTTTTTTTAATTGTCACTTTGCCTTAAGGATCTGTTTGTAATTTTTATTTTTAAGATCAAAACTCTCATTATTATCAAAAAGGTTTTTATTTTATACTTTATTTAAAGATTAGAATCTTTGTTTTGATTCTATAATTTTTTTTTAAAGCTTATTTAAATCAAACATTAATAAATTAATAATTCATTATTTGTGCATTTTGAACGTGTGTATTTTTAATTCAGTATTAGATATTTACAAATCATTACGTATTAGAATTTAAATGTAACACACATATATATACATATATCCCGTTACAATATATATATATATATATATAAATTGTAAATTGGAAGAAAAAATTCACATGTTCAAAACTAGTGTTTAAAGAAATAGACTACAAATGATATTTAGAAGGAAGTATATATACTTTTTTTTCCTTTAATAAGTTTCATGTTTAATCTTATCTTACATTATAAATAAATATTGAATTTGCAGTAAAGAAAATTTATCATGAGTAGAGAACTTTGGAAAGGATGTGGCAGGAGTTCCTTCCATTTAATGTCTATAATTTAAACAAAAGATTAACAACAAAATGCTATCCTGATCAACATAATCTAAGACTGCAAAATCTATATTGTAATATTAAAAAATAATAATTGGATACATTTAAGGATTAAAATGGCTATGGAGTGATACATATGTATATACTAGCATGAAATTGCCCAAGGAAATGCTGCAAGATAGAAAAGTTAAATTGAAGTTTTACATAGAGGACAATAGTAACGGATACCCTGAAAAAATCTTATATTTTAGATAACAGTTAAAATTAAAACAATAATATTTACAAATACTTATAAAATCTTTCTTATAAATTAATAGTCATAATTACAATGCATCAAGGTTTTTGTTATCTGATAACTTAAATAATAAAATCAAGTAAATTAAAATATCATTAAAACATAAATACTATTTGCATAACTTAGTTTGAATAATAAATAATTTTATTAGACATTGTTATTTGACTTTTATTTTTTTAACATTTTTGTTATTGCTAATGCTTAAAATGTGCAAAAAATTTTAAATTAGAATCATTAATTTAACCTTAATATTAATGGAAATCTATGCAGTCTACACCTTCTTTTCCATCATTTGTTCTACTTTCCAAAAAGGTAAGTTTTATTTTTCTATAATAAAAAATAAAAACTTTATGATAATTTTTGTGATCAAGTAAATTGATTTTTTTTTGTTTTTCTCTCATTTTTTTGATAGTTATTGGAAAAGAAATTGCTGTGAAAAATACATCGGGAAAAATAAAAGTTTTTACAGATGTATTTAGAAGACACTGTCATGGGAGCCTGATGGTAAGTATTTATTTTTATATATTTTTAATTATTATTTTATTTTTATATATTTTCTAATTATTATTTGAATTTATATTTGATAAAAAATATACAAAAAATTATTATTGAAACTAACATAAATATAGCTTGTGATTGTATACATTTATATTATGAATTATCTGCATTTTTTTGCTATGATGTGGGCTTGGGTCTAGTATTGGAATTAGATGATATGAGACAAAGATAAACATATTTTGCAAATATTATGACCCAATTTAGATTTTTCTATAATGTTTTGTCTGCATTTTAATAATAATGAAAATACATAAATGCTAAAAGTAAAGATTTTGACAGTACATAAACTTAGGCCAATTAAATACTACTGCAATGTAAATTTCAAAGCTGCATATCAAATGCAAAGAGAGGTGACAGTTGATGAAGCTATTACTGAATTTATGGTCATAGTAGCATGAAGCAATATGAGTCCTCAAAACCTATAAAAATAGGATAAATAATATTACATTTCACTGACTCTAAACTACTAACTTATATATCTCAAGCTTAACTATAATGAATTTAGTCATTTCACTTTCTATTTTATTTTATTATTTTATTTTGTATGTAGTGACTATTTTATTAGTAATTTTTAATAAATTACAACATGTATTGAAGTTCTTTATTATAATATTCAAATTTATACTAATGATTGATCAATATTAATGACTTATTATAAAAAATGTTATTATGGATGACATATATATTGCAAATCCCTATATGGAAATACATTTTGAAGGGTTACTAGGAAAAATGAAAAGTATTAATATCTTTATTCTACCAAATTTTCAAGTGATGGATTATCTTAGGTAAGTGTTATTATATATCAATTTTTTAGAAATTTTACAATTAATCCAACTATCCTACTAACAAAAATATAATTTTAAATTGGTTTCATGATAATTTTAAATTTATGAAATAATATGAAAATAATTATTATAAATATTAACTTTTATTCTTTTTTTATTACTTTGAATATCAATGACTATTTTTTTTCAGTTTCATTACATTCTTTGATGTTTCATATTTTAAATAATATATATTATGTCATTTTTGAGTAATAGAAATATATATTATGATAAAATTTGTGGCTTAACATATTTTTTTAAATATTCAATATGGCCACTTCACCAGTGAAAGTTAAAGATAATAATATTATATTTTTTTGAATATATATATATATTAATTATGTGAAACAAAAACTATAATTAACCCTTTGTTGATTACATGCATTTTTATAATTTTAGTTATAAATCAATATAATATCTAATTATACTGTAGTGATGATGAAATATAAATGCACATTATATGATGTTAATTACTGTTATAAATTATTCTTCATTTTAATAACCATAGATAAATTAATGTCAATATTAATAATGTTATATTATTATTATTAACCTATGTGTTTTTATTTACTACTGCATGGATCATTATAAAACTATTGTATTTCATTCTATAGTACATTCCATATTATATCTCACTATCAGGTAAACATTATCTAATAAATTTTTATATTTTTTCCCAATGAAGAGTATGCATATAGACCCATTGGAAATCTTTTTAAATTTATGACTCCATTGTACATGTAGACATAAATTACAAAGTCAGTTGTAATAAACACAATTTATTTATTAGATATTTTTTAATTACTTGAATATGAGATTTACTCACTATATTTACATTTTCCAAATATGTAATACATAAGTGGAAATAACCACTTGGTTCACTATTTAGTTATTATGTGTGGTGACCCAAATCTATAAGGCACATGCATGGCAATATTGCCATGCTCACTTATATTTTATTGCATTCTTGATTATACAAATATGCAAGCTATTAAGTGAACAACACTTGTTTTAGTTTTACATTTTGGCAGTGCTTATTAGCTTTCTTTTTACATTTGGCTCATTCACCAAGGAAATATTGCTATTCATGAGATAATGGTTTCTCTTTAGCATTGTTTGTAGGTTTTAGAGAATAGTTTTCATTACATTTGGCTTGCCCAAATTTAGGGAGCATGATATTTATAATAATATTTTCTTTTACACTATATAACATTTTATTTTTAAATAGCAATCAGTTTATAAAATTTAGTAGATAAATTGTTATATATTCTTAAAAATAGTGGCTTCAATTACTATTGTTTGTTTTAACTCTATTAATTTCAAACATAATTTAATGCTTTACTTCCTCCTTATATTTCCTGTAAACACTATTTTTTATGAATCCACTCTACATCAATTAGCTTAATAAATTTATTTTGTTTTATTTCAAGAAAATCAATTTACCTTCTAAAAGTTATATCTAGATTTTTAATAATGTATAATCTATTTAATAAATAAAACATTGTTCTATTCACACAATGTGAATTAATTAACAAACTATTAATAATATTTTAATTAACCTGATTGAAGCAATTTACATGTAGTACACTAATTATATATATATATATAGTGTTACCTAGAAACTCTTTATGTAATGAGTGTTATTTTCATTCATAATAATAATAAATCTTTAAATAATAAATGAAATATTTATGACAAAAGGAAAATATTTGTACAAATGCGAATAAGACAATGACACATAAATTAATTCATATATATATATTAAATAAAAATAATATGCATGTTTATATTGAAATATATAACAAAAAATGAATGCATTGGTAATCAGTTTCGTATAATAAATTTTCTGAAAATAAGAAAATTTATTAAAATTAAATATATATAATAGAGATAAACCTTTAAAGCAATAATTTTTCAGAAGAAATGGAACAAATATTATGGACAACAGATTTAATATTTGTTTATTTGTTGTTGTTTGTATATAAATAAGCATATCAAAATACCCGTTTATCCATTAGATAAGATTATATGTGGTTGCTTAATATTATTATTTTTCACTATTAATCATAAAAAAACAAATTGCAGATTATTTTAAGACCTAATGAGTTATAATTATTTTACCCCCCTATTTTAAAACATGACAAATTAAAACAAAAAGTACATGATGGTTGGTGTTGGAGAGGTTGGGTTTTAATTAATATAGTTTTTATTAGTTTTTTTTTTTTTTTTTCAATGAGTAATTGCTTTATAATTTTTTAGACGACTACCATGATTTCATAAACGTGATAGAAATGCAAATCTTTTATCTTCTATAAACATAACAACTGTATTAATCAAAATAAACATATCTAATTAATAATGAAATCATGTGACATTTTTCTGCCGTTTGTTTCAATCGGATAAAATAATTAGAAGCTCCAGTATGTGACAAGTAATACGCATCTGCTGTTCCATTAGCAGTGTCTTTAGCAAAACCAATAGTTACTGAATCATTTGTTCTATGCAGAAAAAAAATATAGCTGAGAATCACACAAAATGTCAATTAACAATAATAACAAATAAAAGAAGAAAATAACATATATATATATAATGTAAATAAAACCTTAAACGATCAAATTTAATTTAGAAATGAAATAAGTAAAACTACACCGAATCTAATTTATTTGGTTAAAATATTTAAGATTAAAGGCAGTGTATAATATATATATATATACAATTTTAGAAGATAATTAAAATCTTCTAATATACTTTTATTCAATTTAATTAGCTTATTTATTTTATTTTTATCCACCTATCTTTAGCAGATGAAAATAAAATCACTTCCAATTAATTGCTCTTTCAGTTCTTATTATCATGGCAAAAACAAATAATGAAGCTTGTAAGCTTCAATGTTCATTCATAAAGCTGTCATTAAAGATTGATTCAATTTTGGCATTAAGTAATTTGAAAAGATAGAATATCGAAGTATTTATATTAATTTTAAGACTTAGGATCACAAATATCCCTTATTGATAATATAATGTGAGATTTCAATGTCTAAGACGTATCAATATCTTGACCATTGGAAGCTATCAATGGAAATTTTATCTCCAATGATTTTTATAGTTGAAAACTATTTAACAATTAAAGAATTAGTTGTGACTATTATGCCTATATATCATCCACAGTGAGCATATCAAAGAAGTAAAAAATAAATTCTCCATACAAGAAAATATATTTTAGAACTGGTTCAAGTAGTCTATTTTTTGACAGTGATATTAAAAAAATAAGAGTATTTTATATTAATTTATATATTATCTGCTTCCATGCTGCATGCAACACTCTCTCTGAATCATATTCACCACAAAAAATTTAAAGTGCTAGCTTTTCTGGATCATGATTTGCAATATGAAATGTGATGTGTTAAATATCTTCATTATCAACTTAACTATTCTGCCTAATATTACAAAATCTTACATACCACTTAAAAACAAACATAATATTTATTGTTTCATTTCCATGTATAGTGTATGTAATGTCCAAATACATCAGCAGCAGGTTTACCCAATTTTGCATACAGTTTTATCATGGGTTAAGAATTGAAACACAAGATCACATTTATGGCTACATAATACATTGATCCAGAGATGCTGCTGAAAGCTGTTTGGAAAGAAAACCAGTCAAATGTTAGACACAATGCTAATAATCTATATTTAATTTAATCAGACAATTGAAATTATAATATCAGAAACAAAATAGTCTTTGGCAACAATTTCGTGATTCTTTTTTTAATTGAAAATTTATTTGTAAGACTAACATATATGTATTTAATGAAATTTATCTAAACCTAAAGACTTTATGAAGCATATATTGCTGTTTTTTTTTGTTTTTTTTTTGCTAAAATGTGCAATAGATGAAAAAAATATTCTCATTCAATGAACAAAGAATACCCATGAATATGTTTCAAAAACAATTTGAAACATTAATATCATATGTCTTTATTATTATTATCATGCTTATTTTATTAAACCTGGTCAGTCTGATACTTTAAATTGACCAGAAATTTTTACAGAGCTAAAATTGCTATATAAATACATGAGTACACAAATAATTTAGCATATAAATATTACTATCAAAAATTATATCCCCTTAAAAATTGATTCATTTATGAATTTCAGGATTATGTTGCTGATATAATTCCAGAAAGTTTGTAGTAGTGCTCCACCATGTGGCCATACAACAAATGTATCATGAACATAGTGAAGCCAAACTTTAGGTGGATATGAAGTTGTCTTTATGGCTCTGATTTCAGGTTTTTTCCTGTAAATATTGCTAATCGGAGATGAAAATGGTGAGCACATATCCATTCCTTGATTTTTTTGGAAGGATTACGAGTTGTATTGAAAGTAGGTTGTTATTAAGAAGAATGGCGATACTTAATTATATTATCAATAGGAAGAGTGATTCTGGTTTGTAAGCTATTATCACCATTTAATATTTTTTCCACAATAGACAATACTTCTTCACATGGTGCATTTGCGAATAAATTTTTTTATACCAAAGCTTACTAGTATTATGTCAAGTGTTTCAATTTTCATGTTCTTGACTAATTTTACAAAATGAGGTGAATACTCGGTGTATTCAAAAGTGTTGATAATAATTTGAATACATGAACCTGAAGACATTTTTTTTGAGTTGTGAATCTCTCAAAGGGTAATGCAATGGATCTTAAAATATTTTAAACTGTTTCCATGCAATGTTCAATTCATACAAGATTTAAAACCAAGAGATAATCATCAATATCTCATTTATGTCATTCATTTGCAACTATTGTCAAAAGAATAAAATGAATTTATTTATTATTTAATAAAAAGTGATGAAGTGCATTTCTATTTGATTGGGTAGAATATGAAACACTAAGAATGTTAAAACATTCATACACTTTTAAATGTACAATCAAGTGTGCACTTTCATATCAAAGAATTATTGAGATACTAATAGTAATTTTGTAAGTATGACTGTTGGAAGATGTAATATTTTGAATTAAACTATTTTTAAGATATGCTATAGTATTGATAATAATTTGGAAGTTTGCTTTTAACAAGATGGAGCTACTGCATGTATGTATCAGCAGTTTTAAGAAAAATTCTGAAGAACCCTTAATTTCCAGAAATTCAGCATTCAACCGACTTCTTCACCAGGTTTGACAGACTAACTTGCAGTGTGTGGCAATATGTATAGTAAGTTTTGCCTGTTTTAATAACAGTTATAAGCAAGCATAAGAGGTGGTAATCATGTGATATTTATTGGTTTAACAGACTACATTTATTTTCTATGGGGTTATCTTAAAAATGGTGTGAAGCTTAATAAACCAAAAAAGTATCTTCAACCAAATTATAGCCAAAATAAAAGTCTTAATAACTGATATAAAACAGGCAAAACCCACTATATATATTGCCACATACAGCAAGCTAGAGTAATCAATGGATGTGTGGCAATATATATAGTGGGTTTTTCCTGTTTTAACAACAGTTATACAGAAGCATAAGAGGAGATGGTCATGTGATGTTTATTGGCTTAATAACTGATATACTGATAAATATAATACAACATGCTTTAGAAAGAGTTCAGATTTGTGAAAAACATGGTTGGTATTTAAGTTGGAAAGTGTTTCATAAATATCACTAAAAACGAAATGTATTGCGTTATCAACTACTTATACAAATTAAAATTTAAAATGTTATGAGTTTATGCATTTCAAAATCCCCTTTTGAGCTTCTCATCATCGGTAGATATTAAATTATAGAACATTACTTAAGTGTATCAAATTTGTCATTAGTTGACGAAATCTTATGATATGAATGTATATATAATAATATTATAATAAAAATAGTAAAATATAATGATGATAATATACTTTATGAATAATTCGGAAATTAATTCCAAGTACTTCTGTAATTTATTATAGTTATCTATAATATGATTTACCCCTGTTATGCCTGATTATTTTTATTATAATTTTATTACAATAATTATTCTATAACAGGCGTTTTATTTTTTATTTATCTATACAGCTGCTGTTTTTCATTAGAAAATAGCCCCAAATGATTTCTTTCTAAAACTAATCATTTAAAATCATTTTCATTTGCATATATGATAAAGTAAAGAAATTCCTATAGGTTAATAATCTTTTTAAAGAAGAGTTTAACCGATCAATTGTTGATCTTTTGCCTTAAATGTCTTAAAAAAACTTTTAACTGTTTTCTCAACAAACATTGCAAAACATTTCAATGCTTATTTAATTCATGTAATATCAATGTTCATAAATCTAAATGTGTAGGTTTGATTGCCATTGAATACGGTAACAGGTCCGACCAGCCACACTTGAAGACAAGTGAAGAATCAACTATATTAACCTATGTGTCATTTACTAACAGTTAAATGCATTTGGAAAGTTTAAATAAAGTTTGATTCTTTCTAAAAACATTCAATATTTAATAATAGATGATGTAAATAGGTGAACATATTGTACATCTAATATACCATCATCACAAAAGTTCAGAAAAACATGTATATATACACACAAAAAATATATAAAATAATTATATATGTATAAAATACAAAATGCAATATGAGTACAAAAAAAACCTATGTAATAAAGTGTACAATATTTAATATACACAAAAAAAAATAATAGCTGTATCCAGTTTATAGCATGTGGGCGATTCTGAGTAGCATTTAATACTTAAAATTTAAAGAACTAATAAAAACAACAACAACAAATATTATTAATGTCACACATTCTCATTTCTGGGTCAAGTTTTCATAAACCTGTACCCCACATGGTGACAAGTTCTTATAAAAAAATGAGGGATTATAATAGTTTCATGTAGGAAATAATTTAGCTTGTTTCTGTAGATAAAAATTACACTATAAATTGTGAATATTATATTAGGAAATTACTTTAAATAGTAATGTAAATCAATCCTAATGTACTATATATGCAAGTGTAAACTGTGCTATGTGTGTATCAAGCAGGTATGCACTTAAAATATTTACATAAGACAATACAACAATATTTTTATAAAGCACTAAAAGCTTTGAAATAATTCAAATGGAAGTCAATCTCCAATAATGGGCTATTTTTTAAATATTATAAATTTTCATGCACTCAGGTGTACATAGAATGTAATTCTAAACCTAAGTCATTCACTTAAGTTTTTTAATCTCTTACTGGCAGGTGAATGCATAGAAATTTATAATATTTAAGAAATAGTGCATTATCAGAGATTGACTTCCATTTGAATAATAAGATAATACAATTTAAATTTATAAAAGAAAAGAAAATACAGCTTAAAGTTGTTACTTGTATCAATCTATCCATTCAGAACTTATTGTTTTCCAGTTATCTCAGTCATAAGTTGCCCATTCTAAGGTTCTGTAATAGTTTTTGAATCATTTGATGATCTTGGTTATTTTTTGAAAGAGGTATACCAAGTGTTGATGGCTGAGGATCTCAAAAAAACATTTAGAATTAATGGTTGACTTGCTTCTTTGAGTTCTTTATACAGCATAATGTAATGTCTTATTATTGATTAAATATATTTTTCACATTTGATGGAACATTCTATGTAGAGGTCAAATTCATAAAAAATATTTATAATCTTATGTCATGAAAACAGTGCTTTCAGTTTTTTGATGTTAAGATTTTTCTCTACAGATTTGTTGATTTATTTTTATCACTTCCTCTTTCTTCATCCATCTGCATTAATTCCTCGTTAGTTAATTCTTTTATGGGTGATTGCAAAATTTCTTCAATGTTTTCATCATCAATTTTGTATCACTGTCTTTATCCAAAGTTTTGACAAGATGTGGCACTAATTGTTGCAGTTAGTTTATCTTTAAAGTTGTAATGGTATTCAGTTGCATTAATTGCTTCTAAAATTCCATTTCAAAATATATGTAGCTATAAACTTTTAATAAAATTTAATATCCCTAAAAATGTGTAGTTTCATTTTACAAATATAGAGAAAATGGATAAAAAAAGGGAGAGTAAGATTGCAGTAGGAAATGTTTTTGTGTTCTTCAACAAAATTGTTAATCATTCCACTAAACAAAGACCTGTACTGAAATTTTAATTATTTTAAAAATTCATAGTCCTATATTGTGTACAGCGAATTATTTGAATTAAAAAAATTGTTTAATAATATCTCAATTATACTATTATGACTATAAAGATTTGTTATTTATCAATAGTGTAAAGGTAACCAAATTATAGAACTGTACATTACCAAAAATTAATGGCACACTTAACTTAAAAAAAGTCTGACATATTAAAAATAAAATGTATTAATGCATTTTGTGTTTTCATATTGTAATCGATATTTAATACTCTGTTTTAGAGTATATACTATGCAAATCAAAATTGGCAACACTTTATATACAAATACACTAGTCGTGATCTTTTTATGGCATGACATGTCATAATTTACTATGCAGGATAAACATGTTTTTGGAATAACCTAGCAATTTTCATTTAACACATTGCATTATAATAGCATAAATATGGGCTATTTAAATAAAAATTAAAAGTATTAATCTTATTGAAGTCACATGTTTTGAATTTTCATCATATAAAATTTAGTATAAAATGCATAATCCTTAATATCATATCCCTCCTTTTTCTTTTTACTGAAAATATCTTTACAATTAGAGCAGTTTTGATTTAACTGAAATTAGCATACAGAAATGTTTCAATTTAAAATTGCTCAACTGAATATTTTACCTTGCCTTCATGTGGTGCATAATTTAAAATTAATTATTAATAATATATAACCAAAATTTAATTTTAGTTTTATGCTGAATAATATTTGTATTTTTTTGGTACTAAAATTATTGATGTTTGCAATGTCATCATTGTCTTGGGTATGTCTGTAACAAATTACAAGATTATGATTTAAAGTTAAGCAAGTAAATATTATTTTTAACTTATATTTAGCAACTTTGGATTATATAATGTTGCTTGTTAATAGCATAGTTCATGAAATCATTTCTTTCACTTTGTTATTTTTTCACTGTAAATACATTAGATTTATAATAATAGCATTTTAAATTTTATTAGAAAAAATATTTAAAATTACTTATTTACATATTTTAGATAATATAGAATATATACTTAAAATTATTTGATAATAATATAGTATATAAGAAAAAATTGTTTTAGTTTTATGCTGAATAAATGTTTTTTTTTGGCATTGTATTTTTTACATTTATGATAATGTCTCATTTATCCTGGATATATCTTAATCAAATTACAATATTGTGATTTTAAATTAAGCAAATATTATATAGTAAATGCTATTTTACATTGATATCATAAAAAGTTCATTCTTAATTTTATAATGCACAAAATCATTTTTTTCTCATAATAACTTGCAATCATGGTAATTAAATTTTAGAATTACAATGACTGTAATATTTATGGAAAGCAAAATATTATTAATAACAACTTTAGTCCATAAATGAAATGAATATATAGTTTTAACCTAATGTACACATTTAACCCTTTCACTGATGGTTTTAGCTATTGGCCCTCTACTTAAACTGATTCTTTTAGCTATTGGCCCTCTACTTAAATCTGAGAACAATGTGATTGGTCTGTGTCATTTGCAATCAGTTCTTTTGTTAAAATATTAATCTAAAATACACAGAATTTTTTTAATTCAGCTTCTAAAAATTGAATAATTTTAGATTCAAATTGGTTAAATGTAATGAAAAAATAAAAATAATGTTAATAACTGTTGAAAAATATAAGAAAAATGTGTAAAAAATAGGTAGCAGTAAAACAAAAGAATTATAACTCAACCAATGATTGTGCCATTATTCAGATCAACAGCTGTCAAGTAATTCTCTTTTTATTTCCAGTTTGCTTATTTCTCTTGTAAAATTTAAAATTTTCCAAATCAAACTTTATATTTCCATAAAGTAACATCAAATTTTATTTATGAATGTAAAAAATTACGATAGATGTTATTATTTACTTCAATTACGAACGTACACAGCTTCGCTGTTGTGATTGAATCTTCATTTAGAAATACACCTTAGAAATTGTCTGATTACGTTATGTAGCAATAATTTTCCAAATCAAACTTTATATTTCCATAAAGTAACATCAAATCTTATTTATGAATGTAAAAAATTATGATAGATGTTATTATTTACCTCAATTACGAACATACAAAGCTTCGTTGTCGTTTCTGAATCTTCATTTAGAAACACGCCTTAGAAATTTCCTGATTACGTTATGTAGCAATAATTATTTTTTGTTACGGATTATTTCTCCAAATCTATTTTTCTTCTAATATTTAAAATTTTCCGAGTCAAACTTTATATTTTGATAGAGAACTATATTTTATTATTTGTGAACATAAAAAATTACAATAAATATAATTATTTACATCAAAATCATTACGAATGTGTACATCTTCTTTCTTTAGCAAGAATGGTTTTTAGTTACTGATCCTCGTTTTCAAATCTGTCATTTATGAATCTGTCATTTAGAAACACGCCTAGAAGATTTGGTAGGTATCCAATCAGAGAAGAAGACACAGCGATGTAACAAGTAGGCTGTGAAGATTAATGATTTTTTTAAAAAAATATAACGCTATATGCGGATGTTTTTAGAACTAAAATTGAAAGCATTGAATTTCCTATCAAATAAGTCTAAAATGAAGAAATTGCGACCAAAATTGACCAAGAGATGGCGCAAGATACCACATGCTTCTTCCAAAAATTTTTTAGCTACGGGGCATTTTCGTAATAAACAGTTCATTTTTGTTTATCATTGAAATTGGCTTTTGATTACTTAATGTACCAAATGAAATACTTTCTTTTTTTTACTTTTGTTGTCATTAAACATTACTTTGGATATTTCATTAATCAATGGTTAATTTCTTGCAAGAACATTGAATGAAAAGTAAATAAAGTATTATATGTTCATCATATTTTTGTTTTATAAACAAAATGCAGCCTAATATTGTATACTGTAATATGCATAATGCTTAAACTCTATATTATACAGTTTTGGTATGAATGTCAACTGTTTGCTTTAAGATGACTTTAATTCATTATCCTATAGCACTATCAATCTTACAAAATGCAGCTAAAATAATTAAAAATTATGTGTTTATGATCATTATAGTGTGTAAATAAAAATAGTAAGTGCAAATTGATGATGATCATTATGGTAAATTCTTGCATAAAGTTTCAGTGCTAAGCAAGGTACTTGCATATATTCAAGCAATTTTTAAAGCCTTACATGATATTAATATTTTTATCTCAATAGCCAATTTTCCATAATTTATTTATATTAACACAAACGTTAATAATTTATGGTTATTGGCCCAAATTAATTAATATACATAAATGATAAAAGTTAGCCATTTACATTGGAATGTTAATATGTGATTTTTAATAAAATTGGCTTTTTTTTTTCAGTTTTTAAATTTTAACTGCTAAATGTTATTTACAATAACATACATGCCATAAGCTCATTAAAGCTATTACTTGTTTTATATTAGTACAATGAGTATTGTGGTATTTTTTTGTTTATTGTGTAATATATTAAATAATAATTAATAAAAATAAAGCATTAGGAAACTATTTATTTCAAATATGTAATAACGCCTATACTCATGTTCATAAAGTTTTTAAATTTATAAATAAAATAAAATAAAAACTTTCTTTTTGTATTCGTCTTTTGTGGATGAAAAGTTGTCCTGTAATAATCACTTTTAAGTTATCATATCAATAAGCAAAAAGTGATAAAACATATCTCATTAAAAATCTTTATTTCCAAATACAAAATCATATTTTATATTAATATTACTTTTTCTTTTTTTCCAAAACCATCATATCCAAATTTAGTTCTATGATTATATTTATTATGTTTACGATTGTTAATAATTATAGTAAAATACATGTAATTGGTAAATTCTAATTCATAATTATATATCTTTATTTTATTCTTCTGAGAACCCCTATGTTAGATTACTTTAATCTTTTAAATATTTATCTTTAATTCTACATTCTTTTGTTCATATGATAATTTTTGCAGTATTACCTGAACCTCTGAAGTTTTTTTTTAAAAAAAACAACCACCTCATATGCAAAATATAAATGACATGAATAATATTCAATTATTTTAACTCATTTAGCTTTTCGTTTTAATCCACAAAATATATTTTTGTACAACAGCAATAAATAGTTTTGAAGATGTGATATCATTCTACATACACCTTTGTCATATGCAATTTAACCTTTGCTGATGAATATTGATAATAATTCTTCACAATATTACAATATCTTGGATATATATCTGGAGAATCAAATGCTTTAATCACATTAAATATAAAGAATCAAATTTATTTTCATTATGTATAAATATAATGTATAAAGACAACTAATATTCAGTGCTCTTTCTATAACTTCTTTTAATACCAGATTATACTTTGTGCTAAATTCACTTTTAAATATAGCTTGTTTTGGGGATTGTCTAGAAACCAAATTTCACTATAGACAACATTGTAATTATTTAGTAAAAATTTTTTAGAGAACTGAGAAAATAAAGGTAGTTCTGTTATTTTTTATCATTATTCTTATATATCAATAATATCACTGCAGTCTTCTACTAGTTTCTTAAAATTAATTAGGTATTTGGTTTATAACTGGGTCAAACGACACCAAACGTAAAGTTAGGGAAGCTTACTTCATTGTGGCTGACCCATCGGCAATCAACAGAAGAGAGGCCTGCTATTCCCTATCTCATAAATGGTCCACGTAACATCTACATATAAATTTGCATAAAATTTGCATAGTTTTACAGTTATTAACAGAATAACTCACCATGAATATGGGACTGTAGACTGTCCCGAAAGCGCTTGGCAGTAAAAATTTTGACAATTTATTAATAGCTTCATTAACTGTGCGCAGAGCTCATATATATATATTAATTTATTTCTTTACTTGCATATTTTAAGATATTCATAATAATTCCATGATTATAAAAACTATTTTCTTCTTCATAGGTAATTCCATGATTATAGAAACTATTTTCTTCTTCATAGGTTGAATTAGTTATTTGACTCCATATTAAATGTTGGACAATTCAGAAAATATAATAAATTTAACGGATACTTTATTTTCTTGTTTATATATATATATTTTTTTTTTTTTTTTTTTTTTTTTTTTTATATATATATATATTTATTTTTTTTAATTTTTTTTCCCCCTTTTTTTTTTTTTTTTTTTTTTTTTTTTTTTTATGGGAAAAAAAAACCATTTTTTTGAAAATCATTATATTATTTTATATTTTTGAGACTTTTACATTATTCTTATTATTCTACAGCTGATCCTGTCAATTTGTCAATTCACAATTATATTTTATCATATAATTAATCATTCTTTTTATAGCATTTTACAAATCTCAAATGTATTATTTTTAATAAATCACTTTTAAAAATAATATATTCCTTCTTTTGTTTGTTCATATATTGTATTCTCTTAGAACATTTTTTAGTAGATTTCTATTTGTTGCACCAGTTATTTTTATTGGAATTATTAAAAAAGTATCAGCTATCTTTTTATGGATTTTATCCATACAAACCATCTTTAATGTATGTTAATACTTTAAAATGATTTTCAACTTTTAAATTCTGTGGAGTGTTTCTGAATATTAGCAATATGAATTATAAATACTGACTTTTTTAACAGTTTTTGTCTTATTAGTTTTGCATAGCATGCTTCTTACTAATATCTTTCACTATTGAATATATTTAAAAACTACAATCTTATAATATACATTCTCTGTTAGTCAATATAAAATTCAATTCTGCTTCACCTTTATTTGTATGCTTACATGTTCATTTTAATTAAATTTTTTTTTTCAAAAACTAATTCATCACCCCCCCCCTTTGAACACAAGAATCTGTATACTCACTCATTATATCATCAAAAAAAAATTTATCCACATAATTTTCATCTTACTAATTCTAGTATTAAACTCTTTCATAACAATTCATATATATTATTTGGTCTGATCAAAAGCATTTTGTATATCCATATAAAAATCTTATACTTTTCCATAACAATAAAAAATTGCTAATGAACTAACTTGAATTATCTACATGCATTTAGTATTTTCTACTAATTTCAGTAGCTAATCTCACGATTCTTTCTTATATACCATCAATTTTCATAATGTTGTTCTTCTATTTTTTGTTTTACTGAAACACACTTCACATGCACTTCTAATATATATACTTTGTAGTAAAAGATAGGTCTGTTTTCTAAATAGTTTTCATTTTATTTTTTATGTTTAACAAAGTCAAACAATGTTCTATTTAATATTATAGAGTTGATTTTCCATTCATGCACTATATGTCTTTTAAAAACTGATATGCAATTGTAGATCAAATGAAAGAGTGAGTCTGCATGCAGAAGGTTATCAGCATCTTCTATCTTTGGTCACCACATAATGCCTTAGTTGGTACTTTACAATATCCTGTGAATAGATACCATGATTTAATTTTGTCTGCAAATATTATAATGTTTATAAAATAATTCTTACATCCCACCTTCAAATCAGCTCAAATGATATTTCAGTTAAGAAGTATTAGGAAAATAAAGCAAAACACCATGATGTTTTTACTATTAAACTAAAAAAAAACACTCATTATACTAGATAATTCATGTTATTGAGCATGGTATCTCTGTTCATTTACTATATGAATTATCACATAGCAATAACAGCTGTAATAACATGTATATATGTAAGTGTCATTATAAGAACACATACAACACTTTCTTTAAGGCTTTAAAAACAAATAACATGATCTTTCAATCGGTATAGGAATCTTTTAAAACATAATAACTGGATTCCAAAAGTAACTATCATGGTAATAGTTAAAGTTTAATAAATTAATACAAGTGTTGTCAAGTCACGTTCTATAAATAAAAAAAGAACTTCATTTCAATTATAATTACTATTTTGTTTTTAATTAACAGACATTTCATTTATATATATATATATATATAACTTTTACTTCAACCTTATTCTTTAATTCCTACTCAGTCTCATACTACTTGCGATCTAATGGTTTTTCTTAAAATCTTGAACTTTACAATAATGAATATTATTTTGTTCAACAATGAAAATTAATACAAAAAAATACACAATTCAACCGAATAGGTAGGTGCTTTATATATATATATAGTTATATGCACTTTTCATGATAGCTTATGAAATATATGACAATCTCGACTGACTAATAATTGTCAAATCTTAAAAAAAAAAAAGTAATTGGTAATGCAATTTTTTCTTCTAAAGAAAACTGGAATCAGTACAAAGTATATAATATTGAATAAAAACGTTGTGATAATTGCATTGTGAAAAGTTGTTTTTCTTGGAAACATTTAACAAAAGCGCTAGAACAAAATTAAAAAAAGTTTGGACATCTCTTGAAATACATACATACATATGTACATACAATAAGAGGATTCAGTTTATCATTTTTATTGAATTAATAGTATGTGAATATAAGATGCAATTCAAAAGTTCTACAAAATAATTTCATAGGGTAATTAATATATATTACGACTCAACATATCAAATTAATGAATGTAAATAATAAAAAATAAATAACAATAATATTCAAATAGTTTTCTTGATGTAATCAATTCAGTAAAACTTATTGCAAATACAAGAACACAATAGTTATGAAAATATTGAGGCACATCTTTTACCTCGACTGTAAATGATCATAATAATTATGCAACATATATATCATGGAAATATTGAGTCAATATAAACACACTAAAAAGTTAATATATTAATTTATTTAAAAATGCTATTAGAAATAAATTTATTAATTAATAAAATAATAATTGTGATACCTTTTATTTTTTTTTTTAAAAAAAGATTATTTATAAAAAGAATATTAACCTATGAAATTTGTTTATGATATTATTTACAATGTTGAAGTTTAGGACAAAAATATAAAATTATTACAATTATTACGTGTTTTAATATAGAACAGAAATATAATATTATTTTACTTTAGCACCATGACAGGCTACAAAAAATTAGTAATAGGATGGAAAAAAGATCTAGCATTTTTCTTCATTAACATCACTATAAAAAACTAAGGAAATATCTGAAAGTTCAAAAATATCTCTTTTTTATGACATCAATAAAATCCATGACCACCAACATAATTCAAAACAATTGAAAGTATAGACTAGAGGAAAAGTCACGCATTACTTATTAATTGATAATATCCATGCATCATCTGCTGACTATAGTATGTCCTGAAGAATGAAGAATAATGGTGGATGGAAAGTCGCATAAAAAAGGCATGTATGAACAATGAAATAACTTAATGAAAATTATAAAATAGTACATTGATTTCATTTATTGTTATCATGAATTAACTGGAAAAAAAGTTTAGTTAACTTATATTTAATACAATTTTTTTCTTCCTCCTATTTTCTTTATGTATTGATTTCTATATTTACATATGATACCATTTCCAACTTCCTTATACACTTAATAGTACTATTGTTTGAACTTTACTATTTTTGAAATATACTATTTTTGAAATATAAATATATTTTGGAAATAGGATTATAAAGATCTCTGATGATGATTGCAGGGCAGTCAAAACTGTAAGAGTAAAGTTTTGGTGTAAAATAGTATTCTTAAGTGTATAAGAAAGTTGGAAATGGTATCATATGTTAACTTATATTTCATTAAATGGTCTATAATGGTTATTTTAACAACTGAAATACTATTAAAGATAACATTGTGAATCTAAAGTCAATTTATAGGATCAATTGAAGAATTAAAGATGAGATATTATTGTATTGCTTTAGAATGATAATACTGTTGGCAATACTTAATCCACTGACAGACTATTTTCTATTCTTATCCCTGGTGGCAAATATTAAATCTTTATTCTATATTAGAATCCAATAAATTGTTTTTCTTTGTTAGAAATATAAGTTTACAACTGAAAAACATGATTTCCCACTGTTGCTATGGTGGAGAATGCACCACAATGAGAACTATGTCAGCAACTGAGAAAAATTACATTCAGTTTGACAAAAAAGCTTTAGCCATAATTTTTGCAATAAAAAGGTTTCTCAATATATTTGTGGAAGAAACTTTCAAATTTGTACTCATTTTTATTTTATACTCCTGAGTATATTAGCAATCATAAATGTACAAGTAGTACATAATTATGAACTAACACCTCATACTTCTCTGATGCTTATGAGTGGTAATAAAAGCTGATAGAGATCAATTATATTGATTCCATGAATGCTAAAAGTGTTAAACAGTTCAATAATAGTTAATTGAACAAGAAAAGACCCAGGGTTTGCAATGTTAATGAAGTAGATTAAGCAACATTGGTTAGAAGCATATCACAGTAAAGTTATAAAGCCTATCTGGAATGCATAATAGTTTCTCAACTTTTAATGTTTGTGTATTAATGACTAATCACATTCTCATTCATATAAAAAGCCAAAAGCATGTTCTTAACTTACTTCATTTAGCTCATCCAGACTTGTCCCCATAAAAACTTTGACTAAATCATATATTTGATGACCAAAGGTGAGCCTAGAAACTCAACAAATGGTGAAGAAATGTATATAATGTACCACTAATCTCCCTTTAAATAATATGAAATCTTACCTAAGTTCACTTATATTTAGAGATATATACATCTAGGTCTCACTAGATCAAGGAATGTTTATATATATTTTAATAGTAGTGGATTCATACTTTGGTGGTCAGAATATAGGATCATCAAAACTACTAGTACAGAAAACATCAGTAGAGGACTGAAAAAGATTTTTGCAAATCACAGTTATTCAGAGACTCTGATGAACAATGAGATCGATTTTGCATCTTAGCAATTTAAAGATTTTTTAACATTTAAGGAAATACATCACATCCTAATATGACTGCATCATCCCAAATTGAAGGTTTTGCTGAGAAGACAATTCAAAACATAAAATGTACATTGAATATAACTTGCCACAAAAATATTACAGAAGCATTATTAGTTGCAATATTTTTCAAATAGGTTATTTCATGTACAATTACTAAGACATAGGTTAAATTGTTAATTTGAATGAAGTTGCACACTTTTAAATTGATGCTGACTACAAAGGAAGGCTTTGTGGGTTATGAAATTTTTAAATTGAGGTAACATTTAGGTACATAATAGTTTAAAAATAAATGATTACCAAGAGAAATATCAAAAATCGTATCTATGCAAATAAGATTAATACAATTGGATAATGGGAAAAAGTTTAAAAGACATAAATCATTTAGGCATCATGAAAATGGGACTTCACGTGTAGATAGTACTAATGCTAAATCCCCAAATGATGATAAAAAGTTTATTGTAAAGAAGGAGCAAATCATGAATATAGCTCACGTTGGAACAAATGATCCAGTCAGAAATCAAATTATTGAACCACTAGAAGACTATGTTTCATTAAGAATATTCTAATAAGAAAAAAAGATTATAACTTACAACAACAAAAAGAAAGACTTTTTTAGAATATGTGTACAGTAGACTTTCAAAATTAGAAGAATATATTTGTGAGGAAGAGTTTTACTTCTAGTGTAGTAGGGAAGTGCCTGTGTGAATTTTGTTTATATAAACAATAAATATAAAATTTATTATTTAATCATGTAAATACATCCAAGCAGAATATAAATAAATTATCCTCTTATTACTATTATGCTACTCAAGAAGATCTAATTATATCAAATACTTTTAAATATATATTAACAAACAATTATGTAAATGAGATATAATTATGCAAAAGTGGACTGTACCCACTAAAATTTATTGGTATATGTGTAAGAAAAGAAATAGTTGTATTTTCACATATTAGAGTAACTGTGAATTGTCTGCATATTGTTGAGATGATCATGGCTGAAGATGAAATACTTCATTCATAATGTCTATGCATATAATGCAGTCATACAAGTACTGAAGTATGAAACATGCAGTGCAATGGGTTTTACTTTTGCTGTGTGTATGTAGAAATTGACAAACATAAGCAGAAGCTAATTTATAGATTGTACAGATTTACAGTGAAATTATTAATCATTATTTACAATTTATATTTTTATTTTGTGATTTAACATTGGATAAAATTGTTTTGTTACCTCAAATTGTGTTTGACTATATTAAGAATTATAGATGCTCTCCTGAGTGGTATTGAGATAATTATACCCTCAGGGCATAACATGTATTAATGTTTTTACTGCAAAATTTAAATTGTTATATTATTTTCTACAAAAAATATTTATTCTTTATAAATTATTTACATGTTTCAATTTATTCCTTATAATGTTAACTTTAAAAAATGGTAAATTTAATATATTAGCTATACAAATAAATTAACCATTAAGTTATTTGTATATTTTGCAGAATTCTTAGTGGAGATTGTTTAAATTTACAACTTTTTATTTCTTAAAATTTATTTTTTTATTATTTTAAATTATTTGTTTGCAATGTATGTTCACAAAAAATATTCTTCAAAATAGTATTTCCACTTACTATAGATTATGAGAATCTAGTGTATGTAGTGTGTTGCTGTGCCTTGGTTTTAAATAATTCCTTTGAAGCTATTGTTAGCATTATTTTGTTGCTTTGGTATTTATTTGATGATTAAAACAAATTAAAATATAAATGATTTATTAATTAAAAATAAATCATAAGATGTCATTATTTTACAGAAAAAATATATAAACTAACTAACCAATATTCTACTATGTTGTTGAGTTATAGTTTCCACTTGTGTCTGCATGAGAGAAATGGCAAGAATTATAAGTTTATTCATTATTTTGTTATATTTTGACAATGAAGACATATTTTTCACAGTAAGTTTAAATATTTATGATTATTGTTTCATTATGTTAATGTAATAGTTTGTTAGAAAAAGAATATATTTATATATATTGCTTATAATAACTTCTCTCATATACACTTTAATGCAAAAAAAATAATAATAATAAAATGTCTTTATTTTCCAGACAGTTTCAACTATCCAGCAGTCTTCATCAGAGCTTTTCAAATTTACTCTACCTTTCCTGACAGTTTTGATTGTCCAGCAGCCTTCATCAGAGCTTCTCAAATTTTCCCTACCTTTTAAAAGAAAGAGGAACCTTGAGAAGCTCTAATAAAGTTAGAGGAAATTTGAGAAGCTCTGATGAAGACTGCTGGACAGTTGAAACTGTCAGGAAAATAAAGTTTATTATTATTTTTTGCATTATGGTATATATGAGAGAAGTTATTACAAGCAATATATATATGAAGAAATGCAAATAAATTAAAGGAGAAAAATAAGAGTATATACTTCTAATAAAAATAATGTAGTTAGATTTAGATATTACTTGAATATATTTACTTTTAGAAGAGGAAAAATACAAATAAATAAAGATTAGGGCTGTAAATGATTGGTTAAAAATAATTCTTTTATATTCACAGCTACTATACTGTTTTGTCATTATACAAAATACATAAATACTATTTTAAATTTAACATAGAATTTTTTAACTTTATATAATCTGAACATAATTTATTTTAACTTTACAAAAGAAGTTTAAATAATTTTGATTTTTTACTTTGATATTAAAATAATTAATGACTCTTCTTATAAATACTGATTTATTTATTTATATAAATAAAATTTAATTTTACTGGAAATGCGACAATTCAATTTCATGAATGGACTTGTTTGTATATATTACGTCTTTTTTATTGATATTTCTAAAACTTTCTAAACTCAATGTCAAGACATGAGTTTAATAAATTCTATAATTCCACATTCATATTCACCATAAAAAGAGTAAAATAAACAAAATGATATTTAAATAATAAATGAAATTTAATAAACAATAAAAAACAAACTAGAAATGGAAAGTATATAAGATGTAAAAATACTAACTATATATAAAATAAAAATTATTATTTTTTCATATATAATTAGTGAATTTTATTATACAAGTTTTAACTGTTAACTGATATTTTATTTTAAAAAGCCCTAGAAAGATTTTTCTTTATATGTGAACATAGTATTTTTATAATTAAAACTAATTTCTATGTCATATATATTGATAATATTTGCATTATGTATACTTTTTCAAAAAATAGACATTCTAAAAGATAATATTTGAACTTTGTAAAATAGGAAATGAAATAGTAAATGGAGTTTTAACTATAGCAATAGCATCTTAGGAATTGGATGTAATTTTATTTATTTCTCCAAAATAGTAGAATGAAATATTAAATATTTGAATTACATTTTTGTTAGTTATTATTAAAGGAAAAAATATATATGTTACAAGTAAATGCCAAATTTATTGTTATTAAAATTTAAAAAAAATCTCTTTACCTGTATTGACTAAGAATTATCTTATTACCAGTAAAAATCACTGTTGTTTCATCATTGCAATACATTTTTTTAGATCTTATATTCATAAAAATAAATGCTTTCAGATAAAACTTAATTGTAATCATGTAGGTTTTGCTTTAAAATAAGTATTTTACCGAAAATTTACATAAATAGCCTTTAATATGTAAACAACTTACTGAAAATTATAGTTTTTTCTTGCAAACAAAATCTTTGACTATTTGCCTTCAGGATAAACAATCCTCCTAATCAGAAATAGTCATTATTTCTTAGATCAAAATATATCAGATCTGATTTTTTTTGTTATGTAAATTACATATTGTAATTTTTTCAAGGTCCATCTGAGCTTACAAGTTCAGATTTTCTTTGTCAAGTAATAATTTTAAAATAATTTTCATGATAAAATAAAACTGATCATGGTAATCTAAGATTATAGATAGGATCAAAATAATAAAGAAAAGATGTAGTGATTGCAATACCATTGTAGTCATAAAAATATGCCTAAACATTTCTGTAACTGCTGTGTAATAACATGTTAAATGATAAGGATACCTTAAGAAGTACATGGTAATATCTTTTATTTACAATGAAAATTTACTAACAAGTATTAATTTAAAATGATAAAATTATTAAAATATAAGTTAATAGTAGAATCTATTAGTAATAATTTGCCTAGGTTTTTTTAACCTACATTTTTAATAGATATCCAGTCTGCATTTGCTTACGTTAATTGCTCTTATTGTGGTATGATTGATAATATTTTTTTTGCAACCAAGTTTAATCAGCATCATATGATGACCCATATTTTTGTGAACATCATGTTGAATATGTTTTCTATCTTTATAGTATAATTTTATGAACATAATTCATCTAAACATTAGGCTGATTTGTCACATATATAAGGAAGAGGTGGTTTTCATTCCTAAAGAGATCTACTCTTATTACTTTAAATTTGATGGCAAATAGTTTTAATAAATTTGATGATGTTAAAATGAAATGGCTTAAAGTTTTCTTTAGTTATATGGACATGATATAGAGTAATCCAAAAAGATTTAAATTAGCTGGCCTTAATATTAAAAGCACTTGCAAATTTACAAATTTTGTTTCATTCAGTTGAGGATATAATAATAACTATCTGTTTTCCAACCTGATATTTAAATAATTTGCCAATTAAGGATTTCTAATCTGTTCCAGTATTGTTACTCTTTATAAAATTACTTCTTTATTTCAACTGCCCTCTTTCTGATAATGTAAGTCTAAAAATATTAAATATAAATTTAGTATTGTCTTTTTTCATTCTCCTTGTTTGTTTATTTAAAAATCAATCCAGCTTTTACAATGTTATTACAAAAACAATATACACAGACTATCTATCTATGTTATTCAATAAACTAGGTAATTGAATTAGCATTTTTAATTACTAAGCCTGTTTACAGACTTGTTTAAGCTGATAATTACCTAGTTACTTCATTAACTTGGAAATTTAATTAATTTTTGCAGAAAAATAATTTATCTCCTCCTCCTCTTTTTATTATGAATGAATATACTACTTATATAAGAAAACATCAAATAGTGTTAAAAAACTTTTTAACTATTTATTTATATGAACAATCAATGGTTTCACTGAGTAGGCAGCTCTCCATATCAATAAATATTTTTAAAAAATGAGCTGCTAACAATTCTTAATTAATCAAAATATGTAAAATGCGCTAACACGCGCAAGCACACAAAGCTGAAAACAAATAAAGAAAATATATATTATTATTTTAATATCTTTTCCATTAAATGGCTAAGTGCTTTCAAGGGTCAAAGCCCTCATAATCATAACCGTATTACAAACTATAATAAATTGACTCGGAGTGATGCAAATTTATGCAAATGAAATGATTATGCATTCCATTTCTTGGATATTTTGTAGCAAGAGTCTTTTCTATTGATGACGTTGCCATCTCTAGATATAAAGAAAACTTCTTTTATCTTTCTTTTAAGATCGTGCCGCTCTCTGCACACCACCACTTGATAGAATAGATTATTGCTACAAAATATCCAAGAAATGGAATGCGTAATCATTTCATTTGCATAAATTTGGATCACTCCGAGTCAATTTATTATAGTTTGTAATACGGCTATGATTATGAGGGCTTTGACCCTTGAAAGCACTTAGCCATTTAATGGAATAAATATTAAAATAATAGTATATATTTTCTTTATTTGTTTTTAGCTTTGTGTGCTTGTGCGTGTTAGCACATTTTATATATTTTGATTCATAATTAGCCACAAAGTATAAACTAATTTGCTTATTTCATTCTTAATTAAGTAAATCATGCTCATTGAAACCAATGGAGAGAGATTACAAATCTTATTTACGATCCAGATTTTTAAATATATCAGCATATTTCTTGTAAAAATTTGATTTATATCAATTGGTTTCTTAAAAGTGATTTTAGAACAAAAAAGATTGTAAACTAGAAGTAAGAAAAAAATGTTAATCCACTTCTACTAATACTAAACAACTATCTAATAGTATAAATAATAATGAATATTTTTTATTCTTATGTAATCACAATCTAGATATTACTTTAAAAAAATGTTTTTCATTACAACATAAGCCTTGTCAATAATGAATGTTATTTCATCTAATGTTGACAAATTAAAAAATCTAATACTAATATGATCCTAATAAGATTTAATTTTTGTCATATATTTATGAAAATCTTCATTATAGTATGCATATATTGTAACCAATAAAATTATTATTATTATTATTATTATTATTATCATCATCATCATCATCATCATCATCATCATCATCATCATCATTATTATTATGACAAAGAGATTGCAAGAAAAATTAATTATCCAGAATAAGTTCAACCCTTAAAAAGGCAGACAATAAACAAAACTCTCATCCTAATAAACTGTTACAGCATGAGTCTCTTTACAATATTTAAAGAAAAATACATTGTTTTACAGAAGGGTATCTAAGACTTGTAATATTAATGTTTCAAGGTTAATTTTTTTTTTCTAACATCTAAAATGAAAGTTAAACCTTAATGAATCAATTCTCTATATGTATATATTTTAACAAGGCTAGCAAGTCAGTTGTAAATTCCAGGTGCATTAATTAGAATGAACAATTATCTCAGACTTGTAACAATATATAATAATTACTATTTATAAAAATCATTAACCTAAAAAAATTATAAAAATGATTTATTATTGATATGAAGATTTTATTGTATCTATTCGTATCTCAAATGATTAAAGTGTTATGATGGAAATAGTGCGAATGAATGAAATTTTAAGAATAATATTTTTAAAGCAACATGTAATAAATTAAAAGATCAAGTGATCATACTTTTTTTATTTGGAAATAATGTAGATGTTGTGCCTTAACTAATTAAAGACAAAAACAGTCCTGGATAATTAATAAATACAAAATTAATTTTATTCATAATTAAATATGAATATATTTTTTAAAAAATATAAATGTAATAAGAGTAATGTAATGTTCAAGTTTATTCATTAAATGCATTGATTGTATAAAATTAAAAAGAAAGGATTTCACCTTTTTAACATGTGCACTTTACTGATTTTCATAAAGTCTCTATCCTGGGTTTGAGTTTGAGAGTTTCCTCTGAACCCAATGTCAAATCATAGAGTTATTATAAAAAAATCAGTAAGGTTCATATGTTAAAAAGTTGAAATCCTTTCTCTTTAATTAAATAACAATAATGATGTTCTCTAAAAAAATGATAAATAATATTGTAATACCATACTTAGTAAATTCTTGCTACTTTAGTGTACCTGCATAATATATCAGAATATAATATGATAACAAGAGTATTACACTAAAAAAATATTGTGTAGCACTTAACTTAAAAATTTTAAGTATTAACAATAAGCAAGACATGAGAATGCTTTATTGCAACTTTAATTAAAATAATAGAAACCTTTTTATAGTTATCAGATACATATACTACATCTATTTATAAAAGAACTGACTATAAACCCAACTTATACAACTTATTCTTAGAAACATATGACTTTAACTTGGATCTGATTCTTCCAGGTACTGGTGGCATTACATAATATAATTATCAAAAGTATATTATGATTAAAATTATAAGTTATTGTTAGGATATGATCTCAATTAATCAATAATATTTATGTAATCATCAATACCACAAGTATGACTAAATATACTGTCTAATCTTCATAGACTCATGCAAGCGTCTATTTACATAAAAGAATCATAAGAAAGATAATCGAAATAAATATTTAAACATAACTTCAAAATACCTTTATTATATAAAAATGAGGTTACATCAAAAGATAAATAAAACACATAACATTAAATGTTATCTTGGTGGTAAATAATATTATAATGAACATAAAGTCTATAAAACTGATCTCCAAGGTACATCAAGTCAACAACACACATTCATAACAATTTGAAATCATAAATACAATATGTTACCATATATTATTTACATTTAAATATTATAAAATTAAAAAAAGTCACTAACTATATTATATTTTTAAAATTATAATTGTTCATCTTTAAAAGCATCCAAGCCATCATTTAAATATTCATAATATTAAATCATTGGAATTTTAAGGTTGAAAGGATTCTAGAAAATTTTTAATAATATGGGCTAAGTTTATAAATACAAATTCACTAATGGTTTGTTTTCACATAACATTTGACAAGTTAATAATTATTTGTTTTATAATCCTTAGGTATTAAATGCAGCAATTAATATTTAATACATACTTTTCATCAATTATAAAATCCTAAGCATATTTCATGATGATAAAATATTGATGAATATAAATCTTTTTATGAACAGTCATTTTCATAATAATTATCTATAACAACATATTAAACTGATTATTGTAGTATTAAGTAGTATTTATTCTACTGGGTGTATTAGTTTTAAACTAATATTCAAAATATTTGATAGTTTTTTGTAAATATATTATAAAGTGGTTTGTTAATCCATTAATCCACATTAGTTTTATAACACTCATCTGAAGCTTTATGTTACATAGAAAATTTCAAGCAAATAATTTCTAAATTGTGGAAGAGACAAATTAGTAATGCAGTTCAAATAATAATGTAGCATTTCAAGAAGTACTTCTAAAAATTTTCGTAATTAAAATTCAAATATTTGATTTTCATTCATTTTAAATTTATTACTGAATTATAGACTTTGTTAGGCATTTAGTTTCTTTATTCAGAAAAAATGTAGATGGATATTTGCCATTAAAGAGACAAATATTCAGTTGGTTATCTACTCAAATATTATTTCAGTGCAGGCTGCCAAAATGTCTAATTTTGCATTTAAATCCTATGAAGTCCTTCTACATATGATTAGCAAAAGACTAAACAATTTTTAACATGTATATTAATTTATAGGTTTCTGAATATGATTATTGAGGTCATAATTTTTATCCAAAATTTTTTCCTTTTTTATTTTTATGGGTATATTCTATCACTGTTGTTTGGAAGTGGTAGGAAGCAGATGATATTTGTATTTTTTTCAAGTCTATAGTGTCAAAATTTGTGATGAATTCTTTTGAAAATCATAGATGAAGATTATTTTCAAATATTAAAATACAAAATTGCATTAATCAATGATTAGAATAAAGCAAGTACACATTATTGTTTTATGAAAGAATTATTTATATTAACATATAAAGCTAAATGGAGTTTTTTAAAGTTCCCATTATAATTAATAATAAAACCTAACTTTCTTCAAATTATAATTACATTTGACTACATAAAACATTCATTAATGCTCACACATGTTTGAATATTATGCTAAAACTTTATGTTATTATTAGAGTAGTTTAAATTATCTAGCTGAAATAATAAAATTACTAATTTTCTAAAAATATTTTTTGGTGTATCTAATGTATTATTTTATTCTGTCTTATTCTTTCAAAATTAACATTACATGTATGTGTATCTTTATCAATGAAATTTCAATCATGATAAACAAATTCTGATATTTATATATATTTGAGGGTGTTGTGTATTTATAAATTGTGCATGGGAAGACATCTGGAATATATTTAATAATTTGTTTCACTAGATAAAAGTATCAATAATATTAATATCACTTCCAATCATTTTACTTGTGACAATAATAACAGTAATAATCAATAATATTAATTTTATTAATAATCCAACAAAATTATTTAAAATTTATTGTTGTGACTATTAATCTAGATTTACATTGTTATACTATTACAACATATAAACACATTTTTGATTTTAACACAAAATAACATTCAATATGGCTAATTTATATCAATATTATTCTTTAAATTGAAGTTAAGTTATTTTAGATAATAAAAGAGTTTACTGTTATGGTAGAATCTAAATTATTTATACTTCTTATAGAATATTAAACAAAAAAATACATTTAATATTTTCTTATAGTAGTTAAACAAAACACAAACAAAAGCCTAACACTGACATCAGCAGGTTTAAGAATTTTTATTTGATTTAGGCAGTTGGTAGTTGAAAGAGATATCATTCAATATTATGTAATAAATAAATGCCAGTTAAGTTGGGTTGTTCAAATGTTATGCTGATATGATGTACTTTAGAGCAACAATATGGTATTAATATTATGCAGTCTTCATCATTATTGGAAGAGGTTTCATGATACTATAAGTTTATATTCATCTTTACTTTTTAACAAAAAACAGAATTACAATTACCATATAAATAGCCTACATTTATTTTGCATAATGTAATCTACTTATCTATATATCTATGGTTATGATTACAAACAATCATAGAATCCTAAGATAGAAATCATCCAATAAACAATTAACACCTTCCAAATAAAGAAATCATTAAAAAGGTTTTCATTATTGATATGATTGACACTTGTGAAGCGAAGCATTAATAGCAATATTAGTTAGATGTGTTCTCTCAAAGGTTCCATGTAAGCAAATAATATAATCCAATTTGAACAATAGACTTTTTTAATACACAAATCAATTATGTCATTAAAAATTAATAATAATCTTGTAATAAAGATGCTGATGTCAATATTTTTATTTGAAGCTAATTTTTGAATAGTAAAGTATATAACTGAATGGTTTTGTTGCTAAAAATGTTTGAGCACTGGTACTGATCTGAGAATTTTGCAGTCCAGAGTTTGACATCCTATTAACTGTGTTTAAACACATACTAATAATATTAGAATGACTTTATTACTAGCCAGATCATAAGAAATTTATGCACTGGAAGAGCCAGTAGTAGAATCAATATTAGAACCACATGTTTTAGTATCTAATGCTCTACCATTGTACAAAAACATGTAAAACTAAACCAATAGACAGTTTGAATGGTAGAAGTACCAGGAGTGGAATCGATCCTACCACTGGGCTAAACTGCATGAATCTTCATAAAGCACTGTGTGCGGTTATTTTATGCATTATAAAATAATAAGATATGGGACTTGTGTATTAAATCTGTTGCCTGTGTTTGCAACATCAGAATGCTGTATCTTTTCAAGTGGGGAGGGGGTATTTGGGATGACAAAATGTCTTATTAAGAAGTCACAACTACCTATTTTTATTTAATATCATAATGTGTTTATTATGTTTGTATATAAATTTATACTTTCCATATTGTTAAAAATTTGACTTTTTAATACAGCATTCTTCTATCGCAAACACCCTGCCCTCTTCCCCGACTGAAAAAAGGTAAGGCATTCTGCTGTCATGTAAGTATCTATGATACTCCTTTGGTGGTCAAGAGGTCAGCGCGACTGACTTGCACTTGCAGGAAGTTGCCTGGGTTGCGGGTTTGCGTCCCGGCCGATGCTATGACATTTAAAAAAAAAGTTAAAGTAATTGGTATGTGAGTAAGCATAGCACAACAACACATGATTTACTTTTTAACCCTTTTTAAATGTTGGATATCAATAATTGTAAGTATGATTATAAAATGAAAGAGATGGGTAGAAAATTGGATAATAATTTTGCTGTATATTTAAATATTGAATTTTTACTTGACAATTTTTCTTAAGACATTTATATATATGCTATGACCGTCTTTCTGATAAAATTTGGATTACATTCCAAAATATATCCGAGAATTTGTTTAAAAATAAATACAATGAGTAAATAAAAATATATTATTTAGAAATATACTATAAGTTCACCATCTTATATATATATTAAGCAATTAAATCATCCCACATCATTAAGAAATCCAGTACTGCCCTCTGTGAACTAATATATAAATACATTAGAGTTCGTATTTCAAAATAGCCAAGTCAAAATGGTATCCACTTTGACATGTCTGCTATCAGATGTTATATATTGAAATACGAACAAACTCAAACAAAGAATTTGGAAAATTAGCAAACAACGATCTTAAATTTTGCTACAAACAAACATGTTTTACTATTATTATATAAAGTCAAACTAAACTTTAGTAATTTTAATCTTTTAAACCATCTAAATGTACAGAAAATAATCCAGTGCATAACGCTATACTGAAATAAATATACAAATATCAAGCAATTAAATCATCCCACATGATTAAGAAATCCAGTACTGCCCTCTGAAAACTAATATATAAATACATTAGAGTTCGTATTTCAAAATAGCCAAGTCAAAGTGGTATCCACTTTGACCTGTCTGCTATTAGATGTTATATATTGAAATACGAACAAACTCAAACAAAGAACTTGAAAATTAGCAAACAACGATCTTAAATTTTGCTACAAACAAACATGTTTTACTATTATTATATAAAGACAATCTAAACTTTAGTAATTTTAATCTTTTAAACCACCTTGTCTATTTTGAAATACGAACTCTAATGTATTTATATATTAGTTCACAGAGGGCAGTACTGGATTTCTTAATCATGTGGCATGATTTAATTGCTTAATATTTGTATATTTATTTTAGTATAGCGTTATGCACTGAATTATTTTCTGTACATTTAGATGGTTTAAAAGATTAAAATTACTAAAGTTTAGTTTGTCTTTATATAATAATAGTAAAACATGTTTGTTTGTAGCAAAATTTAATATTGTTGTTTGCTAATTTTCAAGGTCTTTGTATGAGTTTGTTCGTATTTCAATATATAACATCTGATAGCAGACAGGTCAAAGTGGATACCATTTTGACTTGGCTATTTTGAAATACGAACTCTAATGAATTTATATATTAGTTCACAGAAGGCAGTACTGGATTTCTTAATCATGTGGGATGATTTAATTGCTTAATATTTGTATATTTATTTCAGTATAGCGTTATGAACTGGATTATATATATATATGTCTTACATCATTAAAAAACGGTTGTTACATCATTAAGAGGCATATTAATTTATTTTTAGATTATCAAACAGAAATTAAAATAATACATTTTTTTGAAAATAAAAATAAAAGCCCTGGGTGGTTGATTAATTTTATTACAAGCTTTCTATAAGGACAATTGCTTCACTTTATAATTAACTTTTCGAAATGTAATCTTTTTCTTTACTTTTTAATCAAACAAGAAACTCCAGGTTTATAGACCAAAAGAAAATATATTTTGATTTTAACAATAAAAGCCTACGGACATCAATTTGTATAGAAGATTCTATTTTTAAATATACAAAAGCAACGATATATAACAGTAGTATAGCTTCTTAGTATGACTATCGTGCAGTGCATAACGAACAAATATTTATAAAATTTAAAAAAGAAAAAGTGCTCTATGAAGATGACCTCGTTTTTTAATGAATTCTGATATATATTTACTCTATTTATAAATAGAAACTTTAATTTTGCAAATGTAACTTTTAGTGTATTATTATTATTATTATTATTATTATTGATGATGATGATGATTATTATTATTGATGATGATTATTTTTATTATTGATGATGATGATGATTATTATTATTATTATTATGTTGCGCATTTATTTAGTTTATTCATCATGCGTAATACACACATATGTCCAGACATATACGCATACAAAGACACAGACATATATATTAATTCATTTTAGTTCTCAAATTTCTCCATTTGCTATTAAATGTTTAGCGATCTTCAACTTGGTAGAGTAGTTATCAGAAGTGTCATCATCTTACTTTTGATATACTGAATATCATCAAAATGGTTTTTCTTTCAATATTTTTTTTATTTTCAGCTGAAGAAAAAATAGTTAGAGACCTGATCAGGAGAGCAAATAGAATGTGCAATGCAGTTATTTCTTTACTGGCTAAATAATCTAAGACAGTGAATTTCTTCAAAACAATTAACATTTTTCTTTTTCTCTATCAGTGTTTCCTTACTCTGCTATATTTCTTGCAGTCATCTGATGATTTTTGTGCCCAATTTGATAAAATTCTATGGTTTTTTTTTTCAGTTCTGCACATTACTAGATGATACATATTTTTTTTCATATTTCTCCATATAATTTTTTTTTAGCCATTTGTATACTGCTATATTCTTCATGCTATTGTTTCATAAACTTGAATTAACATTTAATTTGCTTTTATTCTTGCTAAGATTTTCAAGAGATTTGACATGATTCTTTACTCTAAAGTTCAAAATCCCTGCAACAACATACAGAACATACAACAATAAAGAATGACATTCACAATACACCAAACATTCACATGAACACAGCCATGAGACACCAATAGATTATGTTTATGAAACCTTATCAAGTTGTTTGCACCATGCTGCTAGCATAATCATACAGTGGCAAATTAATTGACAGATTTGATAAGTTCAGTTTTACTACATTAGTATTTTATAGTACTGTTCATAATATAGATTTTTCAAAATCAGCACTCTATCAGCATGTGACTTAATTAAAGAAAAATCAGAGAAAGCATTAAGATTATTAAAGAAATCACACTGTATCAAAAAATGTAATAATACATATAAATAATTTTTCATTAAGCATTTTTTTCAAGCCCATTATTTAGAATAAATGTTGATTCTATAACAGTTTCTTCAGATGTGACTCACCCAATATTTTCATATTTTAATGATTTATATTCTTTTTTTGTTATTGGTTTTTGTTAATTATATTTTAAGTATAGTTGATGCAGAATTTTTATAATAATTTTTAAAATAGCATTTACTATCCAGTTTATGAAAGATGTGATCCAATGAAACATTGATACAGTAGTTGTTATATTAATTATAAATGCATAAATTCATTCCATGATCAAACACTCAAATCATGTATAAAATTGAGTGTTGTTTGCAAATCTGTATATTACAGGAAGTTTAGGACATACAGCTATTTGAATCTCTCAATATATATATATATAAACAAGCTAAAATAACTCAGAATATAAATCCATTTTCTTTGAACAAAAATTTGGTCACATTTTCGATCCAATAAATGTTAAAATTGTTTGCATGTATGGATATGGTTAATAAGTGAAAAAGACACGGTTTATTGCTAACAACAAACGGGCTATTAATAAAAAAGAGACTTGCACCCAACTCTCCAACAAATGCAATATTTAAATTACTAATTTAAATAAATTAACTTTGTAAATTTAAATGCTATAACAAACCCAGCCGTCCTAAGAGTGCTATGAATTTATGTTTACCACATGAAAGTGCGCTCAGTTATAATTAACAATATTAACATATGGAATAAACCATTAATAGTTAAAATTGAAAACAATTAAGCAAATAATTATAAATCTAGACAGAAGAATTTTATATCTGTTGTCCTTAGTGAAAAACTGCATTTTAATATATGTATATAAAAACAAATAAATGACGCGAGGATATATTCACAGAAAAAAATAATTACAAAATTTAACCTATAATTTTTCAAAAAAATATAGTTTCATATAATTAACTCATTATAAAATCAACATTAATAGTGCCAGGAAATGCATAAAAATATATAAAAAAAACATGTATTCAAACAACTTTTAGAAAAATTTAAAGACCTATTAATGTCAATATTAAACAGATTCTAATTTCTTTTAGATCTAATAATTTATATTAATAGATTAATATAATGTGTAATAACAAAGTTTTTTTAAATATTAATTTTGAATAATACTCATGACGTCAATTACTTTTTGAATTTTTTTTTTTTTTGCCATACATTAGTTGCTTATTATTAAAATGTGCTATAAAAGGTTAGACATTAATACATATCTAATTCAAATTTTAATTACTTTTTTTAAAAAAAAAAATATAAATATACTTTATGAAATTTTCTCGGTATAAAATAAGTAATTTTAATAATTAAAAAAAATAAGATATATATATAATAAATGTAAAAACAGTCATTAAATAATTTATTGTAGGAAAATAATTACTTCATTATATCTCTCTTCTGACAGAAGTAGCACTGTGTAAGATATTATTCCCTGCTCCTATCTTCTTCTGTGTATTAAAAATTCTGGATTTATCTTGTAGGTCTAAACTTCTAAAATCATATTTATCTATCATTGAATGACTAGCTAGCTACGTCCTGATTACTTGAAAAAAAGTCTAATTACAATCTGAAAAAATTCCAAGTGTTATTCAACTTAAGCCTGGATTTCAAACGGGAAACAAAGCACACATGTGCATCTAACAAATTCGCAAAATAGCTATCAGTTTAGATGGAACTGATAAAATAATCTTTAATTTAAAAAAAGAAATACTAAAGAAGTCTAACTTTTTTCAATTCTCTATTAATAATACTTTCTAGCTAAGAACATCTAGATATCAATTTACCAATTATTAAGTAGATGTCTGTAGTTTAGCTTTCTGAAAAAAATAAATTCTGAGCCTGATTGTAAACTGATTTTTTTTTTTAGTAATATTATCATGCCTGGATTCAAAACCCAGATTAATTCTGATAATATAATGAATTCATTAATATAATTAAATATTTTTTATATAAAGATAATTAAAGTTTATAATTTAACTATAAATACTGAGTCATTAAATAAAGTGTGGTAAAGATATGGCAAAAAATGGTAAGCTAGAAGAATGATCTTAATATTTATTAACATCAAACTGTGTTTGGACATAGAACTTAATATTACATATTCTTAATAATTTATTAAATATTTGGTTAATTATATAATACAATGTATTTATAAAAGTTTTTGGTTTATAATTTATTTTAATATCTCAATAAATATTATTTCATATAATAATGGCATCATCCTTATTTTAGCCGTCTTTAAACATATATGATAGAAGAGATTGCTTGAAAAGTTATACATCTAAAAGAGATGAAGAGTTTATTAATAATATATTTGGCAATTATAATTTATTATCAATCTTATTACTAAGCATATTAATCTACATTATAGATACAGTACATTTAAATTTATTATTATCAGAGTATGTCTTTATCTTTGCTCAATCATATCACAAACATTTATCAACCCAGCTGTCAGACCAATCTCTACTTTTTTGGATGTATTTTTGAAGTACCCAGTTCACATTTTTCATGTAAAACATATATAGCTCATATTCTAATTTTAAGTTCATATACACCTATTTAAAAATATGTATTTAACTTCACACACACATATATATATATATATGATAAACAAAAATGCAAATTAAAAAACTTGCTAACACTTGTATTTATGTCCACAGATGGCGTTCTACCAAAAACACCGATCAAGCGTATGTTTCGTTTACATAAACGTCAGAGTAGTTAGAGATAGTGAATACTAACTACTCTGACGTTTATGTAAACGAAACATACGCTTGATCGGTGTTTTTGGTAGAACGCCATCTGTGGACATATATATATATATTATATTTTAAAACTTCTATTTATTCACAATTTCTGAAACATATGACCAAAGACATGTGAAAAAGATTAATGATTCCCAAGATAAACATTTTATGCTGAACTGACAAAGTTAGCCCTGATCAGAATCTCTTACACATATTTTCATCATTTGTTTAGGACTTTATAAATGGGAATTGACTAACATTTGATTACAAGTGTCCAGTTGTCTGCTCTTACAACTTTGCCACAAACCTTCTTAATAGAATTATATAAATGATTGTTACTTAACATCCATTAAACCATTAAACTATAAATTATTTTAGCCCAAATATAATCTTTAATTTTTTCTTTCCATATATATATATATATTAGTAATGAATATAATCTTTAATTTTTTCTTTCCATATATATATATATATTAGTAATGAAAATTTCTTAATGCCATTTTTTAGTAAATTAAATGAATTATCTTGTGTTAGCTCATAATTTAATGATGTCTTTAAAAAAGAAAAAATGACATCATTTCTTATTAGTGATGGATTATTATTAAATAAAAAATATGGGCCATGTTATTTACAAACAGCAACATTGAATTTATGGAATGTTATTAAAGTCTGATTGTAATATTTCTTAAGATAATTTCATAAGGTTCAATATCAAAGCATACTTTATAATACTCTATGCAAATTCAATTATATTTCATGACTGCTAACCCCGCTCCACCTAATTCTAATAATAAATTGACAAAATAAGTAATCAGCTTGGACTATAGAAGAGGAGTAACGAACAACAAAATTATTTCCAACAACAATAACAACACACATAAGCTATATTAACAAATAGAATTGTATATTATTATTAATAATATATCTTCATATTTACACTTAGCATGATTTGAAAACAACACATGAGAGGAAAAATTATTATAGCTTAATAATAATTCATTGAGAAAATCTAATAGAAAATTCAATTAATTACCTTGAGATCTTTGTAAGCTCCCATATATTTCTGTCTTTATGAATATGGAAATATGATCATTTACAATCATTAGTTTTAAATATCTGCTAGCAATTTTAACATTTTAATTCCTTTTGATTTATTTAATGGCAGTTTTACTATGAGGGCTTTTTACAACTTTAATCATTGAAATAAATAGATTTATAAACTAATCATAGAAGTACATTCCTTTTCTAACGTGTATTAGAGGCAGGTTCCTTATATTGGAGTGTCACATATTTTTTTAGCTCTAGATTTAACAGCAATTGATAGACTGAACAGGATCAATGTTAATTTAAAGGTATTTCTTTGCTCTCAGCTTCATATTTAGATACCATGGTGGAAAGATCAGTAGAAGTATTTTGGACAGTTGTACACCATAAAATGCTTATTATTAACTGAAATGATCCTTAAAATTGTTTATTGACTTATCCTAGTAAATGACACAATATAACAGTAGTAACAACAATTTCACCCTTTTCATGAAAATGAAAAATGTTTCAGAAGCTTCAGTTGGTTTTCATAGCAATCTTTTGTTGTTTAAAATAATATTCCTTATTTAAAAAAAAATAAAATGATAATACATTTTACTTTTAACAATGATTATTATCATTTTCAAACTACTTTAAAATTCATTTACACATGACTTAATATTTTGTAATATATAATAAAATATTAGTAAAAATCAGTTATATGTCACATGACCTATATAGCTTGTATGACCTATATAGCTATTATCATGCTCTTTATATATTAAATATATATTAAAGAAAAAATATTCACATAAAAGCAGAATCTGTAAACTCAATCAATAGGATTACATTTGCCCTCTATTTAGGAATAAAATAATGTTGACTCTAAAAAAAAATCTTTACAATAATGTCATCCTTAACCATAGTTATTTAAAAATGGACTTACAAAATGGTATAAACAGTAACAAATAATGTAATTGTTATTTTAGACAACATTTATAAATCCATTACATTGCTATGCATATAAAAATTGTTTCTTTAATTCCATAAAAATATTTATTGGACTTCATCATCTACCTGCAATGTTGAGATGAACAAAAATTATTTCACTGACAATGAATGTATTATGCAATATAAATACTAAGAGAGCTATCTAAAGCATAAATATAAAGGAACAATACATTTAAATAAAACCTTATTCTATTATAAGATTTAGAAAATGACAAATATAAAAATATGGCTGGTTCACATTTGAGATTTAGAGGCTAACAAATATAAGACAATTCCCAGCTCACTCTTGAGACTTAGAGGTTGGAAAATATAAGACCATAAATTTAGAATATGACAAATATAAGGCTATTCCTACCTCATTCTTGAGACTTGGATGCTGACAGATATAAATATAATATGGTTGGTAACAGTCTTGAGATAAAGTTCTAAAGTATTAATAAAACATGTCCATCTCAAAACAATGACAAACTCTCCATTCATCATCAATACAGAAAGCAACACCATCAACTATTGATAAACTCATAAAATTAATTTTGGTTTCAAATTATATAGTATTTTCCTTAGCATGTTTAATCAACAATGCAAAGAATAAAATGCTATCATTTAAATTCTGAGCTCTGGTGTTTTTTTAACTATTCATTTATTGATATTGTTGGAAAGTAGAGTACAAAATTTGTACATTAAACCTTATTTAAATATGACATAATAATTTTGAAAACTTCTATCAAACTTTTAGATATGAAGGTGATACTTCCATTTTTTAACAATCTTTCAATATTAATTGGAACCTTATTATTATACCTAGTTAATTTGCCATGATTTGTTTGTCAACTACTGTTTTATTCTTTGAACAGTACCATTTACTTTTTAAATTAGTCACTTTTTGATGATCAGTAGTATTTACTTTTACAATGTGACTATATAATTACTTGTTCATGCTTCTATATCATGTACCTGTTAAGAAATCCAGGGTCATCAATTTTGAGACCACCATTCTATCTAAATGATTGTCTATTAATATGCAGGCACTCATTTGAAATGATCTTAAATATCTTTTATTCACTATATGATAGTTCAGATTCCTCTTTACAAAAAAGGAATATTTTATTTTGTGCATTTTAACATAATGAGTTCTTGAACTGAACTTTCTATTCGACCATTTTTAATTACTTGCCTTGACATTATATTTCTCTTTTCTAATTCTCTAAATTTTAAACCTATATAGTTTTCAAGTACCTCTTTTATATACCCTACCAAACAAAATACTTTTATATTTGACATTATTAAAATGATCTTCTTGATCTGTTTTTGCTACTTAAATACTCTAATTAATTTTCCAAATAAGATATTTCTTCTCCTTTATCTTTATTATATGTGCATACAGTCATCAATAATTCAAGCATCACTTTCCAAGGCTTCTGTGTTAATTGTAACTGTATTTAGACTATCAATATATTGATCATCTTTAATTAATGCACTCTGGAATTTATTATTAGCTTTATCTGCTTCAATTAACTTAGACTGAATATTTATCTCTTGCAATCTATCTGTTGGTAACAAAACATTTTCTTTATAATTTTCTCTAATTCCACTTATCAACTGGTCTCTATCATCTTTTATTTCAGTAAACAAATTTTTCATTTGTTTTCACATTTCTATACATTCTGGTTTTTAAATTTTATATTCCATTCTGTGAATATGCTTTCCATGTTCTCTTTATTTCATTTTTCAATCTTTTTATCAAATTCTGTGAATATGTTTTCCCTGATCATAATTTCTCTTATAGAGATCTTAATTTCATTTTTCTGAGCTTCCATTTTTGCTATAGCTTAGGTAATCATATTTACAAATTTATAATAAATTTAGCTGCTAACATTATACAACAATTGTATATAAAACTCTAATATATTTTTACTCTTATTTTCTTGCCAACTAGAATATCTACTCTTCATTCAACCATATAATGTTTCTAAAACTGCAAGATAATTAAATTTTAATGCCTTATTTTATTTATTTGCATACAACTAGTTCTACCAATCTATTTGTATCACTACTATTGTTTAAGATTTATGAGTTTACTGATTGATTTTCATTTTTGTTTATAACAAAATAAATAATTATATTTTTCATCCAATCATGTATTTATATTCCATATTTAAATGACTAATTTATATTTTTTGAATACTAATAAAATAAATATTTTAAAACAATACTGAGTTCAATTCCTGTTTGTTTTAATCATCTTGAAATCAGATTCTAAATGTATCAGGAATTGTAATAATAAATTTAACAATAAAGAGAAAAATTCATTATTCACAAATTAATTTTAATCTAGGAAAATTTAAAGATAACTAGTGAGCAACTGTGTACACAGTGGAGTGACTATACACATTTTATTTTTAATTGACAAAACTATATAGTCACAAATAACAATCATATTGAACATACATAAAAACAAAACTCTATGCAGATTCAATTAGATTTCCACCTAATACTATTATAAAATTGACAAAATAAATGATCAGCTTGGTACTTCAGATGAAAAATAGAAAATAACAAAATTATTGCCAACAACAATAACTTTATTTAAAAACAACAACAGCAACAATGACAACAACAACAACAACAATAATAATAATAATAATAATAATAATAATAATAATAATAATAATAATAATAATAATAATAATAATAATAATAATAATAATAATAATAATAATAATAATAATAATAATAATAATAATAATAATAATAATAATAATAATAATAATAATAATAATAATAATAATAATAATAATAATGTATCTACATATTTACACTTAAAATGATTTGAAAAGCACACATGAGAGAAAAAATCTGTGGCTTTATAATAATTCATCAAGAAAAGCTTATAGGAAGTTCAGTTAATTACCTTACGATCTTTGTCAGCTCACATGTATTTCTGTCTCTATAAATATGGATATATGGCCATTAAAATCATTAGTTTTAAGTGTTTGTTAACAATATTATCATTTTAACTTCTTTTGATTCATTCCATGGAAGTTTTTCTATGAGGTATTTCCAGACCTTTAAATCATTGAAATAAGTAGAATTGTAATTTCTCTTCTATAGTGCATGTTAAGTTTCTTATATTGGAAGTGCAAATGATTGACTGGCATAATCAAAGTTAATTTTAAGGCATTTTTTGTTCACAGTTTTATATACAGGTACAATGTTGAAAAGATCAGGACAAGCATTTTGGAGATTTTTATCCCATTATAGGCATACTATTTACTTAAATAATCCTTACAATTTGTATTGACTTTTCTCCAGTAAATGACACATGAAGAAATAATAACAACAAATCACACCTTTTTTTGGAAACCAGATAATTTTAGAAGCTTCAATTTGTTCCCATAGCAATGTTTTTTGTTGAAAATAATAGTATTTATTAAAAAAAAAAATTATGGTAATACATTTTACTTTTAACAATGATTATTATTATTTTCAAAATGTTTTAAAATTCATTTACAAATGCTTTTAATATTTTGTAATATATAATACAGAAAAATATTCCCATAAAAGCAATGCCTATAAATGCAAGCATGAGGGTTACAGTATATATCATAATGGTGTTTTGTGTTTGAAATATGGTATACAAATATTTAATAATGAATTATTGATTCCAAATAAATATTTCTATTAGATGAAAGTTGAACGACTAATAAAATTTTATAAAAAGATTAATTTCAAATATACATAATAGTATTAACCAGATGATGATGATGATGATGATTTATAACATAAGTACAAGTTCTCCCAAAAGTATTTTATTTATGTTTTAGTTGTGCCAAACCTACTAACTAGAAAGTTTACTTTTGGGAAACTTAATGGTGGATCATCATTATTTACAAAGTATTACCACTATCCCTGCATGTCTCCCAGTGTCAAAAGACCAATGTTTGAATTGAGTTAGATAAGAAAACCTGAACTAAATGGATTAATAAAAAACTTATTATTTTTTTAACACAGAATATATAAAATTGTTTCATAAATACTCACAACTATTAATACACATACAAAATATTAAATATATCATAATAATAAAATATATTTTTAATTTAAGTCCATTATATATATATATAAACAAAAAAAGACTTATAAGTCCATTATATATATATATAAACAAAAAAAGACTTATAAATCCAATAAATAATAATATTGCAAATTGAAAAAAAAAACAAAAGAAAAAAAAAGGAAGCCATGCTAATATACAAATACAAACAAGACATAATTAACAGTTAGACTGCAAATGTCAAGACCATGAAATTGTGGGAAGGTTAGCCATTCAAAATGTTAGTTAACAAAGATTATGAGGATAATCGAAAGCACTCCTAAATAGATAAAAAATTTAAAGTTAAACCCTACATATATCTAATTACTGTATTTATGAATATTCAATTATAAGATTACACACACACACACACACATATATATATATATATATATTACTATCTATCTATATATATATCACATTTTATTGCTATCTTTTACCTTTTTTAATTTAATAAAATTAAACATTGGAATCAAACACTTATTTATAAAATATGGAGATACAAAGCGAATTGATTTATTTAATATTGGATAATTCTGATAAAGCTAACACCTAATTTTATATCTAGTAGAGATAAATATATACTAATTTGCTACAATACTGGATGACATTGTTTATTATAATGAGTGGTTACTTAAAAAAGATTGTAGAATTCATTTGTGATTTTTTTTAATTTTTAAAAATATTTTAATATTTATACTAAATTTGTTTATCTAGCTATATTACAAAAACTAACTGTTAATGTATACAGTATATAAAATTAATCTTATATGTAATGTAATGTGCAGAATATTTAATAATATCTATATAAAAGTTAACTTTGAATGCATGTTCTGTGGTAATAATTAATATGTCAACTTGTTAGATTCACATTAATAAATTTATAACAAATGTATAAACTTTTTTTGATTATTTAGAGTAAATCCTTTTAATGTAACTTACACCCTGTTATATGATAATAAATCAATCATTGATATCTGAAACAGTGAATCATTTATATTAACAGCTTTTTTTATAAAATATTAATGAAATTAGTTACAATTTCAATTAACATTTAAGATGTATATATTAATAATGTTAATAATATTGTAAATAATAGCTTTTAAAAAAACAGCACTGTAAATATTGAATAATATTAATGGAGAAAGTAACTATGAAAACACATACTATAATAATAATTTATAAGTTAGCTTTACTAGAGACTTCGTAACAAATTTGTAAAGTGTATCCACGTACATGTGTCAATGGTAATATATGAATTAGATGTAAAAAACAGTCTATTTTTATGCAACTAAAATGAATCAATACTACTCAAAGGATTAAAAATTTTATTATTAATTATGCTTTTAAAGTATTAATCAAAGTAGCTCACACTATAATAAGTAAATACTAATAATTTATAAACACCATAAATAAAAAAATGAAATATAAATTCTGACAATTTCTATTACATTATAAATAAATAATGATTATTAAATATTTAATAGCAATGGCTCATCTGTTTTCTTATTAAATTTTATATCCTATATATTATATGAAATTGTAAATCTGTTTGGTTAATATTTTATAACAATTATGCCCAATATATGTGTTTAATTTATAACATATTTAACAATATTGATGTTAGATTAATGTGAAACATTAAAACGTCTATCTAACCACTGATTTCAAAACATGAGCATTTCTTGCAAGTACGTTTTTGATAGTATGCATATGTATTTTTTTCATTATATATAATAAAACGAGAATCTTGGTTCAGAGTGGCCTTTGAGTATTCCATAATCAGATTTTCAATTGGATGAATGGTTGAAAGATTGAAGTGTGGAGTGTATTGAAGCCTGTCCATTAAATGATTAAGATTTTTTTATCTATCTATCTATCTATCTATCTATCTATCTATCTATCTATCTATCTATCTATCTATCTATCTATCTATCTATCTATCTATCTATTTATACACACACACACACACATATATATATATATATATATATCACACATGAAATGTAATGATGGAATATTTTAAAAAACTATACTGTATGATATTATACAGGATATATACGATATTCTCCAATGGTTCCTCATTTGAGATTTATGATATCTAAGATCTTGGGAAGTCATTTTAACACATAAAATATAGTAGCCATTATCATCAGATATACTAATACTGTCCATAGCAACTGAACAAAATTACAGTGAAATCCATGGAGTGCATTCTGCTTATCTCCAATAATAGGTTCTTTTAACCAAGAATCCTTACCATTTCTCTTTCCATATATGTATAAGACCATTCATGGTCACACACACACTGGTGCTATGTATAATAACTTAAAAAAATATATCATATAAACTTAATATTATCAAGTTAAAAAAGGACTAATTCACTTCTATTCAGCTTAGCTAAGTACTTGTGTTTTCACACAGGTGACACCAGATTATTTATTCAGTTCCCTGTATTAAATAATCCAAAATTTTAAATCATAAAAATATATTTGGCATTAAAATCTTAATAATTGGCTTTCAATGAAGATTGTTCTGGATGCACTAGGAAATCTGCTTGAGTGGAGATGAGATGTCAAACCCAGTATAGGCTTTGACTAGGGATAAAATAATAATTTGAAAGTAATATTAATTGGAAGATAAACATATTGCTATTTTATTATTGTTGAATAGCAATTAAAATAAATCAATAAATAAATTAAATTTGTAAACCTTGCAAAATGAATGATTATAGTTAATTCTTAAGCATATTTTTGTAATGAATTAAAAAGTCTTGTAGATTATGGGTAGTTATTAAAAATGAAGGTAGATGGGGTAATATTAATGATATTCACACTAAGCTTATTGGTCCATTTGTTACCACAATGCATTGTAATACAAGCTATATATGATATAACAAAGTTGTAGGGGGGAGGTGATTAAGAAAAAGAGAATCAGAATTAACAGAATTTAACTCTAATCTTATAAAATAAGAAAAAAAACTAAAAAATAAGAAAAAAAATGGAATCTACTTGAATGGGATTATAAAATATTGTTTATTTAAAAAGATGGAATAGAAAATCTTAAAGCCTTTTAATCATTTCAATACTATTTTTCCATCAATTTGATCATTCCTGAAAGTCATACTGTAAAGGAAAACTGGAAATCATGTGGATAACAATTTATTTCAATAAATATTACTTTGGACCAAGAACAATTCCAAAGAAAGTAAGCTTTTGCTTTTATTTTGTTTATATTTATAAATTTTCAAATTTAAAAATGACACACAGATTATTTATGTTTAAAAGAAGGTGACAAAAATGTTTGTTTTCATACACTTATTTATCAAGCAGAAGAATATGTTTACTTGTAAATTATAATTTCAATAAAATAATTCAAAATAATTTTGAAGAACAATGTCAAGAGATAAAGAAACAAATCAAAAAAGTCATTTTTGAATTATGTACTTTTAATAAAGTTGAAAAACAATTACATGATTTTATTCCTTATTCTTTCTTAAGAAAGAAAACTCATCTGCCAAATGATGTTTTTAGTGAGAATTTGCTTAATGATAAAAATGGAAAGTTACAGATTAATGAAAATGCCAAGAATATCATATTTATAATTGAATAAATTCTTCTTAATATCATTAATCACATCTGAATTTGCTGATAGAAATGAAATAAAATAAATATTTACTTTTAAAGTTTTTTTGTGAAACATATGTTTTAATAATATTTTTAAAATATTTTTAAAATGCCCAGATTATTTAAAGTAATACAGATATTATTGCGGAGGGAAAAACAAAATCAATAAATAATTTTAAAAAGTCATTTTGAAGGAAAATTATCTGGATCAAAATGTGAAAAAAATGATTTCATTGTGCTACATGGGAAAGTTTTTAAATATTATCTCACTATGCTGACATTGGTACATAAACCAATATATTATTTTTTATTGCCTTTGGAAAGGTTTTGAGTATTGTCTGAATATGCTAACATCGAACAGGATAATCAAAATATATATATGCATTATTTTAGGAATCTTTACTCATCATAATATCAGTTTTCTTATCATTTTAGCTCACAAGGATGAAATAAACTTTGACTAATAAATAAGATAAAATCCAATGGGAGAAAATGTTCATTTATTATTTTTTTTATAATTGCTATGTTTAGTGTTATGATATTTTTATCATGTGTCATTTCTGGATTGTTTATATATATATATATTTATTGTAGTATAAAATATATATATATATTTATTGTAGTATAAAATATATTTAAAAGAATGTAAAGATGTATAAAATATATACATTTATTCCATATGCGTTTTTGCTACTTTCCCAATTAAGGGAAAACATAATATTAAATATCATTTATCTAGGCATAGAGAGAGATATATTTACCTCTCATATTTTAAAACAGATTTTAGTGTATATTATTAAAGGGTGAACAAACAGACATTTTGTCAAAGATATACTATAATGATCCAATTATTTTTTTTCTTATATATAAAAAAAATAATCTAAGTCTTTTTCATTTCTTAAATTTGCATAAAAATGAACATGTCCACTTTGAATATAAATGCAGGTTGATCTTCATTGTTTACATGCATAGTGCTTGCTATAACAAAAGTATAATTGTTATTTCAAAATAATTAATGATCATTTGAAATATATTTTGGTGGTTTGTCTATTAATACATTAATAGTTTCTGCATTGTAAATCAAATATTTATGTTTCCACTTTTATTGTTAGTGTTATTTTACCTTGATATGGTATTGAGGACTTGTGACAGTTTTTAGCTGATAAGTATGTGCCACATATAATGGCATCAAATAGTATAATATTAATATTAATATTGAACATGGGCTGATGGAGAATCATCCATTGCTGATTCCATGAGAGGATTGTATGGTCGAGGCTGAGTAATAATTAATGCGTAGTTAGCATAATTAATCCCAAAATAGGATATCCATGGTATGAATTCTATTTTTCCCATGATGAGGACAAGCCCACTCATTATACCTATGGAGAGGTATTAGAATTAGCCATATTATTATACAACTATCATGTTGTTTTGTAGAGCCTCCCTTTATTGTTAGATCCCTCATGAGGTTATAGAGTTAGATCTTCACCATGTATGGTGAATTTAGTATTTCAAAATCAAATAGCAAGGATAAAAGATAGTTATATTAAGGAACACTGGTCTATCTATAATGTTTTCCTATCTGGAATAGTGTCTTATGATGTTGTAGGATCTTCATCAGTTTATAGACAAACCAAAACAAAACCTACTGGTGATTGAAGAACTTCTAGATGAAGGAGAAAGAAATGCATGTGGGCAGTGTGGATTTATCTTCATTAAGTAGTGTTTCACTGATGGATCGGTAAAATCAGTTAAATATTCAGTGATTAGGTTGTGGACATAGGTAATGTTTTAGTGTCATATGTGTATTTGACTTATGATGTGTGTCCCCACATCAAGATAATAAATCTTTTCATATTAAATGATAATAAATTATTAATTGTGTTGAATGTGATAATTGCCTTTATCATATTCTGACAAATCAAATATATACATTTTAATCCACTAAATCATAACTTCAAGTTTTAGATTTAAAAAGTTGTGTATATCTTTAAGACCTAAACATATGTTGTTTACAATTTAAATGCTAATTTAGCTGAAATAAAGTTTAAATATCTTATTCTATAAGATAGAAGAATAATGTAAACTTAGTCAATCATAATAGTGATACTATGAATATCATTGTATTAGTTGTTCTTGTTTACTAAGTGTGTAAATAATAATAATAATAATAATAATAATAATAATAATAATAATAATAATAATAATAATAATAATAATAATAATAATAATAATAATAATAATAATAATAATAATAATAATAATAATAATAATAATAATAATAATAATAATAATAATAATAATAATAATAATAATAATAATAATAATAATAATAATAATAATAATAATAATAATAATAATAACCATTATTATCCATCCCTGAGTTTATTTCATGTATTGGTTTTATTTCAGACAATGGGTCTGAAATAAATTTTGTAAATATTGTAAATAAAGCTTGTTGTGTTAAAAACATTTATTTAGTTGCCTCCGGTTTTATTGCTAATCACCATACACACTATTATTGTTATTGGTATTGACATATCAGAGGATTATATATTGAAATCATCATCAACTAATATGGTAAAATTAACTATATGTTGGTATATCATAATAATTTTGTTAATCCCTATAATTTATGAGTACATCTAAGGTATCATCACTTAACAATTAAAATATTATTAACCTAAAGTACATATTATTTTAAGTGATATACTAAAAGACAAACACTTAATATTGGTTTAATGAGTTTAGTTGAACCTGCAGAGCTATCATTCACTGATCTTGATCACATGGTTTATAATTATTTGAGAAAAGGAAATTTGGTAAGTTATTGTGTTTAGTTATTAAAAAGTTATTCCTATTTCTTAAATTCTAAAGTTTATAATATTTTTTGAGTTTATAAATTTTTGTGGAACTGCTTAATATAGTTGTTAATTTGAATTTATATTAAGAGCTGTTTTGTGCATTATATTTGGGTAGTGGCAAAATCCCTCTTACTGACCCAAGTATATTTTGTATAACAATCTTTGAGTTTTTTGAACCCTGAGTTGTTAAGTTTCAAGGCAGAATTTGAATTTGTAGTAAATTTTGATAGCTAGTTATTTATTATAGTTAGACTTGAAAGTAGATTACTTTCACTGTTTTATGAAAGTCAACCAAACTTTAATGTGTAAATTTCTTCTTTTGTCATAAAATGTATAGCTTGTTTTGACTTTATGAGAAATATTTTGGTTGTATCAAGCTTGGAATCCCTATTTTTATTTAGCTTATCTTCTTACCAATTAATACAATATTAGATTATAGTTTAAGATTTCAGTCTCCATTATCTACATTATTCTTCAATTTCATCTTGTTCATTCTTTTATTTATTCATTCTCATTTGGAATTAATTTATTGTCATAATTGATTAATCATACATTAACTTTTATTCTTTTAGCATCTTAACTATTCATTAACCCTTATTCTATCATCATCTTAATCATTTATTATTCTCATATATCTTCGTTCTTTTCTCTTCATTCTTAGACTCATATTCCACTATTTAATTATTACTTATTTTCATTATCCATTTAGTCATCTACATCATAATTATTAGTTATTTATTGGTTTGATGAATATCAAATTTAGCGCATCATATTTTGTTTGTGTGGATTTCAAAGCTGGTTTGACCAGAAGTTATTACCTTTATTAATCACCTTGTGATTTCTTTAGATCTATAGTTTCATGCTAGCTTTGTTCAATAAAAGAATCATCTTGTTAGTTTAACATTTTTTTCTTTATACTTATATTCTTGATTATTCGGGTAGTGAAGCTTAAAAAAGGCATATTTTGTGCCATGAAATGTGTGGCCAGATTCGTGTATGATTCTAGAGTTCACATAGAAGGACATAAAGGCGTATTATAGCCCCAAACGTGAATCTAGATTAGTTGTTGATCCGAGAGGTCACAATATATATATATATATATATGAGGACTTATTGCATATATGTAGATATGAGGACTTATTGCATATATGTAGAGATGATAATCTGGTGATTGCTGGTTTAGCATGAAATAAGTATATTGGTAATTATTTATCTTTTCAACCTATATGTGTTCAAGTGTATCAATATTATGAGATAGAGTGGAGAGTGGGGATTGTGTGAAAGTCTGTGCTCATATACCCTATATATTATATATATATATATATATATATATATATATTGATACAGGTATATAATAAACCTGTATTTTAGTTATAACATAATATTAAAATACCAGAAAAATAAACAAAAACATATTAAAATTCTATCGTTAGTATGTTTTCACCTATTTCACAAATATACGTTCTTAAGTAAAAACATAACACGTTTATATATAACAGACTAACCATTCCAATAATTCATCACATATACCAACTATCCTTAATATCAAAAAATATATCAGAAAATTACTCCCAATCATTACCTAGTTGCTACTTTTAAAAGTTTGAAATTTGTTGTCTTTATTTCACAATTGTGAGAAAATCATATCGAGTACGCATGTGCGAATTATGTCTTTCTTTTCATCTTTACTTTATATTTTCGATTATATAATGGAATATTTTTTTTAAAATTTATTTAAATGCCATTATATGCCCCCTCCTCCCTCAACCAATATATTAGACTTTATGAAGAAAATATCTTTTTAAGCTTTTAGACTTTTTAAAACAAATAGATTATGGCACAGATTCGAGCATCAATGATGTTTTCTAAATTTTAGAATGTTAAACTTTAAAGAAACTTTATGATATAGCAATTCCAAAATGTCTCATACTCTGTTTGCAGACCTGAAGTTTCTTTGTTAAGCATGAATAGTAAATTTTATATATTTTTTATTTACTTTTTATGACAAATTTAGTAGTATAAGTAGTAAATATGTTAATAAAGAAATTAAAAAAAAAACAAAGTGTCAGATCATGTAATTATCATGCATGCATTCCAATAATAATGAAAAACTGCCAGATAATAAAAGTAAAAACTTAATATATATATATATATTGTGCTGGACGAAAGCTTTACTTTCGTCTATCAATCTATTCTAATAAAAGAGGGCGCCACCAGACCACTATGTGTCTGGAAAATTTGTTTACTGTGATCAGAATAGATTATGATGATGGTTTGCGCCGATTAGACTCAGGGAGAAACAAGAGATCTTAAATTGTTTAGACAATTGAGACAAAAGCACAAAGACAAACGTGAGCCAGATTAAGTTTAAACATATTTAATAAAATTTTATTAAGAGAAAATTAACTTATAAGAAAAGTTTATAAGTTAACAAATATGATTACCTCAGGCATGTACCAGAAAGACTAAATGCAATGCTCTGGCAGATCTACTGATTCTCTAATAAACAAATTTAAAAGGGAGGAAGCAAATTTCATTCAGCAGAGGATTCACTCAAACATTGGTTCTCACCCTCAGATACTTAAACAATATGCCCTTGAAATAGATCAAAGCCACCAGCGCCAATGAGCTTTTCGAAATCCAAAATTTGGTCAGACCCCGAATGTCCTTATATCGGTATGAGCTGTACCTATTACTACATTTAAAATAATGGTGATTGATCCACCTCAAGAACAAACGAAAAATATGATTGAAATGGAGTAAAACAATTAAAATTGGTGAATCCCAGCCAAACGATTGGCGAAAATTACTTTAAAATTAATAATTAAAGTCTCAATAAGGGACAAGTAAATAATTAGAAAAACAGTTACATCTGCCCAGCATTTAAAGAAAATAAACTTACAAACAAATTCTGAGTACATGCTCTGATAAATTTAAGGCACACATAATAAATACAAACATAAATTTATCGGAGAGTGCACATGAGTACAAAAATATTAAAAGTTTAAATACTTTGGCAGAACAAAAGTATTGCACACCTGTAATTTAAAAAGGGATACATTTTATCTTCCTGCTGACAACTTATAAAATTACAAAGAAAAACAATTCTAATTTCCACCTCAGAGTGTAAGAAATGAAATCCCCACCTGTGGAAAATTAGACAATAAAGTCATCAGCCAAAAGATTTTGGAGGTTTAGCAATATGGAAAACATAGAGTTTAAAATTAATTATTGAATATTAACATAATTACAGGTAAGCATTTAAAAGGGATGACTGCCAAAGCATTTATAAAAATACATAAAGATAGAAAATTCACTCGTCACTCTCCAAGAAACAACAATTGAAAGCAACTTGGAATCTTAAAACTAAGATTCCAAGACCCATGACAAAATATTAGAAAACACAGCAAATATTAAATATGAGGCTATATAAATTAGGAATACACATTTATGATTAGATTGAGCAGAGATTTAATGAGAATTAATTTACCCTGGTAAGAATAAAAGCAAATAGTTACCTTTCGGTAAAACACAGTTCGCGTAGAGTGCGCACTTTTACTTAAGTTCATTTTCAGGTTCTTCGACCATGGCAAGATAGATGTAAAGAGGTTCCAGATTCTTGTATGTGTTTAAGGCATTACTGGAGCAAATTTGGAAGTCAGGGATCTATCTTTTATGGAGTTAGCAAGCCATTTGGGTTTTAATAACATGTATAATATTTATCATCTTGTTGCAAGCGAAATGGTTTAATAACAGCTAATTTCCCTTAAGAATTTAAATGTCCGAACTGATATAAACTTTCACTTGAGAAATAGCTTGTCTAGTTATGAATAATGAATTAACTGACACTCCAAATTTTCAGGGCTATTTATACGTTGCTCCATTTCCCGCAAAACACTTTCCTTGTTGTCCAATTTCTATGCCTTAGGCAGGGCAAATATTAATCTCCCACTCAATCTAATCTAAGAATTCTACCCAGGGATTATTGAAATGAAAACAACTACATAAAAATCAAATCTCCGCTATTAAAATAAAAGCCACAGGAATGCAATTAGCTAGGTTGCTTGTTTTTAATTAATTGATTTAAAGTAAAAACAAGCGGTATATGACAACTATTTTAAAATAAATCGATAACACTGAAATGAACCATTTTACATATAAACGCTCATGTATTTTATACATGCATTCTTTTTAAATAATAATAAAAATTTAAACATTAAATAAGATTTAACAAAAATTAAGTTTAGTGAAAATTAAAAACTTAATCAGCTTTCAATCAGGTTCAACTGCCTCAAAACATGATCAAAAAAAAAAAAAACACTCCTGTAACTTTTTTTTTTTAAAACTGTAAACACTTTAATAATATTCTTAGAAATTCGGCCGAACGTTTGCCTTGCACTCAGAAAAACAAGACAATATTTCATTTTAATCAAAACCTTTCTCCATTCTCGTAATTCATTAACAAATTTTTTTTTATTTTTATTAAAAACAATCCATCCGATTGCTAAATGCTGAACCCTTTACTTTTGTCCCACGGTTCTTTTACTCCGCTTACTAACTTACTGAAATAAGTTCATTTCCCTCTCTTATATTTTTTTAGCTTATATAAATTTCTCTTGTCTCTTTCTTGTTCTGTTCTCTTTTCTAGCGTATATACCTGGATCTTTTTCTTAACGAAACTTCCCAATTCTTCCTCCTTTCCTACTTTATTTTTGAGCATATCAACACTAGCAAAAAGAAAATTTTTATCTTCTACCCATTTTTCGAACATTTTAAATAAGATTGTTCTATAGATGGATTCTATTTCCACTTTAAAATCTTATTTCTTAATCTTTCTTTTAACTCTTTTCTTCTTTTCAAAACAAACAGTTATTGAAACCAATTTATTTCTAGTTTCACTTGGAGACTCTTTTACCTGCTTTTCTGTTTTTACCTTATAACTTTCTTCCATTGCTTTATTTACATTTACTCAATTTTCTGCCACACTTTCTACTTGTAACCCATCTGTGCTTATTTCTAACTTTATTTCTACCTTCTCTGTCTTAACACTATCCTGTGCTACTTCAATTTTTATATCTTTTATGACGTTTACTTTTTCTATTTTCTGACTTTCTTCTACTTCTCCCATTATTTCTCATCTCATTTCTTTCATTTCCATAATCATTTCTTACTTTATAGCCTGCTGGCCCTGTTTAACTTCACGAATTTCTTTCTTCATTGCCTGTTGGAACTGCTTAATTTCCTCCTTTATTTCCTCTTTATACTCTGCCATCATTGCTTGCTGACTTTTCTTGAATTCGCTCATATCCTCCTTCATTTCTATTACGAATTTCATCAACATCTTCATCATCATCTGTGACTCACTCTTTTTTTTCTTCAATTTGAGGGTTTTTGAATGAGGCAGGGCTTTCTTCTACACATGCCGCCCTGTCGCTTTCTTCATTGACTTCCATTTTTACACCAAGATTAAATTCACATCACTAACTTTTTTTAAAAAAAAATCTAAAATGTAAAAGCCAATAAAACGCTATAAATTATTTCATAACAAAGACAAACTATATTTAACTCTTCAAAAAAATAACGCAGACAGACTTTATAGAAAATACTCTTTTTACTGTTTATAACTTCTTTCATTAAAAAGAAGATGAACTATATTTAACTGTTCAAATAAAATTACTCCGACAGACTTTTTGAAAATACGCTTTTTAAGTTTCTAAATTATTTCATTAAAAACAAGACGAACCCCATTCTACCAAACTGCTCCAAAATACATGCAATAATTAACAAAACCAAACCTCCACCTACCAACTCTTATACCTGAAATCTTTCTCATTTGTCTAACAAAATCTCACGTGAGTTTGAAAACTTGAAGCCTTATGTTGGTTGCGCCAAAAATCTTATTATGTGCCGGACAAAAGCTTTACTTTCGTCTATCAATCTATTCTAATACAGAGGGCGCCACAGACAACTATGTGTCTGGAAAATTTGTTTACTGTGATCAGAATAGATGATGATGGTTTGCGCCGATTAGACTCAGGGAGAAACAAGAGATCTTAAATTGTTTAGACAATTGAGACAAAAGCACAAAGACAAACATCAGCCAAATTAAGTTTAAACATATTTAATAAAATTTTATTAAGAGAAAATTAACTTATAAGAAAAGTTTATAAGTTAACAAATATGATTACCTCAGGCGTGTACCAGAAAGACTAAATGCAATGCTCTGGCAGATCTACTGATTCTCTAATAAACAAATTTAAAAGGGAGGAAGCAAATTTCATTCAGCAGAGGATTCACTCAAACATTGGTTCTCACCCTCAGATACTTAAACAATACGTGCTTGAAATAGATCAAAGCCACCAGTGCTGACGAGCTTTTCGAGATCCAAAATTTGGTCAGACCCTGAATGTCCTTATATCGGTATGAGCTGCACCTATTACTATGTTTAAAATAATGGTGATTGATCCATCTCAAGAACAACCAAAAAATATGATTGAAACGGAGTAAAACAATTAAAATTGGTGAATCCCAGCCAAACGATTGGCAAAAATTACTTTAAAATTGATAATTAAAGTCTCAATAAGGGACTGGTAAATAATTAGAAAAACAGTTATGTCTTCCCCAGCATTTAAAGAAAATAAACTTACAAACAAATTCTGAGTACACGCTCTGATAAATTTAAAGCACACATAATAAATACAAACAGAAATTTATCGGAGAGTGCACATGAGTACGAAAATATTAAAAGTTTAAATACTTTGGCAGAACAAAAGTATTGCACACCTGTAATTTAAAAAGGGATACATTTTATCTTCCTCTGACAACTTATATAATTATAAAGAAAAACAATTCTAATTTCCGCCTTCAGAGATGTAAGAAATGAAATCCCCACCTGTGGAAAATTAGACAATAAAGTCATCAGCCAAAATATTTTGGAGGTATAGCAATAGGGCAAACATAGAGTTTAAAATTAATTATTGAATATTAACATAATTACAGGTAAGCATTTAAAAGGCATGACTGCCAAAGCATTTATAAAAATACATAAAAATAGAAAACTCACTCGTCACTCTCCAATAAACAACAATTGAAAGCAACTTGAAATCTTAAAACTAAGATTCCAAGACCCATGACAAAATATTAGAAAACACAGCAAATATTAAATATGAGGCTATATAAATTAGAAATATACATTTATGATTAGATTGAGCGGAGATTTAATGAGAATTAATTTACCCTGGGAAGAATAAAAGCAAATAGTTATCTTTCGGTAAAACACAGTTTGCGTAGAGTGCGCACTTTTACTTAAGTTCATTTTCAAGTTCTTTGACCACGACAAGGTAGATGTAAAAAGGGTTCCAGCTTCTTGTATGTGTTTAAGGCATTACTGGATCAAATTTGGAAGTCAGGGATCTCTCTTTTGTTGAGTTAGCAAGCCATTCGGGTTTTAATAACACGTATAATATTTATCATCTTGTTGTAAGCAAAATGGTTTAATAACAGCTAATTTCTCTTAAGAATTTAAATGTCTGAACTGATATAAACTTTCACTTGAGAAATAGATTGTCTAGTTATGAATAATGAATTAACTGACACTCCAAATTTTCAGGGCTATTTATATGTTGCTCCATTTCCCGTGAAACACTTTCCTTGTTGACCAATTTTTACACCTTAGGCAGGGCAAATATTAATCTCCCGCTCAATCTAATCTAGGAATTCTACCCAGGAATTATTGAAATGAAAACAACTACATAAAAATCAAATCTCCGCTATTAAAATAAAAGCCACAGGAATGTAATTAGCTACATTGCTTGTTTTTAATTAATTTATTTAAAGTAAAGACAATTGGTATATGAAAACTATTTTAAAATAAATCGGTAACACTGAAATGAACCATTTTGCATATAAATGCTCATGTATTTTGATACACATATTCTTTTTAAATAATAATAAAAACTTAAACATTAAATAAGATTTAACAAAAATTAAGTTTAGTAAAAATTAATAACTTAATCGGATTTCAATCAGGTTCAATATATATATATATATATATATATATATATATATATATATATATATATATATATATATATATATATATATATGTTGTGACAGACCAGTCAATATCAATCATTGTTTAAAGAAAAAAAAAACAACTAACTTTTAGTTGATCAGATTTAAATCTAAAGTCATTTAAAAATTATTTACAAAAAGAATACGTGTATTAATACACATACTCATTTGTGTTTAAAATATTTTTTATTCATTATATAGAGTTGATTTTAAAATAGTTTTCTGTTAACATTTTTTTAATCAAACTGATTGAAAACAAGCAAATGTGTTGATTACATACCTATCTCTTATTTTTCATCAGTTCTAATTTAATTCTAAAAGCAGAGATTCAATTTTGTGTTGTTTTAGTTAAAATAATCCCTGGTTAGAATTCTTCATTAGATTGAGTGGGAGAGCATAGAATTCAAAAACAGGACAAGTTTTAGCAGGAAATTGAGTGTGGGTATAAATAACCCCAAAAATTTTATGGCTTATTCTATAGAGCCTTGACCAAGCAAATAATCTGTCAAATGAATGGTTCAGATTCTTATTTCTAATATTCTATCTGATTATTCTGTTGAACTTTATACTGTTGGCAGTTCTGACTTTTATGTTCTTTTTGAAATTTGCCTTCACAATGTCAAAATACAGTGCTACATGTAGTATAAACAATAATATGTGTTGCTAATTGAAATAAGGATGGAACCTCAGACTCTAAGTTGTTCTTTTGTGATGCCATGAAACTCTAGCAAAGCTGGATTGCCAATTTGCCTAGACTTGCCACCATCATAAAGAGAAGTCACCTAAAATATGAACTTATTAAAAGTGTGCACTCTTCAGAAAACTACTTGAACTCTGCCTTACTGTAAGGTAAAAATTTTCTTATTCTTGCAATGGTAAATAAATTGCTTCTAATTAGATCTCCACTCAGTCTAAAATAACTGCAATATATAAAGTTTTATTTATTATTTAATGTGACATTCATTATCTGTATTTCCTTTTTCTGGTATTTATAGTGTGTCTTGGAATCTTAATTTTAAGGTTCCGAGTTTGTTTTCAATTTTCCTTTATCAGAGGGTGATTTGTGAGATTATACTTTGTATTCCTAATATGTCTAATCATCTCACTAACTATTGCGCAATGCTTTGGCAGTCTTTATAATTTTATTTACTCACCTACTCTCAATTGTTGTTGTAAAATAAGTAATTTTAAACACATTTAGTTTGCATTTTATGAAAACTGCAAATCTTTTGGCTGGTGGTTTATCACCTTTATTGTTCTGGTTTTCTGAAAGTAGAGATTTCTTTCTAGATTACATAAGATCATAATCATATTTTTTTGTTGTCTTATATGTGAAATCAACCATGTTTGCTTTAAAAGTGGTATTATGCACTGCAGTCCTGTGGCGTTATAACATCAGTAGTTAGAATGCTACTGATTGATCATCCATGCTGGTTTTATTGATTACCTACAAGACCATAACTGTTTTCATATTTCTGAATCAGGAAACTAGAGTTGCTGTTTTTTTTGTAATTTTATAAATTGACAGCAGGAAGATATTATCTAATCTATTTTTTTTAAATGTATAGGTAAGAGAATTTTGCTGCCAAAGCATTTAATGTTTTCATGTATGCTGTACTCATGTGCTCTCTCTGATAAATATGCGTATTCAAATCTCAGTCACTTTTTGTATTTGTGGCTAGATTTCTTTATTCTATTGTTTACAATTTGAATAAAATTTTCAAATTGTTTAAATTTATTTGGCTGATGTTTGTCTTAGTGCTTTTATTTCTCAATTGTCTAAACAATTCATAAGTTCTTTTGTTTCTCCCTAAATTTAGTCTGGCACAAACCATCATCCTCATCCATTTTGATCATAGTAAATAAAATTTTCAGATACATAGTTATCTGGTGGCGCCCTCTCTGATCAGGATGGATTGAGTGTCCATTACAATATATATATATATATATATTGAATTTTAAGTCTATATATATATATATATATATATATATATAGACTTAAAATTCAAAGTTGCATATAAAAATCACAGAGAAGCAATAGTTGACTGAGCAATCACTAAACTTATTAATCATAATAAGTAATATTTAAATTATGGGTCCATGCAGATAATCATATTGGGTATGCATAATGTATGGAATTATAATTATACATAGATAAAAATACAACACTACTTAAAAAGTTGTGTTGTCTGTTTAAAAAAAAAAGAGTATAGAAGTATTTTTGATTGTGTGGAGTGGTGTTCACGAAGCAAAAATGCTGATAGAAACTGCTTTTTTGCTTATCTATAAAAATTGGAATAGACAATATACCACTTCATTATCCACTTCTTCAGGAATGATGACAGATGCCAGCTCCATCCAATGCCTTTTTATAAATGTGCTATGACTTTGTAATCAGATGAGAATGATGTGTGAATATATATATATATATATATATATATATATTCATTATATATGTAGTAATATAATATATATATATATATATATATATATATGTAATTACATTACTGCATGATTTTAATAACATTTTAGTATTTGTAAGCAATCATTTTGTAATAATGACTTGATTTTACATTTTAGGTAAATTCTACATAAGAAAATGATTTTTTTACAATGTGTATAGTAAGACAGATAATAAAACATTGCATTGAATTTCTCCCTCTTTTTTCCTTATTAGCTGTACTATGTATAAAATCTTAGATATTTACAAAATAAAAAGTATTTAGACTAGATTATTCATCTCTGTACTCTTCATTCAATATACTCAGAGCCTATAAGAAAAAAGTTTTTTTATTGTTTTTCAGAAAAAACAAAAGGTATCAATGACTTTATTTTTTGATATTGTTGACAATTCAATTATCATAAGTAAGTCATATAATATGTCAATTTATTGGAAATTTTATAAGGAATGTAATGAATATGTTAATAATAAAATATTTTTTTATAAATGTTGTGAAGAAAACATAAAAATAATAATTTGAATAATGTTAAAATCTTTTTTTTTATTTGGAATGTGTAATAACTGTATATATATATTACATATCATTATAATATATATATATATGTATATAACTTTATTACATTCATTAAAATTTTTATGCTTTTTGTATAATTCTGAAGTTATTTTTTTTTAAAATGTGACTTATACCAATTTTTCAAAAATTCAATATGGCTACCATTCATATGAAACGATTAAGTTCATAAATATACAAAGCTGATTTATGATACCTATTTTACTCTATATTTATGAACTTAAACTTTTTCATTAAGACGCAATTTACTCTGACCTTTATAAACTTTACAACAACTATAAAGATTTTATAAATTATACCATAAACACATTTATCATGAATTTTAATTATTTAATAAAGAATTTAAATCAAAATCTTTTTTACAAGCAACTTTTATATGCCTCAGTAAAGGAATGTGATTATTTATAAGACTGTAAACTGAAGACTTAAAAAGTAGGAAAATATTTTTATTCTCATTAATATTAACATTTTTAATATCAAGTTTACAAATATTTTTTATTAAATATAATATGCTTAGTAAAATTCTAATGTTAACCTAAATCTGTATAATCAAAAGCAAATTGTTTTTTCTTAAATAATCATTACTTTTCCATTTTTAAGCCTTTTATTTTTATAACAATAATTAAAATGAAACAGTTTTTTATGAATGAAAAGTTAATAAATTTTAGACATCATATTTTTTAAATTTTTATTTTCAATAAAATCACTACAAATTAAATCATCGTTATTATTACCAACATTCAAATCTAAAAATTTTAACTTTTTAACTTCATAGAATCAAAAATTAACATAGTATTTAAATCAAAATCATTCTACCTATGAAAAAATTATTCAAATTTATTAATATCAATAACAAAAATAAATCAATATATCTAATAAATAATTTCAAAGATTCTGAAAAACGATTAATAATATTATTCTCTAAGAAATTAGTATTATAGAAGAAATTAAATAATTAATTTTGAAGCCTCTTTTAATTTTATAAAACATATTATTACACCTAAATTTCATTAAGTCTTTTAATAATACATGAAAATCATAAATAGCATTAATCCTAACAGCTGAAAAATATTAATGTATATCTAAACAGAAATAAAGACATTGATACTTTTTAATTTATCAACTGATGAATATATACTGCTAATATCTAAGCTATCAAGACACAATTGTCATCTAAAACAAAACCATTAATTTTATTAAACCCAATAAAACAGATACAAAAGATGAACCAATATTAATATAATCTTTAAAAATATTTCCCCAAAAAATTCAACATTTTATCAACAATACTTTTGGTAAAATCAAAAATATGTGGCACAGAAAAATTACTTTTATGAAACTTAAGATTAAGAAAAACCTTAAGTTAAAAATAATCATTAGGTGAACAATTTAAATAAGTATCTTTATCAAAATGTTTTTTTTATTTTCTATAACTTTATAATATCAATCAACTTAGATTTTTTTTTCAGGATCACTATATAAAAATATCTTTTGCTTGAGGAGTGAGACAATTGCTTCAACAAAAGAATTTGAGTTAAAATCTTCATTAAATCATTCAAAGGTATCTTGTAACCCTTTTTATGGTGTCATTTTAATTGTTTTTTTGGAATTATTCCATATTTGCTTTCAGTATTAAAAATTTTTAAATATCAGAATTCAATAAATTGGACTTGATTTGTTAGAAATGTGTCTTTACGAATGAAAAATATTTTAAACAATAATATTTGAAGTCGAAAATATTCACAAAATAATAATAGAACACTAAAGAAGTTTTCATCAAATTGCAACTTGCAGAAAATAGCAAAGCAGACTGACTTTGGAAAATCAACAAAATCTTGTTCAAATAAAATTTATTTTTAAAACATAAATAAATTTTAATCTATGATAAACTTATAAAATATTGTTTGTTAAAAAAGTGCTTTATCCTTATTAGAATATATTAAGAGATCCTAATATGACATTTAGTGATTAGTTTCAAAAGGTATAGTGGTTGTAATGACAATAGCTTTCTTTGTTCCCATTATGATATAGTTTATTAATTTCTCTTTTATAAATAAATATATACATAAAAATAAAATATAATCATGCATACTCATGGTTACTAATAATTATTAAACAATTATCATGTAAAAATAATAATGAATCTTTAGTTAATAATATAAAATATTTTTTTTTCTATTCCAAAAATCTTCTGGAAGCAATCATACAAATAATCTCAAGATGGAATGCAATGAACTAAATCCATAAAACACATGAAAGCAAGATTAAAATACTTTAACCTTGTTGCCTATTTAATTATATTGTCTCTTTTGGATTTTTTAAAATTAACAAATCAGTATATATTAGTTGGCAGTGAAATTGTTTCTTTAAAAAAAGTAGTGAAAATTTTCAACAGATAGCTGTAAAATCCCAATGTTAAAAAACATTAAATATTAAACAATGTTTATTTTCTGCAACATATCTCATGTCAAATTATATGAAAATCCATGGTAAATGTGTTTCTAGCATAGTTTGAATATTTTCATAGTTGTCATAAACTTTATACAGGTCATAATAAATTGAGTCCTAGATTTAAAAGTTAAAGTCCATAAAAGTAATGTTGAATAGGTATCATAACTAAACTTTGTCTATTAATTGATTAAATACAGTTAATCATATATTATTCATCAGTGCAGATGTTATCTTTTATTTATGAATTAAAAGAAAAAGTTAAAAAACTATGATTATTAATCTTTTTGACTTTGAGGCCATCAGTTTTTTTAAAAAAAAAACTTGCTTTGATATAAAAAACAGTTGGTATTTAAAATAAATTATGGGAATGGTCAATCTTTTATATATAAATGCATTAGATTTTATTACTTTTCATTTGAAAATATTTATTTATGCAATAGGTGAAACCATGGTCATGTTAAAAATTGTATTATGTTTGTTATTTTATTAATACTTTAATGATATATGATTTTTTTATTTATTAGTACTAGTGTAATGCTAGCCCATACCCAAAAGATAAAATACATGGAAGTATCATGGTGTATACAAAATTCTTTGTGGAGTTTGTTTGCATTCATACAATGGAAATACCAACCATAGAAGAAATATAAGGAAGGGAAAACACATTTTGACAATTATAGAAAAATCCAATTCATCATATATTTATTCATACATAAAATTAACTAACCATGGGTCAATTTTAATAAAACACATATTCTGGCCAAAATTGAACAATATGATCAGAGACTGTTAAAAAAGCTATAAGCATTTATAAAAGGCACAAGAGTATAAATGAGAAATGTGAATTGACGAAAATAAGCAATGTTTGGGGAAAGCGATTGGTAGATAAAACCTTTTTAAAAAATTTCAACCAATAGAATTTAAATTTGAATAAGGAGGAAATAAAAGAAGATTAAATCTCACACACATTGTTATGATTAGAGAAAGAAGCTCTGAGCAATGTTCTTATTATTATATTAAAACATCATCATATTTAGCTATGTTATTTGTTATCTGCAATCTGAAAGTAATAGTATGAAATTATTTAGAATATTAGAATATATCCCATTTAAGCATTAAATCTTTTCAATCTCTCAAAATTTCTGTTTTAATGTTGATGATTGATTTTCAAAAAGGTGGAAAGAGTGTTTAACAAATATACAATAGAGTGATATAATATGTAGCACTTGTTACATTATAACTGCCTAGTGATCTAAACAGGAATATATATAAATATACATATTTATTATTTTGTCATATTGGACAGAAAATTCATGAAAAAGTGATTGTTTAGTTTAATTCTCAATGATTATATAAGTCATGTTCTATCTAGTAGTTCAACACATAATGATTGTACATGCTCAAGTGCCTACATAATATTTAGATTTATTTTATATTTGTCTGAGTTATTTGACTAAAACTCATTCTCTGGATTTTGTTTTAAATAATAATCATATACATATGTGTTTACTTATAAAAAGAAAAAAAATGGTTTCACAATAATTTATTTAATCAAAATTGTTCTAGAAAAATAGGCCACGATAATAAACACTTTTGCTAAAAACATTAACACATTAATACAGATTCATGGTATACCATAAATTTATGAATATCCTAATAATAAAACTGTAACACTGAGAAAGATTCATAATTAATTAATAAACTCTTATGTATTTTTGCCATTACATTTGTTTGGGTTAAAATGACACCCTTAATCATATTTGTGGCACTTTGGTTTTGGTACAAAATAGAAATAAAATGCATTTTCATATAAATTCTGAGTGAAATATTAGTATGTCAGTATCATATTGGAAAAAAGAAAATAGGTATGTTTTCATGCAAATAGCTATTATTTTCAAAGCAATCATTACATTTGTACAAGAATTTGAAATTAAAAATTGTAAGTTTAGCATTGTTTATATATATATATATATATAGGCAATATTTAAGCTAAATAGTTTATAATTTATAAGAATATGATGTTTAGACTCAGATTGTATTAAAAATATTTGTTTTTGTTTTTTTAGAATAATTGGAAAAAAATATAACCTTAACAAACATTATAGCTGTTTTTGTTAATTTTTAACACTACAATAAAAAAATTTAAAAATGCACTTTAATTGATAGAAATGAAGTAAATTTTATTTTATTCCAAATACATTTTATTATTTAAAACTAAAACAAAACAAAAAAAAAAACACAAATCCATTGTTTTTACTGTACCATTTTGATTTGCTACACTTTTTAACACTTTTTTTTTCAAAACTGATATATTTAAAAGCACATTTCATTATTAAATTTATACTTTTCCTAATCAGTTAAAACAAATATGATAATGAATAAATATTACTTTGTTAAAATAAAACACATACTACTAAATTAGATGTTAGAAGACTGTTCAAAAATTATGCAATAAAAAAATAAAAATCATGAGATTGAAGTTAATATTCTGTTCAATCACCATTTTTTAAATTTCAAAAAATAAAATAAAATATATTTCATTTAACATAATTATATTTTCAAATTTATTTCTGGTGGACTTTATACATTATGTAATTTTTTCTTCTGTAATTAACAAACTATAAAATTTTAAAAATGCTTTCACTATGGAGTGATATGTTGCATTTGATCGAATACAATATCAATTGTATTTATAATGAAGAGGAAGTTTAATTGAATTAAATTAGATCAGTAAATATAGGGTACAATCTACATTTTAAATTTCTTACTAAATATAATAAACTTTTTTTCCAATAATGTTTAAATAAAAAAGTTTTCTTTTTGGGGGATAAATTTATTAAATATTGTGATGAAAGCATTTAGATAAATGATAAATTCTATGATATGACTATAAATAAAACCTAGGTAAAACAACATTATATTTTCATTAATGTACACATTACTTTTAATTTATTTATTGTGTTCTTTATTTTTATATATATATATATATATATATTGTACGGGGTATATATATTGTACGGGGTCAACCTGCTGAAACCACTTACTTATATGTATATATAAGTTTTGGCCAGTTTCAAACTCCTTCATAATACATTTATAATTTTATAAATGTTACGTGAACGAACCGGCACGTTCGAGCAAAATGGGATATCTTATTGATAGCTTTAACTATCAACAATGGCCCATCTCGGCTAGATTCAAACCCCTACTATCCAAATACTTTATTTGTTTTGGGATAAACCCTGGGGCACCAGCTAGTCTTATGACAAACGTATTCGGGCAGTAGGCTCATAATCCAGTGCTCGAAACATTCCCTAAAATTAGCTCAGTCTAATTTTAATTCAATAACAAAATTATACAAAATTAGTGGTGGAAAGAATTAATAAAAAGGTTGGTAAAAAGAACTGACCGACAAATAAAGTTTAAGTTTGAAGACATTTTATTTTAATTACCATTAATTAAGTTTAAAGATAATTTATTACCCAACATTAATTGACTAAACATCTTTATAATTCTAATTTAACACACACACATTTTAAAGTAACACATTATAACATATATCTGGTGAAAAGCATGAATAATATGTGACATTGTTAAATTATCTCACATTCACCCACATGCATATCAATAGTTCATTTTATGCATGCTTAGAGTTCAAATTACTTTACTCGTTAGGATTAATGAATTACAGCAGTGCTACTACATATAAATGATAATAAATAAATATTTACCTAGGATTTTTGGAACATGGATATTGCTTGTTGTTGGCTGCTTCTGCTGCTTCTGATGGATTATATCTAACCAGTTAAATTTGGACGTTTCTTGAAGAGATTTTATGTGAATCCATTGGCTTTTTTCTTGAAAACAGTTGAATGTTTGATGGAGGATTTCTGAGTTGTTATGCAGACATTATTTCACAGGCAGGTTTTGATGATCTTGTCAGACTAGAAAGGCTGAAGCATGAGCATATATTTCCAAAAGCTGCTCAACAATGAATTTTTGTTTCTAAATACATAATAGAAATGCACTGTTATCTCAACTGAAACAAGACTGTCATGGCAAACTAGACTGAAAAAACTCTCTCAATTAATTGTCTGATAAAAAAAAAGTCTATTTATACCTGCAATGTGTTGTCCGTGTAATATCCTCCAGAAAATATCTGTTGTCGAATTCCATTGGTAATTAATCCTATGACAATGTGTTTTTGACAATTGTTTAATTAGTAGTAGCTTTCATAAATGTATTGTTTTTTTATATCTTTAATTAGTAGCCCACTGCTGGTGTGGGTTTTTTTAAATCTTTATTTAACTTAATAGCCATCACTGTGTTTTCCAAATATAATTTCTTTTTTAACTTTCATTTACATATATATTTTTTTAATATTATTCTAACACGCATACATTTATTTACACTTGCACGCACATATATAATTTATTATAATAAGCTTGAGTGAAAAGAGATTTATATTTTTTTTAAATTTTAAATTACTTATTTTTACGAATACTAATTTAGAAAAACTTTACCTTCTTTTATAACACTTTTAGTTTGACTTTAAGAAAACCCCCTTCCTACTTTTAATCTTTTATTTCAAACTCTTTTTCGAAAGATTTTTTTTTTTATTTTAATAATTTTTTTAGACAAAATTATTTTATATACATGTGCCAAATTGGCCTTGGCACAATATATATATATATATATACATATACATATATATATATAGTGCTATATATATGCTCATATATATATATATATATATATATATAATGAGCACTGTTTAAATGTGTATTGATTGATATTATGTTTTGTAAAATTGTTTATATTTATGATTTAAGACATTTGTATTAGTTATCAATTTTAATATTATGATTATACAAAGATTATTACAAAGATTAAATAAATACATTATATTTTACATAATGCCTACATTTTTTATTTGATATCTTTTAACTGGTTAATATATTTTGTTTATATATATTTTGATAATATGCATTATGAAAAAAATTATGTTGCTTTTATGATGATGGACATTTTTAAATATAGTTATAGTGAATAATTGTTTATTTATCAAAATAAGGGTAAGAAATTAATTACCATTGTTGCAACATATGCTTGTTTATAATAGTGCTTACATGGAAGTATATTCTGTTTATTTTAAATGTTTATTTGTACGAATCATATACCATTTCACAAACTGAACTTCATTTAACTTAACAGAAATCCATTTTAATCAAAAGATGATGCAATGTTTAAATAATTAGACTTTGAATATTTTTAACTTTTTCAAATGATAATAAATAATATATATTAAAATATCTAAAGAACAACATTTACTAGTGATGCAAAAATGAGAATAGGACAATATATATTTATATGTAAAGAGATAATCACATATTTTTATGCTTAAACAATATACACATTTCTTTACATTATAAAACAGAAAATTAAATTTACACCCTAATTTATTCACTATTTAGCTTTTGTAAAATTATAATTTATCATTTCTTAATAAAAATATAATATTTAAAATTAAATTTGTTTGAATATATTAGCTTTTTGAAGAAAAGTAGTTACAGAAAAAATTATTGTTGTCAAACAGAATATTTCTAAGACAACAACTTTTCTATTATTTTATTACATTTTTGTGCTTGAAAAGTAAATTTTAACATTTTAAAGAATACTTTTATTAACTGATCAAATGCTTTAATAAAATTTGTTTTAAATATAAATAGTTTTAGAGAATATTTTTAGTTATTTTTTTAGTTGAAAGCCTAAGTGAAGTCTTTAGTTTTGATTACTTAGTAAAACTGTTCATTATTCTTTTTTATTTGTTACTTTCTATATTTTATTTTTTGAATTTATGTTTAACACTTAAAGTCATTTTTTACCACTAGAGGATGCCATTGTTTTTCATTCTGTTTTATCCTCAATTAAAATAACCATTATTTCACTTTATAGCTTAATTTATTTTTAGTCTATAAAAAGTATAATTTAAAAATGAATGTTACCTAAAATCTAAAATATTACTTTGCAAATAAAAAAGATGTAATTAAATAAAGACAATAGACCAATAAACAACTTTCTGTTAATGTTGCATAGAAGGCAGATTTTGTTTAATGTCACATAAATATTTATTTCATTATTTTTTATTAAAAGACCATAACATTGAAATAAAACTATAATGTAAGCATTACAAAATTAAAGAGAAATAAATATTATTAATTTTCTAAAAAGAAATTGATAAATTAAGTGAAAAAGTTAAGTGTAAATTTATTTATAATTTAATAAAAGACAATTCTAGACTTGTGCACTAATGATTTTGCACTTGCTTAAAGATAATGCCTGTTATATGTACTTTTTAATTTTTCACAATAAATAGTGACATCTATGGCAGTATATACATTTTAATAAACTGTAAAAATTACCTTTTTTTAAATTTCTTTTTATTTTTTGCTGTTAACAAAAGCACAACAACAACATTGTACAAAATACAATGTTGCAATCAATTCAGAGATAAATTAATAAAATTTATAAAAAATGTAAAAATAAAATTGAGAAATTATTTTAATTAAAAAATACAACCAACAGTAAAACCCATGCAAAATATTTTTAATTAAAGCCTAGAAGTGGATCAAAAATGAACATTTAACAAGTTTAACAAATAACAAGAAGTGGTGATAATAAACATAAGTAATAGCATTGATGTCATCTCAAATGGTTAAAAATTTAAATTGCAAGTGACAGATTGCAATAGTCAAAAATTATTGTGAAGAGATACAAATGTTAATCAGACTTGATAAAAACATTAAATAGGATTGCTTATGTCATCTCAAAAACTGATGAGATTGAAATGGCAAACCACTGAGGTTTAGGATAAAAATAATTTAACATAAAAAATAGAAAGATTGAACTATAATTTAAAAACATAAAAATGATGACGTTCTCAAACTTCAGTAAAAGTTCAGTATATATATGTATGTATGCATGCATGTGTTACATAATCAACTTTCAATTATAAACATTTAAACTTGAAAAATAAGGTTAATTATCCATTCTGTCAGCATTATTCTTTTTGAGTAATTGATCTTTAAGAAATGTAATCGTTTTACAAGACCATATGTGAAATATTTTTTATAATTATTTTACTTTTATATTTATCAAGGTAATAGTAAATCATTAATATTTTATTTTCTAAAGGTTAATATGCTGCTTTTTTTATTATCTATTAATACAACTTACTTTTATAATAACCTTGAGTTAATTTTTTATTTTTTTTTAAAAAAAGCTTTTTTTTCTTCAAAGAATTTAAAAGGGGAGAAAATGTAGATTTCAATATCGATATTTTACTATTATTGCTTTAAGATGTGTAAAAAAAAATCTTTTTTAAAAGTTCCTATTTCTATTCACTAACATCTTTTAATAGAATTAATGAATGCAGTACTTTCAAATGTAATATAAAATAGAAATGAAAAAGAAAAAAGTGAAAGGAATACGACAAATACATCACATATCTACAATGTTACTATATATATATAATACTCAATCATTTATCTATAAAGAATGCCTCACATACCACATCAAACATATTTTTCCACATTACTTTCTTCTTTACTTGATCGTTAAATTATTAAAATTATGTTTATTTTAGAATCATCTACAAGTTTGTTCGTTTTTTGATAAATTTTTCACGCATATTTTTTATTTCCAATTACCCATCCTTTTTTTTACTTTTTCAATAAATGTTTTTTTTTTTTTCTAGCGTCGACCGGGACGCGAACCCACATCCGTCTGCAACCAAACTACTTGCTTGCAAGGCGACTGCGATAACCTCTCGGCTAAGAACGCTTGATTAAATGTTATTTTTATGACTTTTAAGCAACAAATTCTTAATATATATATATATATATTTAAATATTCAATTTTATTCAAGCACACAATTAGATCGTTTCCATCTATTTTTTTTGAATTGAATTTCGATTTCATAAAAACGTTTTTTTTTTCTTCAAATAAAACATTTATTATAAGTTTTTGTTTTTATTACAAATTAAATAGTTTATTATTTTGTCATATCGACATAATAAAAAACTTGTTTTTTAAATTTTTTTTCATTATTGCTTGTTTACTAGCTAACACATTCATTTTTATTCACGTAACATTTTATCATAACATTAGTTTCAAAAAAATATTACCTTTTTTGCTCATTCTCAACTGCATTGGCAGCAAAAATTTACTTATATATTTTCTATTTTAAAGCTGTTTATGAAAAATTTGATCAATATAGGCATACTACATACTATTATTATATTTAAAGTGATATTCTAATTTTGGATAATAGCCTTATCTCAGTGAGGAACCCTGCATTTTTAACGTATATCTGCAAGTTCACCATTACTTCTTTTTTATTGACTAAACTTTATAAACCTTAATTCAAAAATCAAGCTAAATTACTTTTACAGTATTAATTGATTTTTCAAGCTTACAATAAGTGACACTGGAATAGAAGAAATATTTTCTGCTTCTAATGCAGAAGTTGAATGAAAATAAACAAAGGAATTAAGAAAATACTTATTTGATACACTCTATCTTTGTCAAAGAATCAAAGGTAACTAAGATAGCTATATATATATATATATATATATATATATATATATATATATATATATATATATATATATATATATATATATATATATATATTGTTTTCACAGTTGTAAGATGTACATAAATTAATATTTTTGGGAATAAACCATGTATTATTTTGCATTACAATCCGATATTTTGATGGACTAGCAACCGCCTTTATCAAGGTTAACTTTTGAATGAAACCTTTCATTTTATTTAATATTAACTTAAAATTAATAGGTAAAAAACTTATGGAAATAAAAATTTTGATAAGCCTCAAATTGTGAATGCTGAACTACTTCAAATTGAATCTCATTTTTCATCTTGCACTGAGTCATGTTATTATTTGAGATCTAACGATTTTTCTCTCAAAAGTTAACCTTGATAATGGCAGTTGTTACTCCATCGAAATATTGTATTGTAATGCAAAATAATACATGGTTTATTACAAAATATATTAATATATATATATATATAAAGAGTAATAGATACACCAAGTATTATCTAGAATATTTTGATTTTTTAAAATATTAAAGTAATAAATATTGAATCGGTCTCTGCCATGAAAAATCCTTGGAATATTTCCCTCATAAGATGTCTTAGAAAAAAAAAAATTCCATCAACATAATAAAGTTATTTTTTATTTAAATATGGGGGTGCACTATTTGATAATAACGTTTTAATGTTCAAATTAGTGGCAAATTTAAAATAGCCTCATCTCCAATATTAACATAAAGACATAATTATATACAATTTATTTTTTATATTAAAAAAACCTTTATATATAAGAGAGTATTTGAATAAATAAAGTAACAATTACTGTTAACGTTATTGATATATACATGTTTAAACGAATATATATATATATATAATCTTGACTAACTAATCATAACTGTTAATTAGTATTTCAGCATCCTTTTCTAAATTGTTCAATCAATCTGAGTGATTTAATAAATAAAGAAGTGTTGAAATGTTCATTAACAGCTTTTAGTTCATTTGGTAAGAATGAAAATTACATATAATATTGGAAAATAATGTTATTTGAAAAATATGAAAACTTCAATAACAAAGATATTCAATATTATTATCAAAGAAACATAAGCTAAAATATGCTATATTTATCTATCTGTCTATAGATAGATAGATAGATAGATAGATAGATAGATAGATAGATAGATAGATAGATCGATAGATCGATAGATAGATAGATAGATAGATAGATAGATAGATAGATAGATAGGTAGGTAGGTAGGTAGGTAGGTAGGCAGGCAGGCAGGCAGGCAGGCAGGCAGGCAGGTAGGTAGGTAGGTAGTTAGGTAGGTAGGTAGATAGACAGACAGACAGACAGACAGACAGACAGACAGACAGATAGATAGATAGATAGATAGATAGATAGATAGATAGATAGATAGATAGATAGATAGATAGATAGATAGATAGATAGATAGATAGATAGATAGATAGATAGATAGATAGATAGATAGATAGATAGATAGATAGATAGATAGATAGATAGATATTTGAACTTCAATACTCCCAATATAATTCATATGCTCGAATCATTTAAATATAAACAAGTGACATATTTATGAGTTCCAATTGAATGAATAAGCTTTATTTAGTTTATATATATTGCAATTATGAACATCTATTTTTATATAATTTGTTCAGCATTTATTAATATGAAATTACTACAATTTGATCTACAAATATCAAATTTGATACAGTATAACAGATATAAGTCTATGAGGAATATAAATTTGGCATTTATAATAAAATTATAGTACTAATAATATATTTACATAATAATATACATATGTAATAGTTTCGGGGTTAAATCATATGTTAGTTTAGATTAATTCCCAATGTTTCAATGAAATAGCATATACCATAATCAAGGTTAATGCTTCAAAGAAAAACCATTAGATCTCAAAAAGTAATGAAAGTGAGTATGAGGTAAAATATGTGATTGATCATGAAGTAGTTGAACACTCAGAATGTAACAAAATGTTTATTTTCTTCAGTTTCACCAACAATTGTAAGTGAAAACAATTATTGGTGAATTTTTATTGGTGAAACTGAAGAAAATATATATTTTGTTCAACCACATATTCTGAATGCTCAACTATTTAAATCTCAATTTCATTTTTTACCTTACACTTAATCTCGTTACTATTTGGGATCTAACATTTTTTTTTTTTTTTGGAAAGTTAACCTTGACAATGGCAGATGCTTTGTCATCAAAACATTGGGAATTAATCAAAACTAACACACAGATTACCCAAACCTATTTTATTTACATCATAAAACCATGAGAACATTATATATATATATATTGTAACCTCTATATATATATATACATTATATATATATATATTGTAACCTCTGTCTTCTTCACTTGTTTACTTTATTAGATTTATAAATACACAGGCACCAATTCTATACAAGATAGAATAAAATTTATAATTGTTAATTGCTTTTAAACTTATTTAAAAGATTCTTGTAATTATAAATTTTATTAAACGCTCACTATTATTTCAGTGACAATTTTTTCAGATACTCATTGCTAAGGTTTACAGCCTTGTTAAAACTATTAAAAGATTCTTATATTGTGATTATTCTATGGCTTAGCTCAGTTGAGGTTATAGGATATGGTCTTCATGTAGGATGGAAATAAGAGTAATAAAACATTTATGGATAACAATTCTGTAACACTAATTTAATCATATGCCACACCTTTATTTAATTATAAAACTATTGCAAAATTATCAATTATCATATTTAATAAAGAATAGATAATGATGAGAATTGGGTACCTTTTATATCCACATCAACATCTATTCTAAGCAAAGTAAAATATATTATTAGCACTATAATATGGTGATTAATCATCTCCAGACAGATTAAATAAATTGACTTCTACTGGAAAATCTATACATTCTAGGGCTATGTTATGTTAAGCATATGTGTGTGTGTGTGTGTGTGGAAATGGAGAATTGAATGTATATAATCTAGCAATTCATATGGGCTATTAATTCAATAAAACCTTTATTAGAAATAAATGACAAAATAAATAATAAATAAACAAAAAAATTATTATTTTATGCACCTTTCTAACCAATTACACTCCTCCTACAGTAAAACCAAAATTGACTAATATTTAATATATGAATCATATATTTTCGAATATGTGTGCTTTTATAATATCATAAATATAATGTATTTTTAAAACATACTTTTTATTATCTTATTTATAAAACTTGGATGATGCCATAAATCAATCATCTTTTATACATATAAAAATTTATACAACACTTATCTGTTATAATCAGTGTATATCATTAACATTAACTATACAAAAATAAAGAAAGGCAGGGTAAAACGATAGCCAAACACTTACACCTATATATGTGAGGGTTAAATAATATCTCCAAACTCAATGTAAATAATCTAATCGTCCCTTAACCATTTCTACCTTCAATTACACTCAATACACTTTCTACATAAACAAACTTATAACAGACAAGGTTTTAATTCTTTATTCATTTTAAATAAACTTCATTAACAAAATTGAAGCATAATAAATACAATTTTTTTAAAATAATAATTTATAGCATCACACACACATCCAAATATCTATAATCACCTATAATACAATTTCTAGATCATATAAAATAAAAGATTATCATATAATAATATGAAGTTACATTGTTTTTTTTTTTAAAAAATTGAAAGTTGAAAGAAACATACATATCAATTTCAAAGACAACAGTAAATTATAACATAAAAAAAAATGTCTATTGGATTGTTAAAGCATAATTTGTTAAGAATGACAATAGTCTTTTTTTTTATCCTAGAATTCCGTGATAGGCATTATAAAAACATTTGCATGCATTGAAATTATTTTATTATATATGTGCGAATAGCAAAGTTATACAGTATAAAATTATCCTCTTGATATAAGATTAAATAGATAAACACTTTCATTTTAAATTTTATTTTGCAGAATATTGATAGAAAATTATTAAAATTGAAAATCAAGCATTTAATTATAGCATTTAATAAGAAAATTTTAGCTAGCTTTATTTTAAACACTTTGTCATTCTGATATTATTTATTTTTGGTAATACTTTAAAATAAATCATTAATATTACTTAGCTTACATATCATCCAGGCATTTTAAAGGTAGTGAATATGGATCATCGCTTGACAGAAATTTGGAGCTGGCTTCCCTCTGGGGGTGTGTGTGTTTATCTCCTCATTTTTATATTATTCCAGTAGTATAATATAAAATTCTCCACAGGTATATTATTAGAATTCTTGCAATGTTTTTTTTTTTATTTGTTCTAATACTCTTAGAGAGTTATTGATTCTTTTAAGTTTTTTTATATCTTCTTCCTTTGAATTTTTTTTACTTTCCTTCAAGCTTTAAACTCTCTGTCTCTCTTCACTCATGCCCTCTGTGCTCTTTATTACAATCAACTTTGGAAATGTGCCAAAATTTTACTTATAAAATTTTAACAATACAATGTTTGAATGGAATAAACATAATAATAAAAAATATATTAAATATCAAATATTAATTTATAAATGTTATTCACTAATATACAAATAATCTTTATCATTTTTAAATATAAGATTATATCAGTAAATAATAAATAAAATATATAAAAGAAAATTGTAATTAATAATATATCTATGTATCTGCTTATTATGACATGTAAATTTTCCACTACATACAAACATCCCTAATGTTGTTCATCCTCCTCTTTTACTACCAAACATATATAATCCAAAACTCTCCCAATCAGTACACCCAATTAAAGTTTTAATTTTTTAAATCCCAATTTTAACTAGCAAATTACATCACAATTCATTTTTCTCAGATAACTATCTTTAACCATTGTTAACACAAAAATGTGAACTTCCCACATTTTTCCTGGTGCCAACCTGGAAGGTCACAATGTATATATATATATACAAAATGTAATATATGACTTTATGACATATGTTTAGGAATTGAAATATTAGATATTTATTACAGATTTAGATATTATTTCCATCATCTAATATTAACTGATAAAGAGTTTTTTAAAAATATTAAAATGTTAAACTTCTTCAGAAAATTTTTAACAATATTTAAACTTCTACATGCATTAAATTGTTATGTGATAATATACCTTAAAATGTGAAATTAACAAATCTAAAGATATAATTTTAATTCCTATTGTAGTATTGCTGCTGGTTAGGCTAGCAATAGCTGAAGAAGAATGGAGAATAATACTCTTCAAAATGATATGTAATCTATTAACTATTTACTATTTCTGTGTTATTACTAACAGTTGCAGTATTTGGAAAAGTTTAAATAAAATTTTAAATTTTCTAGACAATCCATATTTAATGATAGATGAAGGAAATAGTACAACATATTATCACATCTTAAATACCATCATTTCAAACCTTCAGGCTAATATTAGCTGTTATAAGATAACAGGCTAGTACATAATACACCACTTCAAACGATAATATTCTATTATCTTCACATGACACTGACATGTGAACAACAAGGTGATCTTTAAACCAACTAGCATAATGACAAAGGCAACAGTCAGTAAAAATATCAAATGGTACATATCAAAGAAGGCTATTCTGATTTTTTCATGAATATTAGTATAAAAAATTTTATTCGACATTTTTAGCTCTTTGATATATACAAGACATTGTCCTCTGATATGGAGATTTAAAAATATATTAAATTATTCAAGAACAGAAAATAACAAATATTGGCATACTTATAGGTTTGGTATAGTAAGTTTATTCACAAATACATTCTATCTAAAAACACTTTAATTGTAAGTAAAAGATTTATTGAAGATAATGACTTACACATCAGAACAACTTTTCCTATTAACAACAAAATGAAACTCTTAACATTCTGCATCAACATTTTTCCAAAAAAATCAAAGGGTGGCTATTGGTTTACTATCTTTCTCCTTAATTATCCAACATGCACAATTAATATAATGTATGACTTCAGTATGCCACTGACATCTTTATTGTATATCTCATTAGTAAAACACTATTACTGCATTTTTGAGACACATAAATCCTTTTCAATTAAATACAGAATAAAATGGTAACAAGAAAAACTGGAATTTAAAGTTATTCTACTGAAAATATTTTCTTATGAAGAAATCAAAATTACAGTTTACATAACACTGTCACATACAAGAATATAGTTTGTATTGGCTTCCAATCATGTCAGGAACACAATTATCATTATGAAATAGAGTAAAATATGTTTGATAAGAAACAAATAATTTGGAAAAAGAAATGATCTACATAGAAAAATATAAAGAATGCTTATCTTTCAGCTGCCATTAATGAACAAAAAAATACCAAAAGAAAAAAAAAACAATAAAAGTCCTCTATCTATCTATCTATCTATCTATCTATCTATCTATCTATCTATCTATCTATCTATCTATCTATCTATCTATCTGTCTGTCTGTCTGTCTGTCTGTCTGTCTGTCTATCTATCTATCTATCTATCTATCTATCTATCTATCTATCTATCTATCTGTCTGTCTGTCTGTCTGTCTGTCTATCTATCTATCTATCTATTTATCTATCTATCTGTCTATCTATCTATCTATCTATCTATCTATCTATCTATCTATCTATCTATCTATCTATCTATCTATCTATCTATCTATCTATCTATCTATCTATCAATCTATCTATCTATCTATTTATCTATCTATCTATCTATCCATCTATCTATTTATCTACCTACCTGCCTCCCTGCCTGCTTTCCTGCTTGCCTGACTACCTATCTACCTACTTAACTATCTACCTATCTACCTACTTACCTACCTACATACCTACCTACCTAGCTACCTACCTATCTAACTACCTAACAATCTATCTATCTGTCTGTTTACCTATCTGTTTGTCAGTCTATTTGTCTACCTGTCTATCTGTCTGTCTGTCTATCTATCTATCTATCTATCTATTTATCTACCTATATACCTACATACCTATCTATCTACCTATCTACATATCTATCTATCTATCTATCTATCTATCTATCTATCTATCTATCTATCTATCTATCTATCTATCTATCTATCTATCTGTCTGTCTATCTATCTATCTATCTATCTATTTATCTACCTATATACCTACATACCTATCTATATACCTATCTACATATCTATCTATCTATCTATCCATTTATCCATCCATCCATCCATTCATTCTTCCATTCACCATCTATCCATCTATCTATCTATCCATCTATCTATCTAGCTATCTATCTATTTGTATCTCTCTATTTATCTATCTGTTTATCAATCTATCAATCTATCTATCTACCTATTTATCTACCTATCTTTCTACCTGTCTATCTATGTAATTAAGGCATATTGATTCAAGGTTTTAACTTTTTTGACATTTTCTTTATTTTTCTCATTGACAAATTCAATTGCTATATAGCGTGGATTTGGATGTTCTGCAATGCGTAGGATCGAATTCCATAGATTTTTTTTAGTAATGATTTCAAATAATAGATCTTTAGGGAATCTATAGAGTGAACAATTATTATCTGTTATTGCTATTACAATTGAACGGTCTGTAAAAAAATGTTTGAATGAATTAAACAGATCTTTAGGAATGGTCTGGTTGAAAACTTCTGTAATTTTTTTTAGGCTGTCATTGGTCCAAGCTTCTGATGTCTCGATAGTATCAGTATCCATTGTTTTAGGGGAAAAATCTAATTTTAAAATATCTCCAATGGTTGATTGATGAAATCTGCGTGTTTGCTGCACTCTCATTCTACTAACCATCTACGATTCATTTTTTCCCACTTCTACAGAAGAGGGTTGCTTTGCTACTTGAGCATAGGAATTTTTGATAGTGCCTATATTGACGGACATCTTGGCTGGACATTGACATTCAGTGTCCATTTTAAATATAATCTGGTGGGATTATTATATTTTTTTGCAGTTTAGATGACTGAAGTTCTCTCTATAATTAATGGCAAAAATTTTTTTTTACCTATTTTGAATTATAGATTGTAAGTAATCCACTGTTTTTTTATTATTTATTATTATTATTATTATTATTATTATTATTATTATTATTATTATTATTATTATTATTATTATTATTATTATTATTATTATTATTATTATTATTATTATTATTATTATTATTATTATTATTATTATTATTATTATTATTATTATTATTATTATTATTATTATTATTATTATTATTATTATTATTATTATTATTATTATTATCCCCCCCCCCCCCCCCCAATACTCCCATTTACTAAATATTACCCTACTTACTATTGCTTTTATAAAATGTTAGTACATACATGTTTTTATAAACTTGCTGATTTTATTTTTATCATTCCTAACATTTATGACATGTTACTTATTATATATATAGCACAGTATACTAAATTCATTTATGCTCTAATATTTAGTACATTATATGACTTTACAGAAATGAAATTTAAGTATAAGAAAGAGGTTGTTCAACCCAAAATGCTCATTGTTTCAAATATGTACCTATACAAAAGTGAAATTTTGCAGAATAATTAAATATTCAAGCCCCAAAATGCTTGTTTGCACCAAATATGAAATGGTAAATATTCCATAGTTAAAGGGTTTTTTTTTAATTTTTTTTAAATATAGCTTTAAATTATACCTTGTTCAATCTGCTTTTTATTTGTTATAGTGACAATATATATATATATATATATATATATATTGTATATATATGTCAATTATATATATATATATATATATATATATATATATATATATAATGACATGAAAATTTTTCAAATCTATTTAAATAATAATTGAACTGCTCTCTGGCTGTCATGTTGAATAACTTTTTACAATAAGAGGCAGGGTTGGTTTTAGCCAATAAACATCACATGATCAGTATTTCTTATGCTATCTCTTAACTGTTATTAAAACTAATAGGATAGTGGTAGTTATGGTTTGTAAAAAAACAAAAGATACCACAATGTATAGATACTGAATTAAATTCAGACCTATATGTCTATACAGACTGATGAACTTGGATTGAAAATATTATAGTGTTTTCAATTTAAGTCTCATAGTTTTGTAGTTAAGTAGAGATAGAAGGTAGCTACTGGAGGGTTGCATTAGGTTCTAAGATTTAGCTGCCATGCTTTCAGATCCAAGGCTTCTCACTGATGAAGGTCACAAGCCAGAAACTAGTCTGGGATATATCGGATGAGTAGGCACTAGATGGAGATTTTATTCACAAGCCTTCTGGCATCCATTTATTACTCTGGCTTGCACTGAGTGGCAATACATATAGAGAGTTTTGCCTGTTTTAATACTATAGACATTATGACGAATATATTACATGATTTTCAAAACACAAGGATACAGACTTTAAATCCATTCAAATATAACAAATATTTTTTTACTAAGATGAGTTTATATCAAATTATTAAAGCCATGATTTTTCTAAAACATTAAATTGCTAGATTTCTTATACTCTACACTACTGGTGATAATTAAGATAGTTAATAATGAAATTAATAATTACTTCTAAAATCATTCTTACTTCTTATCTCATTATCAACTTGCCATTAATGAACTACAACAGACTAAATTTGTTATGTTGAATAGACTGTAAAATCATGTATAAAATAAAGAAAATATGTCATCATCACAAACTAAGACATTTATAGTGATCACCTCTAATCCATTCTTGCTAAAATTAAGATCCTTTAAAATATTATGTTATAAGATCCAATTAATTATAGTGAGCTGTAAGCATTTATAAATTATTACAGTAACTTTCTATCATATAAAGCATTTTAAATAAAGTAAGAGCTCATTAAAAATAATACAGTAGCTCTGAAATTCTGAGTCCAGAATAAACGTTAGTAAGAGGATAACAAGCAATAAGCAAATTACCATTGTAGTTATGAAAAAATATTAGAACTTTATTAAACTATATTGCTTCTTAATTATTCATTCTACATTATGAATAGAACATAATACTACTGTCTTATTTAGTCAGTTTTTTATTTAAAATATAAAATATGATGTTTTCATTGTCACACATAAATTAGGGTTTAACCTGCATACAAACAACTTTTTTTTTTAAATTGTAATTTAACCTCAAGCTAAATACAATGTTGGGATTTATGGAAATAATGAGAATATCAATTTTCTTATGTTTATAAACTATCTTTTTATAATGTGTCATAAAAAAAAAACCTATTATAATCAAAATCCAAAGCTTTTTTTATGTTTTGGCTTAAGAAATACAAATTTATTTTTGATAATAAAATTATAATGCTTTAATAATTATAGTTCAAAAAAGCATCTGAATTCTTAAATGATTTTGATATCTATCTATCTTAAATCATCATGTAAACTGTGCAATACACATAATTTATATATATAATTAAAAAACAGTCAACACATAGATAATCCCAATATAGATAACCCTTATTGAATATGTTAGCTAGTATTTGCCTCTTTTACCAATTATCTTTACTGAAAAGTGAATTTTCAATTTTGATTAATCTTTCACAGAATAAAAGCTCCATTGTTCTCCCTGGTGACACATTTTGTAATATTTCAACTTTTGATTTCATTATTAAATCATTATTCTATACCAGAATTCAATAATTTGGACTTCATTTAAGTAAAAATTTACCTTTACAAATGTAAAATGTTCTAAAAGATTATATTTGAATTATACAAATACTAAAAAGATAATTAATAATGAAAACAAAGAATGTTTTCATCATTCAATGATCAGCAGAAAAACTGGTTAAGTGAGAAGTTCAAAAATTCGATGAGATCTTTGCTTGAAACATATTTTTAAAATACAAATGAATAAATGATAATTTCTGATAAATATATAAAATTTTGTTTTAAAAAATATAAGTGCTGTATAATTTTTAAATTATTTCAGCAATAATGTTTAGCAATGAGTTTCACAAGGCATGATGATTGTATTAGCTATAGTTTCCTTTGTTACTATTATGCAAGAATTTATTAATTTTTATTTCAAAAAAATAAAACATATACTTGTGAAATATAAGCATAATCATTTATGCTTTTGTTTTTTAATAACTGTTGACAATTATTGTGTAAAAATAATCATGGATTTTATTAAAATTTGCTTAAAAAAGTCAAATTTGTAGTTATTTCAAAAATTTCTTGAAGTAATCTCATAAATAGTTGCAAAATGGATTACAAAGTATTAAATCCATCAAATATGTGGAGGCAAAAGTAAAATGCTTTAACACTTCTAGTCGATGAAAAAGTATTGATCACTTTAGATTGTTTTTTTTTTTTTTGTTTCTAAATTAAAAATTCAATATTCATTACTATAAAATTTTAAGAATTTTAAAAAATAGCAATATATCTCAGTAGATGGTTGTGAAAGTGCAATTTAGACAAATGTTTATAACAGTAGGGCCTTAATCTCCATTAATAAAATAGTTAAAATTAGTTCTTTAGCTAAAAGATTTATTGCAAATATGCTATCATTTTTTAATATATATATTTTTTATTAAAGAACCTTTTTTTTGTAAAATAAAAATCTTCATCATTCAACAATTACAATAATTTTAAATTTTAGTTAATATAATAAATAAAAAGTTTTAGGTGACAAACTTTTTATAAAGTATTTATTCTCCACTGTTAAAGAATATTACTGGAAAAAGTACAATGTAAATCAATTACCAATTCTCTATGAGTTTTTACATAGAAGCTTTTGAAATATTTTCTAGGTGACACAATTATTGAGGATCAATAAGCATCCATGATAGTTGAGGTTTTGATTTGAATAAACCAAAATTACAAATATTTTTGGCTTTCTGATATTGCAATATAATGATGATATGCTGTCTAAGTTAATATTGCACATAGAATTTACTAAATGATTGAAGATATGATTTTTTCTATATGTCTGAAGGTAACTTTTAAAGGCTTTGGATTAATAATTAATATTTGAAAAAAAAATATTTTAAATCACTGATTAATTGGTGAAGAGATATAATTTTTAACAAATTAAAGTTTGGATGTTTATCAACATCAGAATGTGAAACTATTTAAATATTTTTATGATTTTTAAATAGAATGTGAACTTAGGAAGTGAGATATAAAACAGAGACCTTGAAACTAAATTATATACAAAACTGTTGTTTTACCTAATTTATTGTTTGGATATGAAAGTAGGCATTACAAAGACTTAACAGAAAGACATCATTAAAAAGTGTCATTATATTACACTATATAAATTTCTAAAAAATATTTGCAATATCAATATATTATAATATCTAATATTATAAATTGCATTTTAGTTTAATTGGACACATGAATAAATAAATATTACAAAGTCTTTTTTTTAAACAAATTAAATTAACTTGAATATTGTTATCATGGGGAAATCAGTTTTTGTTTACATTGTATATATTATTATAGATGCATTATAAAGAAGTGCAAAACAAATTATTTTTGTTGGAAAGATATGGTTAAGAATGGAATAGAGTAGAGTATTACAAATAGATATAATATTGGAGTCTTTCAGAAAGAAATGTTTGTTATAAAAAAAAAAATATTAAATGCAACGTCAAAGTATTAATTTACTGAATAATGGACCATCAGTTTATGGATTAGTTTTGGTAATTTCTATTTTTTTTTCTCTTTTATGCATGAAATGGTCAATATAACAACTATAAATATGTAGATAATATATGACCAACAAATTTTCCGATTAACCTAAAAATAATAACTTTGCAAAGAAAATTTTCAGATATTTCAAATATTTTCCAAGTTCCATCTGGATTCAAACTCCAGACAATGGAATGATGGGAATAAATTAACTACAATACTATTAACTTTTTCATATACATTATGTTGTTACACGTTCACATATATAACGAAATGTGAAATGTATACCTGCGTCTGTGTGTGTATATGTCTCCAAATCAATGAAATTTTTTGCTTACACTTTGAATCAGAATTCAGGTAACGCTGTTGAAATATAGATAGTTGTAAAAAATAATTTAAACATATATCATAATTATGTTTTCAAAACCTAAATACGATATATATATATATTGTAATAATTAATTCTATTTATTTTATATCCTTGACTCTTTTATGAGTTTTTTAGTAGATGAAATTAAAAAAAGGAATTTGAATTATTATTATTTTAACACCTACATTATCAAATAACCAGAAAATTAACTCAACTACATAAAGATGAATTACAAACATTTCCTTTATAATTTAACAAAATACGAATAAAATTAATGAAAATAAAAACAAATAGAAGCCAAATATCATGACCTTAACGTTTATTATAATCTCCCGTGCGTAGTGATTTTAAAATAATAATAACAAAAAACGATTTGATCTGTACTCATACAAATAAAATTAAAACTGTCATCTTTAGTTTTTTTAAATTTGAAATATTTATTTTTAAAAAAATAAATTTATTAATAAGAAATATATACATACAAATACATATATTTGTACATATTTATTTAAATAACTCAATATGCACCTAGTAAATTGCTATATAATAGATGTTTTGGAAATAAATAATTTAGGAAATACAAATAAAAAGCAATATTAATGCAGAATAACAAAGGTGATTAGATAAAAGAATTATGATATTAAATAATAAATAACAATATATATAAATATGTTAGCGAGAAATGTTTTTAATTGAAAAACAAAATTAAATGCAATTTCAAAGCATTGCACTGTCTATAAAACGCACGTTTCACTTACTATAAAGCTAAAAATTTTGATAAGAAGCCATTTCTAATTAAATCATATCTTAATAGCTCTTTTCAGTTTTGACTACTGCAACCTTTTTTACTTTTGTTATCACTCATTTGCATTAAGACTGAAAATCAGAATTTTATTATGTGCTATAAAAGAATTAAAGATTTTTGCACTGATAGTTTAGAAAGTTAAACTTTTGTGATAAAAGCAAATTCAAATGTCAATGACTATCTGAGTAACTAATTATAATATATACATATATATATAATGAAAAAAAAAAGTAAAAAGTTAAAGTAACAAATATATTTAAAATTAAAATGAAAGCTGAGATAATATAAAAAAAAATAATTAAAATTATTAATTTAAAATTATGTATAAAATTTATTAACAAAATTTATAATATGGCTCTATAATATATTTAAATGCAAATCTAGATTGACTTAGAAACAATTTTTAATTATAAAATTGACATGGATCAGATGTTATAATATGGCTCTACTATTTCAAAGCAGAAAATTTAATTATAAAATATGTTTCTAAATATATCAGTATTTTCTATTTATTATTAGAAATGTCTAAAATAAATGTTGATAAAATAAAATAAAACAGAAATTCAGATCTACTACAAATGCATTTTCACATACAAATATAAAGCTACATTATTCAAATGTGCTTTCTGTTTTACACTTAAGTGATCAAAGGTATTGTTAATCTGGAATATTTACATTCTAGATAGTAGTAGTATATACTTATATACAAACTAATGCTAAATGGCTAACCAGATTTTTTGTATGGACCAGCTAATTAACAAAATAAAATTGTATATGATATGAAAAAAAATACTATTAAAACAACAAGACTATGATTTACATAGTTCATTAATTTGTTCATGACACTTGCTGTTAAACTTACCAAGAAATAATTTACTTTGAATGGCATTAAGTCCCTGTCGACTACTAACTATTTTGCAATATTGTGATATTTTCAAAACCAGCAATTATCATAAAATATAAAAATTTGTAGTTCAAAAAATAAATTGCAAGTCTCAGTTTTTATACAATGGCCACATTTGATCATATATTATTCTTCTATTCAAAATTATTGTTAAAGTAATCCTTTTGTTTTTATGTTGTCTTCAATAATTTTGAATTTGAATTTTTACTTAATAAGTATAAAGTATATTTATTTTTATAAGTGTAAGATGTTTTTAGAAGGATTTAAACTTATGGTAGTAGCAAATTGTATATAAAATATATTATTCTAACTAACAATATTTAAGTTTTGTTTTTCATTACCTTAAATAAATCTATGAATTTAACATTTTTAAAGTAGTTTTAGTTTTGTTAAAAACTAATTTGAGTAATAAATTTATTAAAAATAGTTGTATTTTGATTAAAATATTATAGTGATACTCCATAAATATATATTTTTAATAATTTAATCTCCGTTTAAATAGTTATGGTGTTTGGATAGTAAAAAGGTTAAGAATGAAATAATGAATTAATTTTAAAGATATTTTTAAAAAAGCGTCTATTTTAGAAGTATAAACATATTTTAATTTTAAAAATACTTTTAAAAAGTGACTATTTTGGAAAGGTAAAATACATGTTTGTGTTTAATAAATAATTAAATTTATCAGAATTTTATTAATATAGATATTAATTATTTTAATATGTATATACATGAAAACAGTCAACACTTAAACAATACCAATATTTATTCCAGAGCATGGTTTCATATAAGTGTAGATTAGCTTTGCAACGATTTACCTTAGGTATATTATAAACTATAGTTTAAATCCATTGGAGAAATGACTTTTCCCATTGCTAATTTTAATTTATTTCAGTGATGTATCAATATTTTTGTCAAACTAAAAAAAAAAAATTGTTACATTTTCATTTACCATTGTCAAACTCCCTCCACTCACAACTTTGACGCCAACCATTGCAGATAAATACACTAATGATTATTACTAATCATTTTCGAAACTAGAGATTATCTCAAGCGCTGATATAAACCTTAAACCTCAGTTAAAGATTAATATATCTGATTTATTTATTTTTAAATTTTATTGTACTAGAGATAATCTCTAGTTTCAAAAATGATGAATAATAATCATTAGTGTATTTATTTGAAATGGATGGCGTCAAAGTTGTGAGTGGAGGGAGGTTGACAATGGTAAATGAAAATGTAACAATTTACTCTAGATAAATACTTTGCATATAATAAAGATGCATATGAGATATAGTGATCTGGGCCAACTAATGAGTGCTGGTTCAGCATGAAATGCATCTTGGGGGTCATTTGTCTTTTATTATATCTTTATTTATATGAATTTAAAAATAATGGGGAAGTATGGAGGTGTTTATTATATCTATAAAAGAAAAATCTGAGTTTAACATTATATATATATTTTATTTTGACATATTACAGGTGTCTACTTTATTTTCATGTTTTCACTACATACATATATGAATGAAAGATATATATATATATATATATCAATAATTACATGATTTTTAGATTAGAAATTAAGAATATTGAAATAATAATAAGTTGATGATTCGTACATAATTATCTTATTAATCTTAAAGTTGACTTTATTTATTGTATAAATAAAAGATAAGCGAAAGGGAGTATAATGTGTTATTTTAAACTCATTGAGTGTTGGATGTATGTGAGATAATGTGGGTTTGACATTTAGAAATTGTATATATATATATGAAAGTTTAAATAACAAATATTTATAAATTATTTATTATTAAGTAAAATAGTGTTCTACAGCATTCAGGAAATTTTTAGAATGGCATTTAGAATAAAAAGGAAATGATTGAAATTTATATTTATATTTTGTTCTAAAGTATCCAATATGTTTTTTTTTTTTTAGTTTTTGACCCGCATATGGTGACATAATTAAGAGATTATAAAATTAGATAATTTTTTTGGTACTTGCTTTTTCTTGTCATTAAATCGTTACCTTGTAAAAAAAAATACACTTTGATAAATCAAAGGATTTTGACAGAAGACCACAAATCCTCCTCCAAGCAATTTCCTTATTGTCATCCAAAACGTGAACAAGCCGCTTTCTAAAGATAAAGATGCCTCACAAAAATAAACAATTTACCAAAGGAGATTGAATCAGACCTAGACTCAACTAATAATAACATTTATAAGTTTAATTATAAGAATTTTTAGAATTAAATTTTGTTTACTGCTTGAAATTTGAAACTTTGTTACAGGCCTAGTGAGATTAACTGATGATTATTTTAAAGTTATTTGCCATACATAAGTTAATCATTTTTCTTATTAATATTTTCATTAAGCCATTTAAGAATTGAATAATTTCCAAAGGAATCTCATGCTACTTCAGTTATCTATCTATATACATATTGATATACCGCATAAACAGAACACTGAAAGGAAATCATCATCAGAAAACAACTACCAAAAATGACAATTTTGTATCATAAACAAAGAAAATGTTTCTTTATATACTTAATATTTTTTTGTTAGTAAAAAAAAAAAGGAGATGAAGAATTTGTTTTAGCTCTCATAGGTTGAAATGAAGTGAGTAATATCCAGATTAAACATTATATATATATATATATAATAAATAAAGTTTGATATCTGTATTCCTTTCACAATATATGTAATATACAAATCAATATATATATCAAAATACAGTACAATTTATATAAATTATATTCTTTTAGAAGTACTTTCGACTATACACTTTGTAGTCTTTATCAACTATATAACGTAGTTGATAAAGACTACAAAGTGTATAGTCGAAAGTACTTCTAAAAGAATATAATTTATATAAATTGTACTGTATTTTGATATATATATATTGATTTGTATATTATATATATATATATATATATATATATATATATATATATATATATATATATATATATATATATATATATATATAGTTACATATTTAAGTTTGGACTGTGATGATGTTTTAGTGTCATTGGATGTTTCTGAGATGTATGGAATTATTGATAGACTTGATTCAATTAAGATAATTCATCAAGCTTTATTGGAAAAGAAAGTGGATAATCAATTAATATGTTTTCTGATGAAGGCTTTAAATTTTATTGAACAAAATATTGTTGCATCCTTTAATGGTAAATTTTATAAGATGAGTAAAGGCTAGCCAATGGAATTACCAATGGTGGCACAGTTATGCAGTTTTGTTTTGTCATATTATGAAGAGAAAATTTTAAACAAATTTATATTTATGGGAAATATTAAGATATATACGAGATATGTGGATGATGTTTTTATATGTGCTTCTTCAGAAATGATTGATAAAATTTTTTATGAATATAATAAATTAAAAGGTCTTATCTGGACTATGGAGAAAGAATATAATAACAGTATTAAATATTTAGATTTGATAATTTCAAGGAACAATAATATGATTGACTATAAATTGTTTATTAAACCTATTGAAACTAGAGGGTATATTCCCTATTTATCTAAAGTGCCACATAATTATAAAATGGCTGGTTTCAGGTCTTTTTTGTATAGAAATAATATTTTGTGTAAATATGCATGCGATAAAAAGAAAAATATTGAAAATTATGTAAGTGAATTATCAAGTGTAGGTTATAATATAAAAGAAATTTATCAAGTGGTTTGTCAATTTAGTAAGAAAATTAATAGAAATACTGGTGATGAAGAAATTAAGAGTAAGAAGTGGATTTCTTTGCCTTTTTATAATAATAATCAAGTAAAATTTATGAAAAAAGTTTATAATGGTATATACACTGTTTCTTTTTATGGATCAGGTAATTTAAATAGAATGGTTAATAAATCAAAAGATGTTAGAAAAAAATAACGTGAGTAATATAATTTATAGAATTTTTTGTGGGTGTAACTTATCATATGTAGGGGAATCTAGATGTAATATAGAGAAAAGAATTAAAGAACATAAATTGTTATATAAAAGAGTTTTGAAAAATGTACAGATATGTAATGATAATAGTAATGAAGTCAAGTTATATACTGAATCTGTTTTTTGTGATCATGATAGAAATTGTAATTTTAAGTTTAATTTTGATATAAATAAAATAAAAATTTTAGGCCAAGAGAGAGATAATGAAAAAAGAAAAATTAAAGAGGCAGTTTTTATTAGTAGGTATAAAAATACGATAATAAACAGACAGTCAGCAAATGTTAGGATTAATGAATTGTGGGATATTTAAATCGACATGTGTTTCTGGTTGGTAATAGATGATTCCATTTTGAAAGTTGAGTTGAAAATGATTATGAATATAATCGAAAATATTTCTTTATGAGTTTTTATTGAGTTTTTATTTATATTGTATTATAAATTGTTTACCATTGTTTGGAATATATATATATATATATATTCTTATAGATTTTATTAATGACTTGCAATAAATTTTGTTGCACACCCTACATCTTGTTAAGATATTGAAAATGTTATAGATTCATTTAAGTAAGGAGTATTGATTTGCTATGAAAATTAGAACATTCTCTTCCATAAGCTTATTAATGATGTGGGTGTATGACATGTGTCTACGTAAAAATACAATTTAAGAAGTTCAATTGTCTTTTAATTTGAAATTATTATTTGCTTTATTATTATATTTTGTTAACATTTAAGTAACAATTATTTATATTTATTTCAGAATATATATATATATATATATATATATATGAAATAAATATAAATAATTGTTACTATATATATATATATATATATATATATATATATATATATGAGAGTGTGTGTATTGGAATACATGACTTTTCTTATGTCGACCCTAATAAATGGTGAATCTCACTATAGATAGAACAGAATACCCCTTTATTATTGTAAAAGTCAAATATATTTATAGAATCATAGTCATAGTTTAAAGTCACAGAGGGACTGAGTCTAGCATACCACTATAACTTAAAATACCTTGAGGATTGTATAAAAAAATAGGATAGGGCTTAATGTGAACTCATATTTTAATAATGACTAATTATTCTTCCATGACTTCTCAAATACACCTGTTATTCTTTTGCACTAATGAAAGTAAATGTGAAATATATTTTTCCCAAACTCAACAGCTTTAAAATGCCCATATAAGACAATCTAGTTTTATTAAATCTGACTTTAATTAGAGGGAATTTGAACACATATTTTCAAGCTCCTTTCAGTCATCCACTTTATCTTATAAAAGTGACGCCCATGACTACATACATGTACAAAGGATAAATAATTCACAATATAAGTATTTTGTGTTGAAAATGGTCTGGGTCATCATTTCACACACACATGCAAACACATATATAATCAGTGCTCAGTTTATATTAAGATATCAAATCTTCAAATTTTAATGGACATGCTTCAATTTTCTCCATTCTCCAACATCATCTCTTCATTGAAAATCTGTTGGTGGAATACACAAAACACTTGTTGATGCTAATATTATTCTCATATCCATGTTGAACTTAAGTCACTCTAACCCCTTATATGTAAAACCTTAATATGTCCATTTAAATACACATAAGAGGTATAGACAGAATCCAGGTTGAATCTGTACTATTTGAATACAAGGGTAATGCATATACTTAAGCAAGATATAATTAGAGGGGATTTGAACAGTCTGTGTTCAAATCTTTTCTAATTATATCTATCTTAAGTATATACACTATACTTGTGTACAAATATTAAATCTAACTTAGTATTTTTTGTTAGTTAAGATTATAAAACTTATTTGATGGAAAGTCAGAAAATTATGGTTTTGTTTTATATATAGTATCACACCAAGATATTATTTTATTGAGTGGAAAGGGGTAGTGAATTTTTAATTATGGAGTATCTATCAATTGATAACTTTATGATTGCATCAAAACATGGCACCTAGCACAGTGCATTTACATACTTAGTGGATAAACATTTAGATTAGATATTAAACATAAATATGCTATCACAGAATGTTTGTTTTTTGTGTGTATTTTTATAATTTGAATGATTATAATTTGAGCTAAGTATGAATTCAGATATTGTTGGGGTTAAATGTAATCAGATTAAATGCAATTTTAATGCAATTCATCAATTGATTTATCAGTTAAATTTTCTAGCAAATATACAATGACCATTTATATCTCCTTTTTAATTTCTTATAAAGATGTCTTATCTGAATAATGATTGCTAGTCAATATGACAAAATATTGATCTATCAATATTGACCCTTTGTCTCTTTAGCATGCAATAAATCTGATTAATATTATAGTTGTAGCATCACATAATAATACATTGTGAAATTAAATCAATCAAACTTTAAAAATTGTTAATACAATTTTATACTGAGTAGTTTCATATTGTTGTTAATGATTCTATATTTCAGCTTTTGTATTTAGATGGCAGGAGTTATTAAAAAAATAAAGTGCTAAAAATCAAGTTAGAAAACAAGAATATTGATGGACATTGTGACATATTAAGTGGGCAAGGTAAATGTTTTTATTAATTTTTATAATTGATTTTTTTAAATTTTTAAATTATTTTCATTAATTTGATACACAATGTAATATATTCTATTAAATTTGTAACAACCTATGAAAGCATTTTTTTTAAAAATTCACATAATAACTTCATTCTTTTTAAAATACTTTCATTAACTTAATTCTTTAAATATTAGTTGTGATAGCTCAAATGTAGATGAAGTGTATGCAGAAGTTACTGCAAGCCTCCAGCAAGCTATATATAAACCAATACAACTCTGTAATTAAATGAAAACCTACTGAATGGGACCACCTGTACTTTAGCTTGATTTGTATAGAAGCTATAACAATTAATATTTAACTCCAAGCAAACTAATGATTCATTCAATAGTCAGGGATTGTTACATGTGAGACTCAGTTCTTCCATCTGATTCTCTATAGGAATTTGAGAATTGTTTATGATTGTCCTGAAATTATATTGATGAATAGAATTCATGCTGTTCCTCATAAGGTGTCAATAAATTGAATACTTATATATTATCCAAGCTAAAGCTTATTCCATACATTTTACTTTATTGATGAAGTTGTACTAGTTTATATATAGCTCACTGGGGTTTTCAAAAACTTCCATATAAATTAATTTAGTTATTTTTTAATAATAAGTATGGAAAAATACATTTTATTGTTTAATAAACTCTATTCAAATAAAAGCTACATAAATAAAAAAAATCACAATCTTATGGACAGTGTATCATTTAAATATATGCAAAAAGTTTAAGGCATTTGAAACATTTACCATTTCTTTATTTACATATTTTTTGATTATCTAGCACATACTTATTTCTGTATAATATAATTAATATTTTATATATTTAAAATAAGTTTAAGCAAATCTTGCAATTTATTTACCATATATTAATTTGTTTAATTTTTTTAGATCAAATACATCTGATATTTTTTTTACCAAATGGATAACCATAGCAATGCAGCTAGCCATAAAAAATAGTTAAGATATGAGTACTTAACTACTATTATCTAGAAGATAAAACAAGGATGGAAAATAATTAAAACTATTTTATTCAATAATTAATAATCCTATTGAGTAATGCCACTTCCTCCATTAATTTCTGTATTAGAGAGTTCATTGTTTTACAGTGGGTTTTTACAAGACTGTTATACTTTTATGGATAATACCATTATCTTTATTACTTTTACATCAATTTACTTCAAAATAAAAAACTTTTTTATTTTATAACATTCATCCCACCTATGATTTATTTCAAAGCCTTTTACAATCTTTTGGGATTAAAATTAAAATTCCAACTTTCCATTTATTATCATGTGTTTTATAATTGTATATCCAGCTTAAATATTGTACCGGTTCTCTTTGCACCCGATCACATAGGGATGTGATTCCGAAACAAACATGACATAGCGTAAAGCTTTATTTATTTTCTTCTATCGATAACTGTTCACTATCAATACAAGGGGCGCCAGATACGATGATTTAATTATAATTTAACTTCTCGCATCACCTTACGTCATGTCAAAACGATTTCGAAGTCTAATCCCGCCCACAAGCTCAACTCCCAGCATGGACCAATAGGGTCACTCAGGGTCGCGATGTAATTGTTTCAAAATTACTATTATGGTAAAGGACGCGATGATAACCAATGGAGAAGACACTTGATTAACTAACTGGTCGATCCCAGCATTGGACCATGTCATTGGTTATTTGGGACCAATGCGATTATTCGTCTATATCTCTAAACAATTGGAAGTTTATAAGATCATCCCCCCTATATTATACCGTCCGGTAGAATTATTTACTCCAGCTATATTTACAACTCCTTGACATTTATTTATATTTTATAATAGGCCCTCCCAATTCTTAAATCTATCTTAATCACGGAATAAGTAAATAAATAAATAAATAAACATCGTGACTTACGGCACAATGTTTTAAAGCAACAAGGTTTAAGAAAGATAAATCTAAAGTAATATAATTAACTATATGCATAAATGCTAACTTTATTAATAATCAAGACGACAAAATAGAATAAAGATTTAATTATAGGAAATGACTTGAGAAATGCTCGACTTGTTTAAATACTGAACAAATTTATTTAATATAAAAAAAGCACATTGGTTAAAAGTTTTATTTACATGCACACACACGCATTTACGCACTCGCACAGAAAAGAACATATTATATATCGTAAAATATGGATGAAAGAATATAAATTTCCTTTTTTACATTTTTTTTATATTACATTTTGAAGGTAAGTGTTATAAATTATAAGATAATAATTAGGGTCAAAGTTCATATTTGAAAAGTCCTGAGATTTAAATTTTAGGAATTGCATAGTGTTTGATTTACGAAGGTTGAGATTACACTAATAAGTTACAATAATAATTTTTAAATATAATGAATTACGGAATATTTTATAGCTTAATCTGCGAAATCAAAGTTAGTTAATTATGAGATTGCCTTTTTTTTAAAAGTTTACGTATGGAATGAATGAAAGCATAAAAAAAATAAAGTGTTTACCTAGGATTTTGGCTTATTCTTCCGCTGCTTCTAACTAAGTGGAGGTTTGAACATGGGAGATGATGTTTCCATAAGGAGATTGTCCATTTCTTTTAAAGTTGAGCGTAATAAATCAGGATGATTCATGTGTTTCACGGAACATTATTGAACTGGTTGGAGCACTAATTTTAGATGGTAATATTATTAAGTATTCATAGCGATGGAGATGTTCTGGTGGCGGAGCGTCGATCAATCACTGAAAGGTTTCCTAGCCCCTCATGACAGTCGACGCTCTAAATATTAATTTCATATCGATCATCTTGAAAACGGGTAGCACAAACGAAGTAATTTAAATTAAATTGAATTTTGAGAAAGTTGAACAAAAACTTGATAATTTGACTTAGCTTCTCTTAATTAATTTTTTCAATTAATCATCCTTTTTTTAGATTTTGCTTGATATTTATATGGGTTGGATCTTATCTGAGGATCGAATCTCCCCCCAGAGTTCCATGTTCTTAGAGTTGTCGTTGGGGTCCGTGTCCTACTCAATCCATGTGCTTAAGGCAATCTTATGTTTAGGCAATCTCATATTGCAATCTCAGTTAACAAACTTATATTCATTCACACCTTGAATGCATACGTGTGTGCGTGTCTTATGAGAACAATGTAATTTACATTAGCTAAAAGTCGAGCATTTAATCTTTCTCAAAATCATTTCTATAAGTTTTTACTTTTACTACAATTATAATTTTAAAATATCCCTTTTTAGTTACTCCCGTGGCATAACAAGTATAAATTATTTATTGATATTTATAATGGCATATTATTTTTCATTTTAGAGAATATTATTTTAGTAAATTATGTTAAAGCCTTAACTATTTAATTAGACATATTAATATTTTATTTTACAAGTGTATTTTTAGAAAGTATGGAAAGAAAACTATATCTATTTTTTATCATAAGTTGTAAGAAAATAAAAATAGAGTATTTTACATTGCTTGAGTGTGTGTGTGTTTACATATACCGACTTTGTCTCGGTATAATATATTTCATTTACTTAATTGTTTCAAGGTTGTTAATAATAAGTGTTTGTTTCATCATCCATGTATTTTATTTTGAATTTCCTTTTGTTCCCCAAAAACGTCTTTCCACTATTTTGTCCTGTGATGTAAAGTCCTTAAATTAATCTTCTGTTATGTGTCCAAGTTTGAGATACAAAACCTGGTAAAACATAAAATACATTTTTAAAAATATTTTTCATAAAATATGCATATTTCTTTTTAATTTTAAGTTAATTTTGTAAAAATCACTCCATTTAACTATAAGTATACTTCTATGATTAATTTAATCCAGAATATTTCCATTTGTATTAATCATTTGGTCAAAGTATTTGCAGTTGGTAACATAATTTTTCACTATCAATCATTATTTTGTTTTTCTGAGAAAATCTAGTGAACATTATTTTGTATTTTTAACATTTTATTATTATTATTATTATTTTCTTCATCTCTAAAAACATTATTTGAAAATAGACACTTATCATCTGTAAAAGTTAAATGACTATTCATGCATATTCCTTTTCATAATTTCCAATTTTATTCACCAAATATTTTTTATATAAGTGCTGCTAAATCTTTTAAATATATAAAATCACCTGATGTATATTTTTTCAATGTTAATGTTTTTAGTATTATCATGTACAATCTAATCATAAATGTTATATTTTGATAAATATTATTTAATAATAATACTAGCGATTAAGCTAATGCACATGTGCTTTAAAGAGATTATATAAATGAATACTCAATTTTTCCATACATGAGATATAGTATTTTAGAAAGATTGGAATGAATCCACCCATTCTTTCTAACCCAAACGTTTATGACCCTTGTCATTCGTTCAAACTTAACAAATGTAATTTAAAGTGATTGTGTAACATCTCACACTCTTATTTCCACACACTTAAGATTTGCCCATACATAAATGTTTGGGTCGAAAAGAATGGGTGGATTCATTCCATTCTTTCTAAAATACTATATCTTATGTATGGAAAAATTGAGTATTCATTTATATAATATCTTTAAAGCGCATGTGCATTGGCTCAATTGCTAGTATTACTATTACATAAATAAACATAGCACTATATAAAATAATATCTCATAAATATTATTTAGAAGAAAATAATATCTTAGATCAATATCATGGTGATCTAAATAATTTAATAATTCTTATTGAATAAAATACCTTTTTATAATCTCTATATCCAAAGCTTAATAAAAGTACATATTCATTAGACTTTTATGTAAGTTTCGTCAAACTTTATGCAATCTATTGTGATACGAAAGCACCATTTTTAAATGACCCTTGAATCTTTGGTGATTTACAACCAAAAGTTTTTGGAAAGAAGTTGTAATTATCTTGATAAAGATTTTGTATAGATTTGCAGAGATTAATAGATCTACAATATCTTGTTTATTGCCTTTCTTAAATATCACATTACTACTATATTTTTGCACTTATCCCATACACTATTGTCACTTAGAAACTTGATTTATAACATTACCAGCAATTTTCTTTTTCTTCACCTGTTTTTTTTTAAAAGTATCTATAATAATTCCATCACTTTCTGAAGATTTTTCTTTCTTCATCGATTTAATTGTAAAATTCTGGGAGATTCAGAAGATGGAATAACTGTAGAAAATATTTTGTTTTCTTGTTTTGAATATTATATAATTCCATATGGAAGTCTTCCACACATTTAATGATGTCACTTTTTTTTAGTAACAGTTCCAGTTTACTGTTATTATTGTAGAAAGAATATTTCTTCCAAAACTAAGATATTATTTAATATTTTTGACATTTTTATTTTTTTTTTATATTTTCCCTTATAATCCAGAGTTATATTTTCTTATATTAACTCTTTTAATATCATTTAATAAATTTTTATTAATGTATCATTAAAAATTCTTTTTCTTCTTTATGTATTCTCTTATTAAAATAGACAATTTATTAGCAAATTGCTATTTTTTTTTATTATCAACCACTTATGTTGTTCTTAATAGATTATTCAGTAATATACTTATTGAACTTATTGAAGTCAGAACCATCTTTGAAATGTGTTAATATTTTAAAAAAAAAATCTAAATTTTAATTTGAATATTTTATAAATTTTCAGTTTAGAAATATCAATTTTTAATAACGTTTTTTAAAATATTTTTTAGCTCTCTAGTTTTTCATTAATATATCTTACATTTCATTAATCAGTGGTCATTCCCTGTGTGAACCAACTAAAAACATTACAATTTTAGAATATTTTCTATTAGTCAAAAGTAATCCAGTTTATTTATACCTTCATTTGAAATATTTCATATTTATTTCTGTTTAGCATTTCTTTTAAAAAAATGTAATCTTATTACACAGTTTGACTCTGTGAATTTCACAACTCTGTAACCTTTTATTTCTATCCATAGCCAACTTTGTTCACGGTACTTTTATTTTTCAATAGTTTACCAAGTCCAGTATTAATGTCTTTTATGTCAATTTTGAAACATTCTTAGCCTGATCAAAATCATTTGTTTATCATCATATACATATTCTACTTCTTCATTACAATGAAAATTTGTTGGGATATACATCTAAGTTAACAGTATTTGATATTTTCCACTCTGTCTAATATATCATAAATATGCACAATGAAGTTTTTCCATTTTTCATTTGTTATGAATCTTACACTATTTGTGCCATCAATATTGTACTTTTATAGTAAAAAAACATTTATTAAATCAATTTACTGTTTTTCCTATCTTGTAATGCCAATTCTTGTCTAGGCTGGTGAGTTTAGGACCTTTTGGGATTAAGGACCATATTTTAATTTTATTATTTATTATCGTAAATGTTTATTAATTTAAATCATTCACTAGCAAATTCTTCATGCCTTCAAGAAAGTCAACTGTTATTTCAGTTAACAATTTCCACATTAATGAAAAAAGCTCACAATTTTATTTGATGTTAAAATTAGAGGTAAAAAGATAATGAATATCCCATGGTGACTCACGTTAGTGAGCAGCCTATTGGAGTGTATTTACTATATAAATAATCACAAAACTGGAATTTGCCCTGTTCAATTTCTTTAAAGGTCGAAAGAGGAATTAAAAAGTATATTTAGTCAACAGTAAGCTTATTTCTATAGTCAAAAATGATTTACATATACATATACTAAATTATTTTACAGTATTTATAGACATTTTGCAAACTTTAAAATGTCTATCATTGATGCAAAATATCAGGTTGGTATGTATTTCTATCATAATCGATGTTATGCACAGTCTTGGAAAGCAGGTAATATCTTATTATATTGAAGCAGCAGACTTTTAATTTAAACACCTTTACAAATGTTAACTTTGATGTTAAAGGTTGAACATTATTTAGAAAAAAATAAATAAAATCTTCTTTACATTACCTTACACTTAATATAATAAATGTTTTTAGCTCTGCTAAATTTTTGATTTAGGGTGAGGAGGAGATATTTATTAAAATGTGATGATTATAAGCTCCACTTTGACTATTAATATTAAGGTGATATTAAATAATTTTTACTTAAATTAACACTAAGTTCAAACATTAAAATCAAATTATAATCTTATTTAAATAGAAGTTAAATTGCTTTAAATGTGAGGAGAACTTTCCCAGATTAAGTCAATTGTGATAGAAATATATATCAAGAAGAGATTTTTCATTAAAGAGAACGTCTCTAAATAAAGCAGAAAAAATAGCATTATTCAATATTATTATCTATTTATGAAGTGTTCAATTAGTTATTTACATATATACTAATCAATGTATACTATATATTGTTTTAATAGTGTTAAAACTGTTGTCTGCTATTTATTATATTAATCATTTAATATTTCGTACCATGTTTATTTTTACTTAGTTATTTATCCTCCATTCTAATTGGAAAATATCAGAAATTTATTAAAAGCTTTATTCTATAATACAGTAATTGCTACAGTTTAAAAATAGTTTAATCAAAATTTAAGCGGAAAGAAAAATGAAGCACTAATTCAAAATAGTTTTTATTTATTTATCTGACTATAAAATAATAATATATATATATTAAAAAAAAACATTTTCTTCATTCTAGACTAAATAATTTTTCACAAGGTTTAGGTTTCATCACCAAAAACTTATAAATCCTTATCTGATAATAACAAAGTAGATGTAAATGATATTTTAAAATAAATTTGTCACAATAAATCCAAATTACTAATTATTAAATTTCTAGTATTTTACAAGATTGTTTTGACACTATTTTAACATCTATTGCCTTCCGCTTTAATTCTTAATCCCAGATATTAAGATTAAACTGTCAGCAGATAATACCAGTTCGAGCTTTCTTAACATAGTAATAGATATATTTGGAAAATTTCCTCTTGAATAGTTAATCGTTTTTTTTTTTTGCTTAGTGTTATTATTTAGTCATATGAATTTATTATTTTTTAATTATTTTAATAATATTAATAAAATGTTTTCTGATGCTAAGATATTTATTTGTTTATGTTTTCTTTCCGAAGTTTGACTCTTTTATACTGTGTCAAGAGAATATAATTAGTTCAAGAATAGTACATTTTTTAATGTCTGTTATTTCTGCATTTTGTCTTAAATTTTTAAAATCACAGATTTGCAATGACGTTTATCTAAAGAAAAATATTTTCAGAGATAATTATGTCAAATAGGTTTTGGCACTTTTTTTTTTATAAAGATAAGAAACAAATTTTATGGAGAAACAAATTCATGGTAAATTTATGTTGAGTTATGAGCTACATTTGATACTTTAACCAGATTATAATTATTGGTGGCGGTAGTTTTCCATGCTTGCAATACCCTTAGAATAATTTCTGCTGGAATAATTTACAAGAACTATTGTTTAATCTTAAATAGGATATTATTTGACTCTGTAAAAATAAAATAAAAAATTGAAAACAATTCAACATAAAGCATAAAAAAATTATAAATTATTATAAAGAAAAGGAATGGAATTATAATATGGACAACGTTAACAGAATATCACACATAAAAAAAAAATTATGCCTTAAAGAACATTTTGTGATTGTGATGACATATTTTAATGCAAGAATGAATAAAAAAAGTAAAAAAGCAATTTATGTTGGTAAAAATTAACGTGAAATACAAAAATAAAAAAAATCTAACATTGTGAAGTTTGTCTTAATAAAACAACAACTGTATATTATGAATTCTTTAGAAAATATCTCCATGACAACATTCAAATAAATATAGAAAAGAAAATAATTAAAACGTGTGTTGCTTACCATAATTATAATTTAAAAACTTTAATGGATTTAATTACATTGAATTACTTATATATATTTTTGAAACACTAAATAATTTCGAATGAAGTTACAGAGATGTGCAGTTATATATATGAAAGAAAAAGCTCCAAAATTGACAGAATTAATATTGATATTAAAAAAAATCACGTGAAATAATTGAAAAATTATTGGCAAATATCAAAGGTTTAAATAATAATGGTATAGTGATGATTAAAAAAAGCCCAGTATTAACACTGAAATTTAAAAAAGATAATGAAAAACATGTTAAAACTTACAGATATGTTAGCTTTCTATCTGTTATATACATGTCTTTACTAAGATAATTATATATCATCTTTTTTAAAAAAAATTATATATCATCTACAATGAACTTGGTATTATAACTAACCAAAAGAATAAGCTGAATTTTAAAGTGGATTAGTCAATGAATTTTATTTAAGTATAGAAATAAGATATAAAAAGAAACAATGAATATGAATTACTATTGTGTATTGAATTATTGTATTATGAAATAGCATTTTTATTATAAATATTTCAATAAAAAAATATATATATTCTTCCATTTTCTTTAAATAACTGATCTTCCATGTCCTTGACTTGAATTATAATTTAAAACCACAGAATCCATCATCCAAGGTAAAATATAAAGACCTACATAAACTTTTCAATTTCATCTACCACTATAACCATTACACACCAAATGAGACACTTCAAGAAAACTGATCCACTTACTGTTCAATTAGACATAATATCTGCTTTTCACCCTGTCCCAATTGAAAATATTATCCAGGTTATAATATAACACAGTATCTCTGCACTTATAAATGTATTCTCACCAATTTTCTCATAAACAGAAAAATCCTCACTTCTTAATAGAAAAGTCTTACTTGGCTTCAATTCTCACAATTACATTCTCCAAAAATCTCTCCTTTTGGCCTTACCATTTATAACTTATATTAGTTCTTTGGTATTAGAAACTAAAATCAAAATACCTGGCATCTATTCCCTTCATCAATAATACCATGAAGCACATTTTCTATATTGATGATCTCATCATCTTTCTTTAAAAATGTCTTCCTATACTAACAAACCCTATTTCTACCTCAATGACTTATCTAAATACATCTTAATGAGTAGCTGGATATCTTTTGCTCTCACTTCTTATAATTTCTTAGATTTTCCCCATTTACAAATTCACAAAACCTCAATTCATGATAAGTTACATGTATCAATTGAAAGCATGACTAATTCCTTTTCTAAATTCTATTTTTTATTGTATGCCAAAATGATATTTATTAATATTCCAATATTCCACAAAACAGCATATTATACATCCACTATCAATTACATAATCTTTTTCAAAATGCAAATAAATTCCTTATTCATCAAACTTAAATGAGAAGGAAAGCTGAGACAATAAGTATTATAACCATGCATAAACATGACAATAACAATAGACTCTCACATTATTATAACTCTCTAATCAACATATAAAGAAAAAATGTAAGATTCAAATTTATAAACTTTTCCTAAAGTCTCAGTATTTTTTTTTTGCATCACCTCAACAAATACATTATTACCAATTAAAAATACCTTTTTTTACAAAACCTTCTTAATACCCTGATCATATACTTTATGCTTAAACAACACATATTATCAAATAAAATAAATTATTGGGAAGCTTATAAATGTAACCAGAGAAATGAGCAATTATTAGTACACTAACTTTCTCTTCTCTCCACAAACAAACAGACTGTCCAAAAATTTAAAGTTTTTTATCTATATCCCAAGTATCTTAACTGCCTTATCCAGATTAATTTGGAAGTTTTATCAACCTAAAAAGATGCTGTCTGGAAACACTTTGCCACAAAGAGGATGAAACTATCCAGCACATTCTCTTTAAATGCCCATCACTTCAATTATACCAAAGACATTTACCACTAAATCCTACCAACTTCACATATTTCACTTGTTAACAGCATAAAGAGAGGATGCTTCCCTAGTTTTAGAGCATTAACCTTGGCTTCTTGGATGCCATTTCTGCTTCAACCCAAGTTCTAAAAACCATGCAATTACCTTTTCTGCAATAAAGTAAATAAATTAAAATTAGCCATCAAACTCTCAAACTTCCAGATATATATGCACTCACAAAGAACTTAAGTTTTATCTAATCCCTATACATACCATAAAAATCAGTTGTCTTTAAAGTAAGAATGTGATTTAATACCTAACACTTATTGACTATATAGTTTATTTATTTAAAAATTAATATATAATTAATCAATTACCCAATTAAATACTAACCCATAAAACCATTTTAAATTTGACAAACATTGAATGTTCTAATTAATTATTTACCACTTGTATATAATTCCCTTTTGAAACTCATTTTAAAAACATATATACACACTATTAACATCTTTGATATCAACTAAAGTATAATGTGCATTGATGTAATAGGTATTATACACCCAAACTTACATAAACCTTGTGATCACATACTTTATTTATAAATATTATGTCAAAAGTAGATTTACAAATGCTGAGGATGTTTTTGTGCTTAATGTTTTAGATCCTCAGCAAAGGTTATAAGAGTTATGAGGGAAAATAAAAAACTAGAAATAAAGATAATAAGCAAGAAAAATTAAAATATTTTTTCAGTGGACTTTTTGAGTGTTAAAAGTTATAAATAGCCTGCATAAATTATTTGTGCATATGCAAATATAATCAATGAAAGAAATCATGACATTAAATTTTGAAAGATTATTTTGCTGCAAATTGATGCTTACACATGCACATATAAATTCATAAAAAGCACACAACAGGAAGATATTTCCTTCTTTATATAAAATGATTTTTGTGTTAGAGTTTGACAAGGAATGTTTTTAAGAAATATGTTTTTTCAGTTCTTACAAATGAATTTAATGTTTAGATATTTGATATTAGAACAATATATAGATTTTAGACCATTAAATAAACTATGGAGAAATGAATGTTTGGAATAACAAGAGAAGTTGAATGTAAAACACATAAAAAAAACGTGGCATGGTGTTTGACATCCCTGAGAAAATTAAAGCCAATTGTTAGGGGATGAAGAACAAATAGAAAAATTGAATTAAATTTGCAGAGACATTGATAATGCTTAAAAATAAGAATAAGGATGGATTATCAAATGGCCAAAAAATCTTAACAATATAAAAGGCAAAGTGTTATAAAAAGAAAAATTATTTCAGCAGTAAAGAAATGCATTATTATAAGCAAAGAGAATAAAGTATCTTTGGGTAAAAGTTTATTATGGCTTATATAAGTGTAAGAAATAAAAATATACTCTAGAAAGATTTCCATATAATTTAAATTTTGAAGATTAAAATCTTCATAATTTTTTTTTTTTTTTAAAAAAAACAAACAACAACATTAACAAAAAAACATGGATTTTTATTTATCTATTGACAAATTCAAAATTGAGCAATATTATGAAAATAGCTCCAATAGCTCATGATATTTTCTTATATGTCCATCTCTGCAAGCAGCATATATATATATATATATATATATATATATATATATATATCATCACTTACAATTTTATAGATAGAATCACAGTCAGAACCTGTTAATTAAACTACTTTCTTTTTCAATATCTTTCCAAAAGCATGAACCGTCACCTGTTCCAGAAAAAAACCCATTTTTCCCTGGCAAAAGGCACAGGATTGCACATCTACTCTTTTTCCAATGTCTCACTGGGACTCTAGTATTGCAAATGTCAAAATGATATATTTTTCCATTCTGAATTCCACAAACATAATACAGTTCAGACAGAAAACAACAAACATTTACAGAACTAGAACATTTGGTTTCAAAAACCTTTTGTCTACTGAATACTGCACCTGCTTTTAAAAAGAAATCTTCACAACCCAAAAGTAATCATTTTCCTTCAATACCAACTTCTCTTTCATTTTGTAAGATTTGTTGATTTTCAAGATCTAATGAATTGACTATAGTGGATAATGTGCATCTTTTAATAATTCCACTATCCACCACTAAAGTATCAAAGCAGATAAATGTCCCATAATCCCATAATTTGGCAGTACCATCTCTAGAACATGAGATAACATTTCAACCTTGGTCTACAATAGTTACATCTGAAATACCTTTTTTGTGCCTTTAAAAATAGTCAGACAAATGCCAGATTCAGCTGACCAAACTCTTAGAGTCATGTCTGCTCCTCTACTTAAAAGTACTAACTCTGATGGAAAAAAAAAATACAACAGGTGATATCTCCTATATGACCATTTAATGTCCTATGGATTACTCCTGAGTCACTTTCCCAGATATGCAATTTGTTTTCTACAGATGCAGATGCCCCAAGTCCACCATTTGACACATCAAGGCTTTCAATACTTTTTAGATAAATATTGCCAAAATCTTCTGAAGGAGCAATACATTCACATTTATAGTTATCATCCTGAAATGTTATATCCAAAGATCTCTTTGTAATATTAGTGAGAATAAATCCTTCAGTTGATGTTACATAGAAAATTTTATTTTTTGATAAACCATGAGATATCAATTCATCTTGAATATTTGGATGATTAACTGATCTTTTATATGATATCCATGCTTTACTATCATTTTTTTTAACGTTTGATTACAATCACTCTGAATAATTAATTATTCTATTACAGTAATTTGCCATCTTGCACAGAAAAAACCCCACTAATCTTCATTATGTTTAGAACGTTTTAAATGATTTAATAGATATAAGTGAAAAAATAGAAAAACAATTGGTAAACTATGTACCAAAGATATAAATAATGGTATCAAAAATATCAAGAGCATAGATGAAAGCAATAATGATAATGACATTTACGAATGATTAAAAAAGATATTAAAAGTTTTAATTTCACAATTATAAATAAAATTTAATTAAGATCATTACAAATAAATGAATAAAAAGAAAATGTTCAGCGTATAACATAACGGATAATAACAAAATTAACATACCCGTTATAAAAAAGAAATGCTTGAGAATCAATTACTCTTTTGGTAGGATTTTGCAATTATAACAATACATTTTCTCTGTCAGTCATTTTTAAGTATTTATAGCATTAGATTATTATTTTCTAAAAAATATGTATCAAAACATAAGCCCATTAATTTCATTATATGGTGGCAATAACAAGATTTAGATCAGTAGAAATAGGTGCACGATCATTCCAAATCTCCATTTAATTTATAGTTAATTGTATCGAAAGTATTTTATGAATTAATAGAATGAAATAAAATAAATAAACATAAATGTAGCTTACTTAAATCAAATGACGTTTACAGTTAATGTGATTTCATCTGATCTATTCAGCAGAAAATCTTCGTATTATAAAATGAGAATAGAATATAGAAGTAAAGATAAATATTAATATGATTATTTTTATGGTTTTTCAATAAATATAAATAAAGGTTTGTAGTAATCAGTTAAAAAGTATCACCATTAAAAATATCTTAAATAATTAATAAAGATAAAAACTGCAAGAATTTTTTTTTTTTTTTGTTACATAAAATTTCATATCGATACCTTAGTAGTACAGCAGACTCTGGAACTCAAAAGCCATGGTCAATGGTACAACTTTATTATTTTTGGTGTTTAAACTTTTTCTAAATTACTGAGAAATAAGGTATTTGATTACTTTTACCCTTGCATATTTAGGTAGCAATAAACATGCAAATATTCAAAGAAAACATGGATCCACAAGATTGGTGACGTCTGTATTTTCTATTCATATGACTAAATATATTTTGATCATTAAAATTATTATTAATCTTACCATTTTATTTTGAACCCAAGGTTTTATAAATTCTTAGAAAAAGCCACATTAATATTTTAAATTTATTTTGGCTAATCAGTTAACTACAATTAGGTTAATCACACAAATTTACAAATTCTAATATAATTGTTTATATTTATTAATGCACTTTAAACAAATTTAATACCAAAAGATCATTAAGCTAAATTAAATTAACTTCAAATACAATTTTAATTTCCTTTATTAATATTTACAACAATTTTGACTTATAATATTTCAATTCGTCTCAGTCTTATATATTCTAGAAATTATCTTCAGCACAATTTTTTTATTTCAAAATTATAGGAATTTAGATACTTAAGTGAAACATACTAATGTTTCAAATTATGCATTTTTACCAATCACATTCTTCCATGATTATATTTATTCATATATTTTTTTAAATAAAATAATATAGATTGTAATTTCTAAAAACTGTATGTCAGTGAGCTGTGAGTTCAATAAAGTGACAAGTTAAGATTGAATGTTATCGTACTATTTAATATTTAAACTCTATAAAAATTATATTTTATATTTAAGGTTAAACAAAATATAATAATTCTAGCCCTAATAAAAATGTTAATAAACATTTAAAAATTTATTATACATCATTGACGTGCATAAATGCCCACTAAAATATGGCATTTTCATGTTAAATTTGTATATTTCTTTTTTATAATAAAATATGTTATTATACCTAAACAGATTACATATTTAAGCAGATAACTATTTCTTAAAGTAGGGAATCTATCCATAGATATATAATCCAAATTTGAATGTTGATGAATGTTATCACTGGAAACTTTCTAATCGTTAGAAGAAAAAAAAAGATATACAGTATTGTAATAATAACTAGAACAATTTAGACTTCTTTAAGTTGGAAATTAATCTTCTAATTTTTTTTTCTCTTTTTTTTTTTTTTTTAATTTTTTATAAAATTTTAAAACAAAAATTTAAATTTTATTATATAATATATATTTATATTTTTTTACCCTTCCCCCCTAACCATTTTTTTTTAAATAAAAATAATTTCTTTTTTTTTCTCCCCCCCCCCAGCACCTCTTTTTTAAATATTCCCCATAGAAGAGGAACACTAAAAATTTAAACACATTTAAACATGTTTCTACTAGTTTGAAAGCATGAAATTTATCAGACACCTAATGTCTTCAAATCCAGTTTAACAAACTAGATAGCTATATGGGTCTGAAATCAATTCAGTTTCACCATATAGTAAAAGCCTCTGCAATATATATATATATATATCATTGCAAAAAGCTTCTGCAATATATATATATATATATCATTGCAAAAAGCTTCAAGAGTACATTTATAATAAAAAAACAGTTATAAATTTTGTAATTTGCTTTTAGCTTGCATTTTCGGATCACTAGATGGAGCTTTACCAATAGCTCCAAACAAGCTTTTGTTTACATGATCTAGTGATCATAAAATGCAAGTTAAAAGCAAGTTACGAAATTTATAACTTGTTTTGTTTATCATATATATATATATATAAGTATCTGTGTAAAAGCTGATATCTTTTGTTTCTTTATGTTTAATGGAAACAACTTGAAAATTTAGTGCTTGGATGATAATTTTGAAATATGAAAGGAAAACCTCAATAACATTGATTTGATAAATAGTTTAATAGAAGGTGTAGATATTTGAAATAATTTATTAAAAGAGTAGGTAGCATATTTCCATGAATACAAATATAATTTTACTATTCTTGGCTTTAGTGACAAATTCAGACATGTTTTAAAATAAAAGCAATGTATAAACAGCAAATAAGTAATATTGACATCAAAATTTATATTGGAAGTTTATATAATTGATTCCAAAAAAATATAGATATTATTTATTCCATTAATATTGATTATAATAGATAATTTTTGAATAATTTTATAAATTATTAAAAAAATATTTTCAGACCCATCAAATAATATGTGAATATGAATATGTTTAACTTGGTTTCAGTAAATATTTGAATATCATTTATATTAGTAGACAATGCAAAATATGCCATAAAGCTATTTAGAAACTCAGCTTTTTACATAAGCAATCTAATTATAATAATGAGTATGAAAATCTTATAATTTTACAATAAATATTGAAAAATTTTAAACTTTTAAAGCATTTTTCTATATATAAGAGAAATAAATAATACTTGTTCAGATTTAAAAAAAAAAAAAAAACAAATAATAAAAATTTCATTGATTTTACAAAATGAAAACAATCTTTCTAAAAATGATGACTTGTATTTTTTTGTTTTGATTACAATCTCATTTTTTAAATATTTATAGAAAGAAAATATTAACATTTAAAATTTATTTCATTAGTAAACAAAAATAACTATCAAATAAAGTCAACTTTTTTTATTTTTTGTCAAGTAATAATGGTTTAATTTTAAATTCTATGTTGAACACAAGAACAAAGAAAATAATGAAATGGACAGGAACATCAGAGAGTTAATTTATCAGCCAGATGAAACATTCATATTTGAGTATATTTATTTACTGTTATGTTTTCATTCATTTATGTTCAATCAAAAAATAAAAATAATAAAAAACTTATTAAACCTTATCTTGATCTTTTTTTTTAAAAAAAAAATAAAGCAGATAGTGAAGTGTTAGATTTTTTATCGTAATAAAACTTTCTGTAAATGATAATGTTTTTCTTTAATAACTCCCCACTTCCCATTATAGAAATACTATAACAATCAAATAGACTATGTATCCTCTGTTTATTTTGATATTTTAAATCTGTATTGACTTCAAAATCTATTCAGTTACCCCTATTTGCCAATAGCATTTGAAATTTTTTGTTAAACTATTTGAAATATAAACTGTCTGTCACAATTCAAATATGTTTTACACTTATTTTCTTTTAAATCTGCTATCTTTCTAATTTATATTTTATCACTTTGAAAACATACTTTTTGAATTTTTTTAAGATTTTAACTTTATGATTAAAAACATTTTATTCAATAAAATATTGTATCACAGCAAAATTCAGAAAAAGTAGAAAGTAAATCATAAAAATGGCTTTTTCATGCCCCAATGAACTTTACTAACAAATGAGATCATGTATAGCACTGGGTATAAAAATGGTGATATGTATCATAAAATTTACTACATTTATAAATTTTACTGTTCATATTTTTTGCTTGTTTACATTTTATGTTATAGTGTACATTAATATGGTATATATCACAGTTTCACTGTATGTGTTTATTATAAATTTGAAAATGTTGTCTTATTAGTTTAATGACTATAACCTCCAGGTGTATATGATTTTAGATATCGTAACAAATGACAAATTCAACTTTCAGATTGATGATTTGATAGATATAAATAAAGTGTTACTGAAAACAATTTTTTTTTACAATTTTATTTCCCTATTTTTTTGTTAATATTGTAATAAAAATATGATAAATATATTGACTGTACACTTATTATAACAATACAAAATAGATCCAGCTTTATTATTAAACAGTAGATGATGCAAATATTCAGTGGCTAGATTCATAAAAAAAAGTGTACAAAATATTAGACATGTAAATCGCTAATTTATTAATAACAATACAATTTGCTTTTTATGTGATTCATAATCTATAAAAATGGAATGTATCAAATATGAATTAGATTTATTAGATGCTTATTGCCCTTGCATTAATATTTATTACTTGAAATACAATACAAAAACAAATTTAATTACTTTTAATACATATTACCTAATTATATTATCATATTTTAAATAAATTATCACATGCCTACTGCCGTGAAACTCTTGCTTGTCATTAAGAACAGATTTAAAATGATAATTTGGTCGTTCATGTGGAAAATATTCACTAAACCTTTATGTTATATTACAGAGGGGACTTTATATATTTTTTTATATTCTCTTCTTTCTTCATGCTTTCATTGTCCCCTCATATTTGTTTTAAACCCTCCTCCACTTAACTAAACCTGAGGTACCAGTAGGTGTCATCTATTTTGAGAAACTCTAATTTAAGCTTATGTAAATTTCTATGTAAATATTTAGTACTATTTAAAGCTCTGAATTATTAATTGGTTCTGCTCTAGTTTATAATAAATTATTTCAGTATATTTTTGGTAATATTTACTTACTGGATTGTCAATTTACAACCTTGTCAGCATTGAATTTTAATTAATATTTTCAACCCAATTTAAACATTGCAAATGAACATTTCTTTTTACTGATAATACATAACATACATATATACAATTGTTTTGATCTTACATGTAAATTAACACTTTTATACAACACAGAACATTTTTTTCAGTAGAATATAACTATTTTTAATTGTTTTATAAATTAACTTTACCTAAGTTTACTTTTAGTATTAGCAGATTTTTCACAATTTAAAAAATATACATGCTGGTTAATAAATAATGCCAGTCTGTCATAAAAATCACATCCATATGTTTAAATATATCTACACTACTGCACTAATGGTATTTTGGTATTATTTATGCTACAGTGTATTACTCCTGTGATGTTTACATCCAGTAATAATTTTTCAAAGTTTTCTTTATGATGCCATGTCATCCAAGAATCCTGGTATGATTAATCCATGTCAAATCCATACACATTATCAACATTTCGCATATATACACATTACCAAGTTGTAAAATGTGGTGGTCTGTTTACAATCTGTCATGTTGTTTACTGCTTTTATAGAAAATATGACATTATTATAAAATTATTTATTATTAATTCAATCTACTTGACTGCAATTTAAGTATTGCTCCATACTGGTCCCTTAGGCAGAGAAGCATAATAACCAGAGGGCACCTATGACCAAGATGAGCTATATAAGATACATAAATTTGATGACATTTCAAGGCCACAAACCTTCTTGACTGCTGGATTCAATACCTGTCATTCGACACTTTTTTGTTTTGAAGTAAACTTCAGGCACCAGCTAACTACCTACCAGAGAACATTAACATGCTCTAAATAATGGTAAACTAATTCAGCACCTAAGAAATCCCAACTAGCTCAATGAATACAAATGGAATAAACTATTTGTCTAAATTATCTACTAAGTTGTTGTTTTTAGTAGTATAATTAAAGAATTAACTGACAAATACTAATACCTTATTTCAAAGAAAATATTTAATATAACTTGTAGACTAATTTTATAAATCTTTAATTAAATATACACAATTATTTCTAATATCTCAGGCACACACATATTATAGTAAAATATACAATAGTAATGTAAGATAAACAAAAAAGCATTAAAGATAAGTATAAGCATTTAAACACACACATAAATAATTCATTTTATGTGAGCTATAGAGTTCATTTATTATACTGACTCTGGGAGGTTTCAAAGATTGTAATAGCTATCTTAATTAATACCAAAAATTGGAATATTATTTATATGTACATATTTTTAGTAATTGTACTCAAATTGATTACACAATAAGTTAATATAAGAAGTTTTATATTCTTATTATCATATCTTTCTTTCCAAAGTTACAAAATTTACTTATTTATTGTCATTTTCATTTATGTAAATTCCATAGATAAAAGTGCAATATTAATATATACATTAAAGATTTAATAAATGTAAATCATGATGAGAGTTTGTTGTATAGATAATAAAAATTGTTCAGTAATAAAATCAAATTAAAACATCATAAGATTAAAATCAATAAGGGATGGGTTTTACTGCTTTAAATTCCAAAATTAGATTCAAAATTGATGAACTGTATTTTTGAAGATATTAAGAGAGAGTTTGATATTATCAGTCTTTAAATAGATTGACAAATAAAACTAAGAATAAGATAATTGAGATCAAATTTTATATTCCATTATATGTGAAAATGTAATTGTTTAATTATAAACTATGGTGAAATGAGGCATGTTTATTAGCATAGCTTAGGCAACATAAAACAATTTTACAATGCAATCTTGAATTTAATTATGTTTTGGTTTTTTATGAGAAAAAAATAATGCAGGATTATTTTTCTCAAAATATTAATTTCATTTTGTGTATAAGATGATAATAAAAAGAAAATTAAGGAAGTGTGATAAAATTGTTAATTTTAATATTTTAAGGTTAAAATTCAAATCCATTCCAGTGTTAAATACAGATAAAATAAAATCGGATAGGTAGAGTTTATTTTGACTCAATTTGAAAATATTATGAGTGAATAACCATAAATCAAACATGTATTATCAATAAAAATACTGTTTCAAACTACATATAAAATACAATTGACAACTTTTTCTAATTGTGATCAATATTGTTGTAAATTTAACAAAAACGAACACCACAACAATGTAGAGAATGATTGTAAAAAGTTGTCACTTCTTGTTTTTATTTATATAATTTGAAATACTGAAACCATTAATGCATGACCCTATGATATTATAATAGTGATGGTCCTATGATATCATAAATTATGTTAAAAGATGGATTAAAATGGTACACAAAAGAAAAATAAACCTTATTATATATGAGTCTATATATATAAAATATAATAAAATTAAAATGTTCACATTTATATTATTTTTGCTTTTCTATCTGTTATTTTAAACTTTATTTGTGTAAACAAATTATTTTATAACAATAATAATACTACTTATACTACTATTACTACTTTTATTACTACTATTCTTACAACTACCACTACTATTACTATTCCTCCTCTTCCTCCTACTCCTACTACTACTACTACTACTACTACCACCACTACTACTACTACTACTACTACCACCACTACTATTACTACTACTACTACTACTACTAGGTAATACTACTACTACTACTACTACTACTACTACTATTACTACTACTACTACTACTACTACTACTACTACTAATAATAATAATAATAATAATAATAATAATAATAATAATAATAATAATAATAATAATAATAATAATAATAATAATAATAATAATAATAATAATAATAATAATAATAATAATAATAATAATAATAATAATAATAATAATAATAATAATAATAATAATAATAATAATAATAATAATAATAATAATAATAATAATAATTATCATAAACATAATTAGAAATGTGATATTTCAATGCAAATAAATATAGAAATGTCATAAGAAAAAAAACTCCAGTTTTGAAGATGTCAAAGTTACAAAATATTGTGAAGTAAATTTTCTCAATAAATTATCCATACTCTGATAGTGTAAAATTAAAAACATACTATCTGAAATTGAAAACCTGGAACATATGTGGCTAAGACATTTAATTACTGGATTGCTTGCTTAAAGTTCTTATGAAACTATTAGTTTATCATTATTTAAATTATACATAGTTAAATTTGTTCATCATTTAATGCAACTTGTACTGTATTTCTCTTTATTCCTGCCACATCATAAATTTGTTAATATTAATTAATGCCCATTAATGTCATTGTATAAATAAATTAATTCTTGAAACTTAATAAAGAAAAAATAATTATAAAAATATTTTATTTTATGTACATTTTTAAAAACAAAAACAAAATTCAATATTGGTTAAAATTAGATTATATTTGTTTAGACTAAAACAATTCATTTGCTAATGTATTAAAATGAGTAAATACTGATTAATTTAAAAGATAATATGTGAACACAACCAATTGTATTATTATTTGCTACATTAGCAATAGGTTATTTGAAGAAAAAAATAAAACTAAGAACTCTGCTATTATTAGAGCATAAATATAAAATAAAAATGCATATTTGTAAAATTGTAATCTTAATGTAAAATATATAAAAGAAATATGCTTCAATTTATTGCAAAAAATGTCTATTTAAAAATTTGATTGTTTGTTTTATGTAATCTCTTACTCAGGCCAATAGTAATTTTTATATCATTTAAAAATTGATTTTAAAATTAAAGAATGTATTTATGAAGCAGGAATAACAATAATAAACATTTTATAATTTTCATTGATTCTACTTAATGATAACATATTTTATGCAATTCTAAAATAAAATGTAATATAATTTAACAATGACTGTAAATTTACATTTATTCAAATAATTAAAAATAAATTTTCTGCACATTTTTAAATTTATGTTTTATTATTAAATTTATTTTATTTGAAGGCGTATGGTATTTTTCTTTTGGCTAAGATTAATTTTTGAAATTTCCCTGATCTTGGAATATTTCATTTATGGTCTTAAATTTAAATCTGAAAAATGTCAGCAATATATATATATGTGTGTGTGTTTTTGATTACCAGCATTAAATCACCATTCACTAACTGTTAATGTTTTTTTATGGTATTGGTGGCAATTCTTTTTATGTGTGTGTGACAAAAATTTTCAAAAAAATATTTTTTGAGTGATTGGCATGCCATACATTATAAATTATTAAAAGTTTATAAAACAGCAAAATAATAATACAATAATAATAACAATAGTAATTCATTTATTTATAAATTTCATAGCTTTACAAAATCTTAATAATAATAATAATTAAACAAAATTTTAAAATAAGCTAAATACAAGTGAACGATATTTATTTAGAAGAGCATGGGTTAAATGAAATTTAAAATTAAATAATTAATAGTAATGAAAACAATACATTAGAAATAAACATATAAAATCAGCATAAATCTATATTATTTAATAATACCAATATTTTTACTGTTTTACATTAGATATTAAATGTTTTAGATTTACTTCATATTTTGTCACTTTTAATAATGTACATGCCAAATTAGATTTATTCTCATTCTATATCTTGAACTGTCTTTAAATTAATTTCAGAAAACAATGACACACATACGTATGTAGAGAAGAAAATTGATAATATAGTGGTCACTATTTTTTATACAATTAAATGTTTCAGGAATAGCATTCCAGGCTATAAGTTTCTCTTTAGCATTTTTTTAAATACACCCAATAATTGATCATTTTCAATTGTTTCTAATTCATTTTTCTCTGACAAATTTTTATTTCCATATTTTCTAAATTAAGCCATTTGAAAATGTGTAAATTGAGACTATCCATTGATATTATTATGTTTGTGTATAAAATAAATTTTGATGTGTCTGAAAATTGTCTGAACTGTGTAAATTTATCAATTGTTGCTAAATAACACCACAAACTCTTGTGTCAATTATTTTTTGAAATGGCTTCTCATGAGATTCTATATCAATCAATAATTTTTTTTATACTTGAAAAACATTTGGAGGTGTAAGAAATAACATCACAATTGAAAATTTGTAATTTAGTTTCAAATACTTTGATCAAATCAAACATGACAGCAACTGTATTTTCACATTTAATTGATGTAAATGTGAAAACATATCACAGTAAAAAACCCATTAATTTCAAAAGCCATTCAACATTCATTAAATGATTAGATTTTTCAATGATTTCCTCATTATGTAAAAAAGTCTAATTTTATTTAAACATTCTACAAATTTTTGAAAAACTTTTGCTCAATTTGAATTACCACTTCAATATTGTTGTATATAATTAAACCATGATATACTGACTTTATCTTACTTAATAAGTTTAGAATTTTTCATTTATTTAGAGTGTGTATAAATAGGAAATTGATTAATTTAAGCATAGTGTTCAAAATATCATCCAATGGCTAAACGCTGGCCTTCAAACATAAAATGCACTGATGTATAATACAATGAAAACACCAGATTTAATGTTCTGACAAGCACCAAATGTAGTCACTGATACAATTTTGCCAACATCTATTTCTTTTTGAATAAGTTCATTGAAAACTTAGTTGTAAATATCTATTCCATTTACTATCAAATTCTTGATAGAAGTCTTCTACACATTTCATGATGTCATCTCTCTTTTTAGTAATAATGCCATCTTTTTTTCTTACTGCATATATAAATTTCCTACCAATATCAAAATGTTGTTTTACACTCTTTAGACTTTTATTCTCTTCTACAGCTTTCCTTGCTAGTTCACAATTATACTTTCTTATATCATTTTCAACTCATTTATGCACCATTTTACAAAATTTGGGATATTCAATCTTTTTTAATGCATCATTGTTGTATATGTTCATATTCCTTCTTTTCTTCATAAATTCTCTAGTCTCAGTAGAAATTTTATTGGTCAATTGCCTCCTATACCTATTATATCTTCTGAATTGCCCAGAATTTTGAATGTGAAAGTGAGACATGCAATTAAATTTATGAAGAAAGGGAAGGCTCCAGGTAATGATGGAATTATAATTGATATATTAAAAGAAGCCGGTGAAGAAATAAAATTTTTTTTAGCAAAGTTATATACCAAATGTCTAAATGATAAAAAATTACCAGATGATTGGAAGTATGCAGTATTAATATTAATATTTAAAAAAGGTGATAAAGAAGTTGTTTGGAAATTATAGACCTATGAGCCTTTTATAAGTTTTATACAAAATTTTTACTAAGATAATTACAACTCATCTACAGAAATCACTGGATTTCCACCACCAAAAGAACAAGCTGGATATAAAGTGGTTTTAGTACAGTAGATCATATCCAGGTATTGAGAGAAGTTATAGAAAAGATAAATGAACATGAGTTGCCATTATGCTTAGGATTTGTAGATTATAAAAAGGCATTTGATTCTATAAACATTTCTTCAGTGATTAAAGCATTGGATCACCAAGGTGTAGATTCAGGATATTGTCATATTTTAAAGAATATTTATAAAAATGCAACAACAACAATTAGATTACATAATGATAGTAGAAAAATCAATGTTGAAAAGTGTGTAAGACAGGGTGACTCCATATCTTCAAAACTTTTTACAGCAGTGCCACAGGAAGTATTTTGTGGATTAAAGTGGAAAGCTAAAGAAGTGAAAGTAAATGGAGATTATTTAAGTCATTTATATTTTGCAGATGATGTAACTGTTTTTTTCAAATGATGCTTTAGAGCTACAAAAAATATTGCAGGAGTTATCAGATGGAAGTAGAAAAGTATGACTAAAGATAAATGTTAAAAAGACTAAAGTAATGTTTAATAGATTTTCTCAAAATATGAAAATAAAGATTGATTATGAAGAGTTAGAAGAAGTTAACAGTTACAAATACCTTGGTCAAATTATTAAGACAGATGGAAACATAATGGATGAAATTAATCATAGAATTAAACTTGGTTGGAATGCTTTTGGTAGAAATAACTTGATACTAAAAGGAAATATGTTTATGTGTTTGAAAAGGAAGGTTTTTAATAATTTTACCAATCTGAGACTTGGACCTTAATAGAAGAGCAATGCAGAGACTTTAGGCCACTCAAAAAATATGGAGAAATGCATGTTGGGAGTTACAAGAAGAAATCAAAAATTCAATGTATGGGTAAGAGAACAAACAGGTGTTACTGACCTCATTGAAAAAAATTAAAAGACTGAAGTGGAGTTGGGTTGGACATATTTCTAGAAGAGATGATAATAGATGGACAATTGAAATTTTGATCTGGATTCCAAGACATTGCAAAAGACCCAGAAAGAGACCACATGTGAGATGGATGGATGAAATAAGAAAGTGTGCAGGGGTGATGTGGAGAAGAGAAGCTAAAAATAGGAAAAGATGGATTGAACTTGGAGAGACCTTCATTCTGCAGTGGACTGATAATGGTTGATGATGATGATGATTTATTCCATTTAATTTTATTATTAATGAAATTAAACTCACCAATTCTTCTTTGAAATAATTCTTAACACAATAGCAAATGAAAGTAATCAAATGAGCTTACCTGTTTATGTCTGTACTTTCTTCAAAATAGATAGAAAATAGACTAGAAGATTTTATATCATTTTTTGGCTTGTGAGTTATGTTGTTGGATATTTTCAGGGTTCTTTAAAATATATTTTATTCAATGTTAAATGTTTTATTCTCTGAATAGTATTGTCTTTGTTTTCAAAATATTAAAAAAAAAAATGGTGCACATTTCATTCATAATTCTTTCATATATTCCCCAATCATTAAAAGGATTCTTGGCAATTACATTTAAGACAAACAAACATAATCTGCTTTAAATAATTTTTTTAATAAATTTTATTAAAGATGTTGATTAAATATTTATATTTCTAAATGCTCAGGCAATATGTTATATTTGTTCATCTTTACATTTTTCAAGGAGCTATTTATGGTTTGTCTCATAATGTCATTTTACTGATGATGTTCTCAATGTGACTGTTCTAGAACATAAAGCACATATTGCCTTGTTGCCTTTGTTATTCAGTCTGCCAATGTTGGAATTCTCTACTGCTTGATAGTTTATGTCTTTTATTTTCACTAGTCATATTAATAAAATGATAAATTTATTTAAAAGTAAAATTGTATGAACTTTAATAATTTTGTAAATCAAAGATTTATAATATGTTAAATTAAAATAGGCAAAACTCTCTATACATATTGCCACTCAGTGCAAGCCAGAAAGTGAGTGACAATACATATAGAGAGTATTGCCTGTTTTAATAACAGTACTAAGCAAGCATAAGAAATGGTGATTATGTGATGTTTATTGGCTTAAAATCAATTCTATCTAATAGGATAGTGGTGACTGAGTTCAGACCATATAAGCTAATGAACTAGTATTGAAAATATTATACTGTTTTCAATTTAAGACTCATAGTTTTATAATTACGTAGAGATAAAAGATCACTGCTGGATGGTTGCATTAGTTTATAAAATCTAACTACAATACTTTCAGATCCAAGGCTCTTCACTGATAAAAGCTACAAGCCAGAAACTAGTCTGGGGATATTGGATGAGTAGATAGTAGATTGGGATTTTATGCACAAGCATTTGGCATCCATTGGTTACTCTGGCTTGCACTGAGTGGCAATATGTATAGAGAATTTTGCATGTTTTAATAACAGGTCTACAAGCATAAGAAATTATGATCATGTGATGTTTATTAATATGTTAAATTATTTAATTATATTTTAATTTTATTTTTACATAAAAATCTCAAGCTAAAAAGAAAACATTTTATTTTTTCTGTGAGAGTTACTTCAGTATAACATCTGATCCATGTTATAAACTAGAAAGAAAAATACCCTATCCCAAAAAAAGTTAGAGCTATAAAAAGTATTCCAAAGCCATAATCATTTCATAAACAATCTTTTTAAAATTCTGATAGTGTTTGTTTTTGCTAGGATATTAATATAAATAAAAATACTGATGTGAAACAACTATATAAATGAATCTTATCTAATGTATGGATTGGGCTTGTGAAAGATCAATGATAAGAAACTTCTTAAAAAGTATATTATGATGAACTTGAGTATAGTTTTGTGTGAGAGGTAGATTCTATTTACATTATAAATATTTTTTCACAAACATTATCCATCATTAAGAGGAAATAATAGAATAAAATACAATAGAGAACTAAAATTTTGAAAAGTTATCGAAGTTTTTCAGAAAGAAAAAGTTAAAACAGAAAAATTTAAACCATAACACCAAAAAGTATTAAGTAATCAGTGTGAGATCAAATATTTGAATTTGATGTTTTGGTATATAGATCATTGCAAAACTTATTTTAAGCTTACTTTTTAATCTTTCTTTTTTCTCCTTGTGTGGAATACAAAGATGACTCATCAATTAAGGTCACAAATCACAATAATAATTAATTACACTTATATGTAACTAAAAATACTTTATAAGTCATTCTAGTGTTAGAAACAAGTTCTGATTTGTAAATGCTTAGATTTACGTATCACATTTTTGTTAGAAATACATTCTTATAATAAATATTTTTATTTAAATGTAATAAAATTACTTTTTTATTTAAATTCTTCAAAATATATTAAATATTATATACTTTATCCTTGACCTGCATGGAAAAAATATGCACAATTTCCTCACGATATGAAATAAAATTTTTATATAAATGAAAATATTTAGCTTTCTGAATTATTCCATTGTTAGAAACATGTTCTGATTGTAAATACCTTTTATTTAAAAATAAGAGGATTACTTTTTTATTCAGATATTTGATAGTTATTCAAAATGTACTAAATATTATATAATGTACCATTGCGCTAAACTGTAAAGACTTGACACCATTTTAACATAATTTATGTAAAAATACTTAGATTTTCCAATTATCTTTATTTAAATATCCTAATTTAGATGATAAATGACACTTTATTATTAATAATTTATTTAAAAATAAACTTATTTAAAACATTAACTAATAATAATTATGCATAGTGGGTAATGTAGTTTATTAATGATATTTTACAAATTTTTGTGTTTGAATGCTCATAGAGTTAGAGTAGATTATTAGAAGCCTAAACAAGGTCTTTGGTGGTTGAATCCGCTGAAGGCGTATGTTTTTTTAATAGCAGTATTGTCTTTTTTCTTCTTTTTAATACTAATATTGTCATTTGTTTAATCCTGATATAGTTTTTTACATGTTTTACTAATCAGCCTTTATTAGATTTGTACTGTATTGGAACTTTTTATTTAGCTAAAACTTGCAATTGATACTTAAATTATGCAAATATACGGTTCAAATTTAGGGAAAACAGAATTAATACAGAATATTTTTTTGAAAACATTATTGCACACACTTCATTAAAACCATATTATCATTTAATGGTTTTCTGTTAATTATAACAAGTATACAACATCAGTTGTAACGATTCAATTGCCTATAAAATTATTGATTCTGATAAAAGAAACCAATTGTTTTTTTTTTTTTTTTACTTATTACAATCTATCATTAGACAAAAGAAAGTGCAAGGTATGGTATGACAGCTTCTAAAAATTTATCCAATAAACAATGTATGAAAATTTCTTTCCTTATGTAAATTGTTAAAATCCCTAGATACAAGATTATATAACGTGATTAAGTTTTTAACCTGATATAACTAACATACAAAAATATTATATTATTGAATGAAAATTTGAGATTGAGAAGCTATCTTAATTAATATAAAATTTAAGTTAAATGTGAGAGACTCCGAATAAAATATAGTAAAAAATAAGTTATTTGGACTATTTAATATGTTGGTTAGAATTGACCTAGTTAAAATTGATTGCTATTTATCACATCACAGACACGAAAGTCAGAAGATTTAATATGTAAATAAAAAGATAAAAAGGTAAATAATTATATTTCTATTGTGTTTTTTGTTAAACATATTTATATAGACTTCATTTTATTTCTTTTTCATAAGATAAAAAAAAAAATATAGATATAAAAATATATATTCTCTGAAAATATAGATATATTAAAATTGCACAAATTGGTATTTATCATGTATAAATATTAACTTATTTATTATAAATATGATTTTAAATTAATATTTGAGGAAACAAAATAAAATACATATAATGCAAAAAAAATATATGTATTTTATTTTCTTCTATGTTTTATTACGAATTCGTTAATGTACTTTTTTTAGTGAATTTTCGTTCAATACAGGAAAATGCGATTGAAAAACTGATCAAATTGTAACATAATTACAACATTAAAAAATTATTAGATAAACAATATAACTGAAAAACATAATCACTGCTTCTAAAATTATCTTCTTTCACATATGATATTCATTATAGAGCTTACAAATTACAGAATTTTTTTTTGGGGGGTGGGGTGATAAAATATTTAATTTTTTTGATTTTCACAAAATGCATAAATTATTTAGGTCCAGAGTCTTGATAAATGCAAGGTGCACTTAACTTTGATCACTCTGTCATGAAATTAGGAGCACTGAAATTTAATTTGCACAAAGGTGCCTTTTACCCATGCAATGACATATATATGCATTGTTTAGCAATTATGGTGGTATTTAAATTATTTTGATTGCATTGATTGTATATTATTTTACTTTGTTTGCGATCTTGATTACTTTAAAAATGAATGATATTAAGTATGTTTAGACCAAAAAAGATCATGATGGAAAACATTTTACTATGTTTACTTTACAGTTTGACAAGATTTTCTTCAAAGAGTTGGGAAATATTTTACTAAGTTTACTTTGTACATTATTAGAATCATTTGACAAGTTTATATAATATGATACCACTTTATTTGACTTACTTATGAATCATTCCCACATACATATGCATATGTACAAATGATTTTTTTCCAATTTTTGTAATTAATTATTTCTAATTGAAGTTCCATTGGAAATTAAATTCTAATATAATAATATATTTACTTATTTCATCTTTATCTTAGTTTATAGTAAATTTTTATTAGGATATGTTTTAGCAACAAAAAAAATTACATAATTTATTTTAAAGCATAGAAAATTAAGATCTGTGAATAGTTTGTGTGCCAGTAAAAAGTTTATACATGCCATCTCTAACAAATGTTGTCATAGATTTGTAATGACGGTTCCATAGTATTTTCTGTAAATAATATTATTCAAAGTTATGAAGAGAAATTGTAATTAGTTTGTTATGTATTTAATTTATTAATTAAATTAATCATTAATCAAAGACTGAATCATTAATCAGAGACTTATGCCATGTAGTAAACAAATTAACATATTTTTCAAACAAATAGTATTATTGTTTTGTAGTTTTAGGCAAGCACAAATTTTCATATGAAAAGAATAATAAGAATAAAAAAAAGATGAAAACCACTTCAATATATATATATATATATATATAAATGAAATAATAAATTTAAAGGTTTACAAACTATTACAAACAATCCTTAAATCCACAGAAGTACTTTCGATTAATTTCTTCAACCTGCTTCAACTGCCATTAAATTTAAAATCAAAAGTGGAAGCAAACATCATCACTTCAAATTCCATGAATCTCGTATTTTAATGTTAGCAGCTTGTCAATTTATTAAATGCATTTTATTCCCGTTTATAAAAATTGCCTCTTTAATTTTTCTTTTACAATGGTTTCTCTCTTCATGAAGAATTTTTACATTTTCAAAATCAAATTTAAATTTATATTTACATGTTTTTTGTGATCAAAGAAAACTGAAGGAGATATTAAATCACCATTATTTTTACATTTTACACGCTTATATAACAATTCATGCTCCTTCAATCTTTTCTCAAAACTGCACCTAGATTCACCTATATATGATAGCATACAATCACAAAAAAATTGATATATGACATTACTTTTCTGCTTGACAGGTATGACATCCTTAGAATTATTGACTAATTTATTAATATTGTTTGTAATGTAGAATGAAACATTAAACACATTCTTATATAAATCCTTAAAAAATTTCACTTGTGGATTTGAAATAAATGAAATAGATATCCATTGTTTACTATTAATCTTCATTTCCTTTAAATTATTATAACTTTTTTTTTAAATTGACATAAAGTATTGTTTATATGTTCTATTTTATAACCAACATCAAGCAGTTCATTGGCAAATATTTTAATATTTTTCAGTTTATCATTTTGGTAACGACATAATTTTTCATTCCGAAACAAAAAAGATCTAAAACTTGCCACCTTATGAATCATTGGTACTTTTGATTTACAATTTATATATCCTCTTTTTTGCAGTGGCTTAATTATTAGTTTATAATTTAATATACTGTTATCTCTTGTAAGTATTAAATCTAAATATTTAATATTATTGTCCTGTTCCTTTTCAGTAGTCCATTTCAAGCCATTCAACTTATTTAATTCCTCTACAAGTAAATTTATACTATTAGTATTTCCACAAACAAAAACATCATCCACATATCTTTTGTAAATTCCTCTACAAATAAATTTATATTATTTGTATTTCCACAAACAAAAACATCATCCACATATCTTTTATAAAATTACAAAAGATATGTGGATGATGTTTTTGTTTGTGGAAATACTAATAGTATAAATTTACTTGTAGAGGAATTAAATAAGTTGAATGGCTTGAAATGGACTACTGAAAAGGAACAGGACAATAATATTAAATATTTAGATTTAATACTTACAAGAGATAACAGTATATTAAATTATAAACTAATAATTAAGCCACTGCAAAAAAGAGGATATATAAATTGTAAATCCAAAGTACCAATGATGCATAAGATGGCAAGTTTTAGATATTTTTTGTTTCGGAATGAAAAATTATGTCATTACCAAAATGATAAACTGAAAAATATTAAAATATTTGCCAAGGAACTGCTTGATGTTCGTTATAAAATGGAATAAATAAACAATACTTTATGTCAATTTAAAAAAAAGTTATAATAATTTAAAGGAAATGAAGATTAATAATAAACAATGGATATCTATTCCATTTATTTCAAATCTACAAGTGAAATTTTTTAAGGATTTATATAAGAATGTGTTTAATGTTTCATTCCACGTTCCAAACAATATTAATAAATTAGTCAATAATTCTAAGGATGTCATACCTGTCAAGCAGAAAAGTAATGTCATATATCAAATTTTTTGTGATTGTATGCTACCACATATAGGTGAATCTAGGTGCAGTATTGAGAAAAGATTGAAGGAGCATGAATTGTTATATAAGCATGTAAAATGTAAAAATAATGGTGATTTAATATCTCCTTCAGTTTTTTTTGATCACAAAAAAAACATGTAAATATAAATTTAAATTTGATTTTGAAAATGTAAAAATTCTTCATGAATAGAGAAACCATTGTAAAAGAAAAATTAAAGAGGCAATTTTTATAAACAGGAATAAAATGCATTTAATAAATCGAAAAGCTGCTAGCATTAAAATACGAGATTCGTGGAATTTAAAGTGATGACGTTTGCTTCTGCTTTTGATTTTAAATTTAATGGCAGTTGAAGCAGGTTGAAGAAATTAACCGAAAGTACTTCTGCGGATTTAAGGATTGTTTGTAATAGTTTGTAAACCATTAAATTTATTATTTCATTTATAATTACAATTTTGTTTTTAATTAACGGACATTTTATTTATTATATATATATATATCCCTTTAGTTCCAGTGAGTAGCGGTTAGAAAAAGTGGCAGCTATATTTAATTGAAGATGTCCATTGCTACAGTTAAGGTTAAATCAATGTAAGATTAAATAAACAATTGTGAAGAAAGTAAATATATAACTCTCTAAAAATTAGCAGAAGTCACTACAAAATAAATAATTTTAACTTTATTGATAAAACAAAGCTAATCTATTATAGTGAAATTTACTCAATGTAATCTTTATTATAAAATAATCTGCTATCTGAAAACATAATCTTTGATGAAACAGTTGATAATGTTTCTAAAAAGGTATTATACTTAATTTGTTATCTGTCTGTCCTATAAGATAAAATGCATCCTTGAGCCAATAACCTTTTTATCAATAAAATTGCTGTGAAAAACTGAAAATCAATAAATGTATTAATATAAAAATGTCACTAAGAAAATTAAACATATAAAAAATAAAACTCAGAACAGTGATGAATTCGAAATACAAATATACAGCTGCGGACAAAACAAACAAATTATAAGGAAAAAATTTCAAACAGGAAAAAGTGATCTTGAAAAGAAGATAATTATTTTGAATACTGTTAAAATTATTTCTCTTAAAATTAGATCTTGAATAGAAAAATAAAAACAAAGATGAAATATAACATGCAATATTAAACTGGTTTTAGTGAAATAATGAAAATTAATAGAAATTTCATTTAAATGATATTATAGTTCCCTTAAATACTTCATTATTTTAGTATTTAATTGTAAATACATGAATTAATATGTAAAGTTTTCATTATTATTTTTATTTATATTTTGGATTATTTCCATCAACTAATATGATTATTGAATGCCTTTAGAAAAAGTAATTTTATTTAAATATTCAAAATACATTCAACTGTTAGTAACAGTCAGAGTACTAGTATGGGAATCAAACTTGGACTCTTAGATTCTTGAGTATTGAATTTTAAGATAATTCTCTAACCAACTGAGTCATTCTGCCAAAGGCAACAGTCAGTAGAAATTTCATATACTTATCTATGAGGTTCCTCCTCATTTCTCTTTTTATAAGAGCAAAGTTGATTAGTGGTTTCCATACATTATGTATAGTCACACTAGGTTGGCTTATGGGATTTTTTGCAATTGTCATGTGAGCATATTCTTTAAAGTTTCTTTTTTGTACCTTTTCTTCTCTATCCAATATTTTTGTATTTTTCCATTTGAACATATGTTCATTCATACATACACACTCTGCTATTTTACACACATCTGTTTTGTCTCTTCTAATCATCAGTTTGTGTTTTTTCTAGCACTTTTCAATGGGATGACTGGTCTTACCAATATACATGCTTCCACATTTACATGGTATTTCATAGATGAAGATTTTTCTTTTCAGCATTAAGTTTTGGATTTCTAGATGTCAGAATCCTTCATAGTATGATATAGTTCTGAAAAGTTGTTCTGATGTAATACTGATTGTATATTTTTCTTAATTTGTCTCCTGCTTTTGGTATATATGGGTGCAATATAAGACCAATAATTGTTTTTTCTTTTGTTTTTGTTTTTTGTTGTCTACCATTTTTAAAAAGTGTTTGTACTATGTAGATATTTTCTTTTTGCAAATCACTAATTTGAGAACAAAATTATTTTGCTCTGTTCCAAATGATAGTATAACTACATGTTTTGTGTTTCTGGTGTGATTGGATATGTAGGCTGAGTATTTTCCTGTGTGTGTGAATTTTCGGTAATCTGTAATTTTGATTTTGCCATAAGCAAGTCTTGTCACAAAAACATCTGAAAAAACATAAGTATTTTAAATCACTAAACATCACATAATCACCATTCTTTATGCTTACACAAGCTGATTACACAGAGGCAGAACTCTTCATACTGGAGCATAATTTAATGCAAAACAAAGTAATCAATAGATGACTGGTGCTACTGTTAGAAGAGTTCTGTTTCTGTGTAAACAGCTTGGATAAGCTAAAAGAATGGTAATTATATGATGTTTAGTAGTTTAAAACCAATCCTGCCCAATATGATTATGGAAGTTGAGGTTATTAAAAAACTAAAGTCACTAAAATGTACAGATGCTGAACTGATTTCAGATCTATATGACTATACATGTAAATCAGTTTAAATTGAAATATTATTGTGTTTTAATTTTGGACTCAAAGCTTTTTAGTTAACTAAAGAGATAAAAGATGGCTGGTGAAGGGTTGTTATAAGATCTAATGCAGTGCTCTCAGATCCAAAATCCCTCATTGATGGAAGCCACAAGTTAGAATCTATTCTGGGGATATCATTTTGTGGGCACTACATAATGATTTTATACACAAACCTTCCTGAAGCAATTAATTATTCTAGCTTGCACAAAATTGCATTATTGAATGGAGAGTTCTGTTACTGTGTAAAATATTTTAAATAAAAAGATTTAGATGCTCATTGCTATTTATAAAATAGATGTTGTAAGAAAGATACCTAATTTAAAAAAAGAAATACATGAAAACTAAACTAAAAGTGAGTTATAAAAGCAAAGATTATTTAATAAAGAGAATAAGCAGAAAAAAAAAACTAATTAAAGCTTAGTCATATATTTTTGTGTTAAAACTGTAAAAAAAATGAAAGGTTGGGTACTTAATATTTATTATTGCAGTTTAGACCCAGCAGTAGGGTAATCCAAAAGCTTTATACTGGAGATGAAAAACATTTAATACTTAAATCATAAGTTATTATTATTAACAGATGATGTCAATTAACATTAATAATTTAATATTAATCCTAATAAAAATTAGATAATCTATAGGCTATTTATTAGGATAAATCTTGTAAATTTATTAATAAATATATAAGTTCAGTTTATTTAATACAAATAAAATGTCCATTAATTAATAAATATTTTAATAAAAATAATAAATAGAACAGTAATTAACTATTATACTTAGTCTACAATCTGCAGAAGTACTTTCAGTGAATTAATTAACTCTCTTCAACTTCTGTTTAAATTTAAAAAAAAAACGTAGCAGGATCAAACAGATTTCTGAATTTTAATGTTAACAGCTTGTCTATTAATTATATTCATTTTATTTTATTTATAAAAATTGCCCCCGGAATTTGTTTTTATTATGGTTTCTCTCTTCATGAAGAATCCTAACATTTTCAAAATCAAACAAATTTATATTTACATGTCCTTTCATGATCAAAAAAAAAAAAAAAAAAACTGAAACAGTCATTAAATTATTATTATTTTTACTTTTCACATGCCTGTGTAACAACAGTTTATGCTCCTTTAATATTTTTTCTCTATTGCATATCGTTTCACCTATATATGATAACATACATCCATAAAAAATGATAGACAACATTACTTTTTTGCTTGACAAATATGCCCTTTTAGAATTACTCATTAACTTTTAACATAACACAAAATGAAACATTAAACACACTTTTATAAATATATAATTGCAATTTTAAAAATGCCAACATTTATAAAAGATATGTGAATGATGTTTTTGTTTGCTGACATGTCAACACTATAAATTTACTTGTAAAAAAGTTAAATAAATTGAATGGCTTGAAATGGATATTGAAAAAGAGCAGGAAAAAATATTAAGAATTTGGATTTATTTGTTACAAGAGTTAGTCATATTTAAGTTTTAAATTAGTAATCAAACTGTTGCAAAATCAGGGATATATAAATTGTAAATCAAAAGTACTAATTTTGCATAAAATAGTGTTTTAGATCTTTTTGTGTAATAAAAAATTATGCTGCTACCACAGTAATAAATTAAAAAAAATATTGAAGTATTTGCAAAGGAATTTTTTGAACTTAGTTATAAGATTTAACAGATTAATAATATTTTTATGTAATTTTAAAAAGAAGTATAATGGTTTAAAGAAGCTGAAGTCTGGGAATAAAAAACTAAATACCTATTGCATATATTTCAAAATCTCAAGTGAATTTTTTGTAGAGAAGTGATAAATGTTATATTTTGTGTTAACATTAATAAGTTAGTAAATAATTCTAAGAGTGTCAAACCTTTCAAGAAAAAAAGAATTTTGTTTATAAATTTTTTGTGGATGTATGATATTATATATAGGTGAATTGAGGTGTAGTAGAAAGAAAAGTTTAAAAAAGTATCAATTATTGTACAACCATGTAAAAAGTAAACATAATAATGATTTAATGACTTCTTTAGTTTTCATTGATCATAAAAGAACATGTAAATATAAATTTAAGTTTGATTTTGAAAATGTTAAGATTCTTTATGAAGAGAGAAATGAAAAGTTAAGAAGGCAATTTTCATAAATGTAAATAAAATAAATATAATTAATAGACAAGCTGATAAATTCAATAATCATGGTATTTAAAATGATGACATTTGCTTCCATTATGTTTTTTGAATATAAAGAACAATTGAAGAGAGTTAAGGATTAATTGAAAGTATGCGAATTGAAAGACTGTGTATTAGAGATAACCATATATTATTATTATTATTATTATTATTATTATTATTATTATTATTATTATTATTATTATTATTATTATTATTATTATTATTATTATTATTATTATTATTATTATTATTATTATTATTATTATTATTATTATTATTATTATTATTATTATTATTATTATTATTATTATTATTATTATTATTATTATTATTATTATTATTATTATTATTATTATTATTATTATTATTATTATTTTATTATTATTATTATTATTATTATTATTATTATTATTATTATTATTATTATTATTATTATTATTACCAAACTTTATTGTTCATAAAGTTTCATTGTTAAAAATACATGATTGAAAAATACATAGCTGTAGGATATATATATATATATATATATATATATATATATTATTGATACAGTTCAAATAAATTGTTAGACAGGTGTCTGATAAATGTAAACTTGTAAACTGTGTATTTGTCTATGGTTCTATTTCATTGTCTGAGAGTATAGTACATCAGTTTGAATTACTTTTGATTGAATTAAATATATCCTTTGGACTATTCAATACACATATGTGATGTTAAAAATTGTTGAAAATGAGATAGGTAACAAAAAAAAAATTGGATTTGTTACAGCAAGTCATTTGGTTGTTTAAGGTTATGGTCTGTCTTAGATTTTTAATAGTGTCCATGTAGCAGCAAAAATATCTGGGTAGGTAATTTTTTCATCTTTGGACTTCAGTTGTTCAAGCTTATTAGAGAATATGGCTGGTTACCTTCTGGTATTATTTCCAAGGCAAAAAGAACATGTGGTGCATCATAGAGTATATAAACAAAAAGTTGCTGTACAAGTGGCTGGTATTGAGCACTTACTGAGAGTTTCTATTAAGTTAACAAGTATGATGTTATTTTGTTTATATGTGTTAATCATAATTTCTTAGGTATTTGTCAGAGCTCTGCAGGTGTAGAATAGGTGCTGTTGCATTTCTTCCCTGTGGCACAAGAAACAAAAAAATATAATTTTTGCTGTAAAACATGTGGTATTTAAACAAATAGGAGGTAGGTAGAACATAAAGTTTTAGCCTTAAGCAAAAGTCAAAAAATTTGGGTTCCAATAACCATTTTTGAATTGCAGCATTAACTGCCTGTTGTTCATATTTAGCATTGCTGACTGAGTAGCAGTAGTTACATCTGGGTACAGCATATTATACATGCTGCAATAGATGTATCTATCAACACCTAAATGACACTGGATCATAAATGCTTTGGAGTTGGTTTAAGAACAGGATACATCCATGTAAAGGTAATTGTCAGTCTGTGGTGTTATTTGTAGAATGCATTTGAGAGCTGGACAACTTTTTATCAGTGCAATCAAAAGATTAATACTTTTTTGTTTATGAAATATTTGAATAGGGAGAAGACCTAATCCATTTCTGATTGGTGAAAGACTAAGTCATTTTACAAAAGTGGAGACTACTTTTTTGCACCATAATGTATTTCATAAACTATTCAATCATTAAGAGGCTTTATAGTTTAGTTTTGATTAGAATATTATTCAAATTATTGTCAGTTTTAATTGTTGTTTTAATATTGTAGTCACTCAACATAATGCTATTGCTAATTTTGTTTGTGATAAATTTTATATTATCAACTTTTGTATAAATGTTTGAGCTGTATTGTCATAAGATGATATTAATTAAACAAGAATATCAATGAAAGGGAGTTGTTTACCCATCCATGTTTTTCAATGTTTTTCCTCAGGGATCAAACAACATGTATGTCATCAATGTATCTGAGTGTTACAGATGACTTATGCAATATATTAAAGCTTGTGTTTCAAATTCTGTCATAAATAAAGTTGCAAAAATATTATATAAGAAGGATTTCAGTGATGTTTTAATCATTTATATCTAATATTGTGTGTTTGAAATAAAGAATGTATTAGTGAAATAGTGTATAACTAAGTTGGTAGTATTTTGGTAAATCACAATAGTTAGAAATTAGAACTAAAGTCTTATCATGGCATTTTTTTAAAAAATAATGAATATAAAATCTGACTAGAGTAGGTTCAGATGTAATTTTTTATAAATATTTATTGATTGTATATGCTTGTTACTGGTCTTGCTAAGGCCTGAATAGATGATACTAAAATAATTATTGGTAGAGCATAGAATTTAGGGTATGTAAAATATTTCCCTCTTGGAATAATTTTATATCATTATTAATATGATATTTATTAATAAGATTTATTTGTATATTTATCAAAATAGTTGGCATGATTTTTGATTCAATACAAATTCCAAGATGATAATGATACTACTACTACTACTACTACTACTAGTGCTACTGCTACTGCTACTACTACTACTACTACACTACTACTACTACTACTACTACTACTACTACTACTACTACTACTACTACTACTAATAATAATAATAATAATAATAATAATAATAATAATAATAATAATAATAATAATAATAATAATAATAATAATAATAATAATAATAATAATAATAATAATAATAATAATAATAATAATAATAATAATAATAATAATAATAATAATAATAATAATAATAATAATAATAATAATAATAATAATTTATGATGACAGTGTGGTTCCCTTATTATCACAAAAAGCTAATATTTTTCTCACTTTGTGATGTTATTTTTAGTGGATTATGATTTACATAGACTATTACATATTTCAGATTTAGCAAGGTCACCATGAGAGATGCATCATTAGCTCTTTTTTAAAAAGTAATTTGTTGATTTTAATACAACATTAAAATATTTTTCATATATAAAAAAATTTATGGAACTATTTTTTGTGTCAAATTATAAGCATGCTTTTGTTTGAAAATGAAAGACCTATAGTAAAGTAATTTTTATTTTTTAATTGCTTCTATTAGTGTTGACTGACAGTAATATCATAGATTTACAATAAATGATGTATTTTATAAATAATGTTGAAATTATAACAATTATGTAATCTTTGTGTGAAAACTAATTTTTTTAACAAGCAGGAAGAAACGGAATTATTGTCGTACTATGCTAGAAAAAGTTTAAATCATAGATTAATTTATTTTTTATATGTAATTTTGAATAATCTAGATTATTTAAATATATTCTTCTCATTGAGGTTTAATATGATAAAGTGAAGGCTTTTATAGACAAAATATATACTATAATTCACAAAAACTTTTGAGACAATCCATATAAAGTATTAAAATACTAAAATTTTGTGAAAATAACATATCATTTAGTTTAATAAAGGTCTTATTTATGTGATGATTATTTCAGAAATAAATAAAATCTTCCACAAATTCTCCGGGGAAATAAAGGTGAAAGAACTTTACATATTGATTTTTTTTATAAAAAAGAAATAGTTAACCATTTCCTTAGGTGCTCATGATAATTCAACTAACAAATACAAAGAAACTTTTTATTAGATTCTTATTTCACAGACATTAATAGTCAAATTAGTATAGGACGTCATGTGGAAAAGCTCTATAGACTAATATTGGAAAGAATGTTGCATGTGTGTGTAACAAAATGGCAGAGTTCTAATTATAATTATGTTCAAAAGGGTTAAGGGTTATATTATATTGTTTTTCTTAATGATCAAAAAAATAATAGTTGTCTTATGAAATAATTTAAATAAAATCTGATTTGATAGTGCAACTGTATTTAGAAATCTTATTGTGATATTTTCTTTCTGTATATTTTATATATGTTTCAAAACTCTTACTGTCATCTGTGTCTACTCCCAGCCATGATGTCACCTGACCTGAGTCTGAGCTAGCCGATGGTCAAAAACCTCTCTCACATTCCTTAAGACAGTGGTTCTTGTTGGTAATATATTCATTTCATGTAATTCTTATATTCGTATAAGATTGGCACTTTAAATCCTATGGATGACCATAAGTACACATTGGGAATGTATTACAGTTAATGAGAATGAATTCATAAGACATTCTGATCAATAGCGATTAAGCCAAAACAGTTTTGGTTAAATATACATACGTAAGCAGGTGTTTTTTTCCATGTTATAAGTGTGATAGGTGAAACTTGTTATATAGTGAGGAGTGTATATATATATATATATATATATATATATATATATATATATATATATATATATATATATATATATATATATATATATTGTGGGTTCATCTGTGTTAAAAACTTAACATTAATATACTGACATTTCGACTTGGTCACACAAGCCATCCACAGAGTTATAAAAGGTAGAAAGACAGTTGTAGAGGCGCTACAATTGCTGATTTGAATAAAATGTTAAAATTCCACCAATAGCAAAAAATGTTAAATTTAGGAATGTTTTTTAAAAAAATCTTTCCAAATAGGAGGAAGTTTGCATGTATCATTTCGCTTATTGATACAATCTGGCCTTTTAAGTATCTCAATGGCTTCTATAATTTTGCGTTGGTAGAGATTATCACATCTGGATATGATCCTGGTACTAGAAAAATCAATTTTATGACCTGAATCTATAGTATAGAGTGAGAGTGCTGATGATGATGAGCGTTGTTTAACTGCATTAGCATGCTCATCTCTCCTAACACTGATGCAATGATTACTCATACCTATGTAAGAAGCTTTACAATTTTTACATGAGATTTGATAGACACCATGAGATTCAAAAGGGATTGAATTCTTAGGCTTGGTTATTATATTGCTGATCTTTTGATGAGCAGAAAATGCTGTATCTATATTATAGCGTTTTAATATATGTCCAACACTGTCTGTAGTTCCTTTTACATATGGAACACAAATCCTAATAGCTGATTTATCATCTTTTTGTTTCCTATTTTGTCTATTTTGGGCTTGAAATAAGTTTTTTTTTATAAATTTGTAATTATAACTATTTGGTAATAAAACATTATTAATATGATTTATTTCTTCTTTCAGATATGTCTCATCTGAAAGGCTAATTGCTCTATTTAAAAGAGTTTTAGTTACAGAAACTATCTGAGTTGGGTGATGATGAGAATGGAAATCCAAATATCTGTCTGTGTGTGTATCCTTTCTGTAAATAGAAAAAGATAAACTATTTGGTGTTCAGGTGACTAGAACATCAAGAAAAGGGAGTTTTCCATCAGACTCTGTCTCCATTGTAAATTTAATATGAGGATGCATATTATTTAAATGTAAGAAAAAATCATCTAATTTATTTTTTCCATGTTGCCATATGACAAAAGTGTCATCTATGTATCTGAGCCAAATGAGAGGTTTTAAAGATGATGATTCTAAAGCACGAGTTTCTATATATTCCATAAATAAATCAGCTATTACTCCTGAGATAGGTGATCCCATAGGAGTACCAAAAACTTGTCTGTAATGCTGTCCATTGTATACAAAATATGTATTTAAGAGACAATGTTTAATTAAAGCAATAATATGGTCTGGTAAATTGCAACATTGTGAGATTATATTTAAAGCTTCATCAATTGGAATGTTTGTAAACAAAGACACAACATCAAAACTGACCAGAATGTCATTAGCATTAATTTTTAAACTTTTTAAAACAGAAATAAAATGAAGAGAGTTTTTAATATATGATTTAATAGATGGGATTGTAGGTTTAATGAAATCCGATAAGTATCTGGCTAAACCATTGCACTTACTATTGGACGAAGGGGGGTATCTGGTTTGTGAATTTTTGGAAGTCCATAAAATTTTGGACAGACACAAGATTTTTCACGAGGGATTATTTTATTTTTTTTATCTCTGTTTTAATAGGTGACTTATTAATAATAGATTTTGTTGTTTTTTCCAAATATGTAGTATGATCTCTTTTTGATATTTTATAAGTTTTATCATTAAGCAGATCTAAAATTTTATTATGGTAAATGTCACGATCCATTACAACTGTGGCATTACCTTTGTCAGCTGGAAGTACAACAATTGATATGTCCGATTTTATATTATTTAATGCTTGTCTTTCTTTCTTTGAAATATTATTTTTAGGAAGCTTAGCTTTTTAAAAAATATTACAAATCTCAGCTCTAGCCAAAAAAAGCCGACGTAGAATCAATTTTATCGAGAGCTGATTCAACATTACAAACAATTTTCTCAATAGGTATCCGGGTAGGTGTTAAAGCAAAATTGAAACCTTTTTTTAAAACCGAAATTTCGTCTGTAGAGAGGGCTTTCCTACATAAATTATAAACAGTTTTTTGATTTGGATACATAATGTTTGGGGATTGTGTTCTAATTAGCATTTGCAATTTTTTTTTTTTGCTTTGCTGTTACAAATTCCGAATCTTTAAACGATCTAAAACTTGCAATACGATCAAAACTAGTCCGCAGTAAAGGATGTATTTTATTACTAAGGAAGAAATGTAAATGTAGCAATACTTTATCAATTTTGTCTAAATTTTTCCAAGTTTCTTTAATAAAAGAGTTTAAAATAATATTGCTAGTTTTCCTTAGAATTTTACTAACATTATAATTGTTCTTGTGAAACACAATTTTACAGCAAGTGGGTATAACATTGTGATTTTTGCATGCTAATAAAAAAGATAAATTACAAAGTAACTTACATTTCTTTATCCACGTTCTTTCAAATATAGGAAGCTGTTTAAAAATTTCCTCCCCATAGAGGTTAATAATGTTAAAACGAAGACTTGCACGGGTTAAATATATAAAATACATATTTTGCGGGTTCATCCATGTTAAAAACTTTTAATATTAATATACTGACATTTCAACTTGGTCACACAAGCCATCCACAGAGTTATAAAAGGTATAAATATGGGTGTAGAGGTGCTACAATCACTTATTTGAATAAAATGTTAAAATTCCACCAATATCAAAAAATGTTAAATTTAGGAATGTTTTTTAAAAAAATCTTTCCAAATAGGAGGAAGTTTGCATATATCATCTCGCTTATTGATACAATCTGGCCTTTTAAGTATCGCAATGGCTTCTCTAATTTTTGCATTGGTAGAGATTATCACATCTGGATATGATCCTGGTACTAGAAAAATCAATTTTATGACCTGAATCTATAGTATGGAGTGAGAGTGTTGATGATGATGAGTGTTGTTTAACTGCATTAGCATGCTCATCTCTCCTAACACTGATGCGACGATTACTCATATCTATGTAAGAAGCTTTACAATTTTTACATGAGATTTGATAGACACCATGAGATTCAAGAGGGATTGAATCCTTAGGCTTGGTTATTATATTGCTGATCTTTTGATGAGCAGAAAATGCTGTATTTATATTATAGCATTTTAATATACATCCGATACTGTCTGTAGTTCCTTTTATATATTGAACACAAATCCTAATAGCTGATTTATCATCTTTTTGTTTCCTATTTTGTCTATTTTGGGCTTGAAATAAGGCTTTTTTTATAAATTTGTAATTGTAACTATTTGCAAATAAAGCCCTATTAATATGATTGATTTCTTCTTTCAGATGTGTCTCATCGGAAAAGATAATTCCTCTATTTAAAAGAGTTTTGGCTACAGAAACTATCTGAGTTGGGTGATGATGAGAATGGAAATGCAAATATCTGTCTGTGTGTGTATCCTTTCTGTAAATAGAAAAAGATAAACTATTTGGTGTTCTGGTGACTAGTACATCAAGAAAAGGGAGTTTTCCATCAGACTCTGTCTCCATTGTAAATTTAATATGAGGATGCATATTATTTAAATGTAAAAAAAGATCATCTAATTTATTTTTTCCATATTGCCATATGACAAAAGTGTCATCTATGTATCTGAGACAAATGAGAGGTTTTAAGGATGATGATTCTAAAGTACGAGTTTCTATATGTAATGCTGTCCACTGTATACAAAATATGTATTTAAGAGACAATGGTTAATTAAAGCAATAATATGGTCTGGTAAATCGCAACATTGTGAGATTTTATTTAAAGCTTCATCATTTGGAATGTTTGTAAACAAAGACACGACATCAAAACCGACCAGAATGTCATTAGCATTAATTTTTAAACTTTTTAAAACAGAAATAAAATGAAGAAAGTTTTTAATTCTGTTTTAAAAAGTTTAAAAATTAATGCTAATGACATTCTGGTCAGTTTTGATGTCGTGTCTTTGTTTACAAACATTCCAATTGATGAAGCTTTAAATATAATCTCACAATGTTGCGATTTACCAGACCATATTTTTGCTTTAATTAAACATTGTCTCTTAAATACATATTTTGTATACAATGGACAGCATTACAGACAAGTTTTTGGTACTCCTATGGGCTCACCTATCTCAGGAGTAATAGCTGATTTATTCATGGAATATATAGAAACTCGTGCTTTAGAATCATAATCTTTAAAACCTCTCATTTGGATCAGATACATAGATGACACTTTTGTCATATGGCAACATGGAAAAAATAAATTAGATGATTTTTTCTTACATTTAAATAATATGCATCCTCATATTAAATTTACAATGGAGACAGAGACTGATGGAAAACTCCCTTTTCTTGATGTTCTAGTCACCAAAACACCAAATAGTTTATCTTTTTTTATTTACAGAAAGGATACACACACAGACAAATATTTGCATTTCCATTCTCATCATCACCCAACTTAGATAGTTTCTGTAGCCAACACTCTTTTAAATAGAGCAATTAACCTTTCAGATGAGATGCATCTGAAAGAAGAAATAAATCATATTAATAGTGCTTTATTAGCAAATACTTATAATTACAAATTTATAAAAAAGCCTTATTTCAAGCCCAAAATAGACAAAATAGGAAACAAAAAGATGATAAATCAGCTATTAGGATTTGTGTTCCATACGTAAAAGGAACTACAGACAGTATCGGATGTATATTAAAATGCTATAATATAGATACAGCATTTTCTGCTCATCAAAAGATCAGCAATATAATAACCAAGCCTAAGGATTCAATCCCTCTTGAATCTCATGGTTGTAAATCTTCTTACATAGGTATGAGTAATCATCGCATCAATGTTACGAGAGATGAGCATGCTAATGCAGTTAACAACACTCATCATCATCAGCACTCTCACTCCATACTATAGATTCAGGTCATAAAATTGATTTTTCTAGTACCAGGATCATATCCAGATGTGATAATCTCTACCAGTGCAAAATTAGAGAAGCCATTGAGATACTTAAAAAGCCAGATTGTATCAATAAGCGAGATGATACATGCAAACTTCCTCCTGATTGGAAATATTTTTTTAAAAAACATTCCTAAATTTAACATATTTTGCTATTGGTGGAATTTTAACATTTTATTTAAATCAGTGATTGTAGCACCTCTACAACCATCTTTCTACCTTTTATAACTCTGGGGATGGCTTGTGTGACCAAGTCGAAATGTCAGTATATTAATATTAAAAAGTTTTTAACACAGATGAACCCGCAAAATATGTATTTTATATATTTAACCCATACAAATCTTCATTTTAACATTATTAACCTCTACGGGGAGGAAATTTTTAAACAGCTTCATATATTTGAAAGAACGTGGATAAAGAAATGTAAGTTACTTTGTAATTTATCTTTTTTATTAGCGTGCAAAAATCACAATGTTATACCCACTTGCTGTAAAATTGCGTTTCACAAGAACAATTATAATGTTAGTAAAATTCTAAGGAAAACTAGCAATATTATTTTAAACTCTTTATTAAAGAAACTCGGAAAAAATTAGACAAAATTGATAAAGTATTGCTACATTTACGTTTATTCCTTAGTAATAAAATACATCCTTTTCTGTGGACTAGTTTTGATCATATTGCAAGTTTTAGATCATTTAAAGATTTGGAATTTGTAACAGCAAAGCAAAAGAAAAAATTGCTTATGCTAATTAGAACACAATCCCCAAACATTATGTATCCAAATCAAAACACTGTTTATAATTTATCTAGGAAAGCCCTCCCTACAGATGAAATTTCGGTTTTAAAAAAAGGTTTCAATTTTGCTTTAACACCTTTCCGGATACCTTTTGAGAAAATTGTTTGTAATGTTGAATCAGCTCTCGATAAAATTGATTCTACATCGACTGATTTGGCTAGAGTTGAGATTTGTAATATTTTTAAAAAAGCTAAGCTTCCTAAAAATAATATTTCAAAGAAAGAAAGACAAGCATTAAATAATATAAAATCGAACAAATCAATTGTTGTACTTTCAGCTGACAAAGGTAATGCCACAGTTGTAATGGATCGTGACGTTTACCATAATAAAATTTTAGATCTGCTTAATGATAAAACTTATAGACTACCAAAAAAAGATCATACTACGTATTTGGAAAAAACAACAAAAGCTATTATTAATAAATCACCTATTGAAACAGAAATAAAAAATAAAAGAATTCCTCATGAAAAATCTTGTGTCTGTCCAAAATTTTATGGACTTCCAAAAATTCACAAACCAGATACCCCCCTTCGTCCAATAGTAAGTGCAATAGGTTCTCCAACTCATATTTTAGCCAGATACTTATTGGATTTCATTAAACCTACAATCCCTTCTATTAAATCATATATTAAAAACTCTCTTCATTTTATTTCTGTTTTAAAAAGTTTAAAAATTAATGCTAATGACATTCTGGTCAGTTTTGATGTCGTGTCTTTGTTTACAAACATTCCAATTGATGAAGCTTTAAATATAATCTCACAACGTTACGATTTACCAGACCATATTATTGTTTTAATTAAACATTATCTCTTAAATACATATTTTGTATACAATGGACAGCATTACAGACAAGTTTTTTGTACTCCTATGGGCTCACCTATCTCAGGAGTAATAGCTGATTTATTCATCGAATATATAGAAACCTGTGCTTTAGAATCATCATCTTTAAAACCTCTCATTTGGCTCAGATACATAGATGACACTTTTGTCATATGGCAACATGGAAAAAATAAATTAGATGATTTTTTCTTACATTTAAATAATATGCATCCTCATATTAAATTTACAATGGAGACAGAGTCTGATGGAAAACTCCCTTTTCTTGATGTTCTAGTCACCAGAACACCAAATAGTTTATCTTTTTCTATTTACAGAAAGGATACACACACAGACAGATATTTTCATTTCCATTCTCATCATCACCCAACTCAGATAGTTTCTGTAGCCAAAACTCTTTTAAATAGAGCAATTAACCTTTCAGATGAGGCACATCTGAAAGAAGAAATAAATCATATTAATAGTGTTTTACTAGCAAATAGTTATAATTACAAATTTATAAAAAAAGCCTTATTTCAAGCCCAAAATAGACAAAATAGGAAACAAAAAGATGATAAATCAACTATTAGGATTTGTGTTCCATATGTAAAAGGAACTACAGACAGTATCGGACGTATATTAAAACTCTATAATATAGATACAGCATTTTCTGCTCATCAAAAAATCAGCAATATAATAACCAAGCCTAAGGATTCAATCCCTCTTGAATCTCATGGTGTCTATCAAATCTCGTGTAAAAATTGTAAAGCTTCTTACATAGATATGAGTAATCGTCGCATCAGTGTTAGGAGAGATGAGCATGCTAATGCAGTTAAACAACACTCATCATCATCAGCACTCTCACTCCATACTATAGATTCAGGTCATAAAATTGATTTTTCTAGTACCCGGATCATATCCAGATGTGATAATCTCTACCAATGCAAAATTAGAGAAGCCAAGGAGATACTTAAAAGGCCAGATTGTATCAATAAGCGAGGTGATACATGCAAACTTCCTCCTATTTGGAAAGATTTTTTTAAAAAACATTCATAAATTTAACATTTTTTGCTATTGGTGGAATTTTAACATTTTATTCAAATCAGTGATTGTAGTACCTCTACAACCGTCTTTCTACCTTTTATAACTCTGTGCATGGCTTGTGTGACCAAGTTGAAACGTCAGTATATTAATATTAAAAGTTTTTAACATGGATGAACCCGCAAAATATGTATTTTATATATTTAACCCGTGCAAATCTTCGTTTTAACACACACACACACACACACATATATATATATATATATATATATATAGTAAATTGATTGAAATATACTAAGGGAAGTGAATGACTCTTTTTATTTCATCTTATATAGTGAGGTAAAGATGCAACTTAAATTACAGTTTAATTTATTTTAACATTTCCAATTTTTTTTAAGAGTATAGAAACAAAGATTCAGTTCCTTATTCTTGTATAATTTTTTAAAAAATAATATTGATTAAAATGCATATTTCTTTCCTTTCAAATATGCATGGCTAAAAACTAGGAGAAAAAAACTACAAAGCTCTATTAAGTAAAAGCCTTTTATAAAAATATTTTAGATTATCAGGTAATATTAAAATATAGATAAATAAGCCAGTTTGCACAATATTCATAGCACTATACACTATGTGTGTTTATGCATGTGGAAATATGTTTCCTTAAACATTAAAATGTCTAACAACCTAGAAAAAAACAGTATTACAATCACTGTAATTTTAAATCAAACAGATAAATTATTTATTGTCTTATAATATTATGGATATTGTCTTGTATTGCATTAAATTATATTTTAATGTGTGAACATACTACATGAACACAATTATTTAGATCCTTTGAAGTTAATTATATTTTATATTATAGTGCTATGAACAGAAGTGTGGAGCAAATAGTGATTTTATTTTATCAGGGATAGGACTTGAAGCTCACCATATCTATGAAGGATTTTTTTATTTTGGACACTATTTATGTAAGGTAGCATCTGATAGCTGAAAACCAAAGTCAATTAGTTTTATTGCTCCTGATTTATAAGAGGTAGAACCCAAAGAATTACAACCTTTTGAATTATAATTAGTTTAAGAATGATGTGCATATGTTAATGTACATGTTTGACAGGATTAACACAGAAGATATAACTGGTTGACAAAAATTATATATATGCTGAAGATAAATTGAAAGAATCATCAACATGAAAGGATCATAATTTTGAGGCATTAAATGTATGGGATGGTTATTAGTGTTAAGTAGTATTTGATTATATAATTATATCTTTATACTATACTCTAATTATAATGTTAATATTTTAAAATTGAATAGAGATACATCTTGGACATCTTCGAGGATATATGGATATTATTACCTGTTTTGTATTTGTCTTTCAACACATTCTTGTTTAAACATCAATTAAAAGCTAATCTGAAATATGATTATCAAATAAGTAGCAGGTTACTTAAATTTAGATAAGGCATTAATTATATATAATGAGGAATACAATTCAAATTAGAAAATAGTTACTGAATATATGATTAATAAATATTTGCTAATATATATTTGCTTGAGAATAGAAATAGTGATTACTACTGAAAATTAAGTTATAACAAATTTGTAAATAAATTATTGTTTTTGACACATGTTTAAATAGTATAAGATTTCTCAGTTATTTTATATAAAAATTGTCAGGTCTGAATATTAAATGCATGACCCATTTGAAGCAGAAACCACAATTTTTGTGATTTTTTATTTGGCCCGGTATTATAGACTGAAAATAATATAATAATCACTATAACTATTAAATATCAGGAAGAAACTCTTTTAAATCAGTGAATACAGAAATAAGACAAATTCTTAAAACTTTTCTTACGGTATTTATTAGGTAGTGCTAAGAACTTTTTTTTCCTATGTCAAATGGAAGCGAACCGGGCCATCTGCTTGGAAGGCAGCTATGCTTACTACTAGGCCACCAATGCGTGACTAGTGCTAAGATCTTTATGATGATTATGAACTCAATTTAAAAAAAAAAAATGAAAGTAAGTATATCTATTATTTACTATATCTTCGTTTGGGACACGTTATTGAAGCGTATTTTAGAAGATTCAAAATATAATCATCTCTTATACTTCATATATATTATCCTTTTCAATGGGCTGCAAAAAATTAGGCTATTCTTTTTTAAAGGAGTGTGGCTGAAATATTATAGCTATGGGGCGTTTCAAATATTTTATATAGATTACAACTAGCATTATTCATTGTTTCTATAAATATATGTAATGCAGTTGTTATCTTGTTTTAAAAGTAAATCAATAAAATAATAAATCTTTAGAAAAAATATATTACGAAAATGTAAAATAATGACGACCATTAAATTCATAAATAGATAAATTGATGATATGATATTTGAAATCTATAAGTTTTCTAATATTTATAATAGCTTCCATTTCGTCAATATTATTTCTGACTAACAATTTTTGAACATGTTTTAAATTTTATTGAGCTAATTGAAAGAATAAATAGTTTTTATATCTTTTTTCTTAGAAAAAAAAAATGACCCATTTATTTATTTTAAGATTTACTAGTATTTTATTTAGAATTCGTTTTTCTTTTTTAAAATAATTATTGTCCAGCCTCATTAGCGCAATTATGCTCTTTTTCTCTATCTATAATTATTTTTAGAAATTAATAATTTCTTGGAATGAATATTAATTAATTGAAAGACAAAAATAAGTAGTCTTTTATTGAAGACCTTTGTGCAGTGTGTATTTTCAAGAGATTAAGAAATATTTTCAGAGTTTAAGACAACTTCCAGAATATTTATTTGATCTGTTTATAGATAGTGCTCACAAATAATGAGTATTAGTACAACAATTGTCAAATATAAAACCTAAGTATAAACATTTTTATTTATAGCTATAATTTTGTATCAATCAAAGCTATAGTGAGTTTTTTCTTCCGTTCTCTAACAATTTTTATAAGGACAGTGTAGTTCTTTACCATATCATTGTTGCCTTTATTTTGTCTTATAGTTCCTTCTGTTTTATTGTTTTATGCCTTATCTCTAATTTTTATATTAAATACAGAATATTTTTAACTATACATTCCATTTGTGTTAAATTGAATAGAATAAAAAAATGATAAACTACTATGATATTGTATACTGTATTAAAATATGTATTTGTCAGAATCCTTTGCTGGGCTTGAAAGAAATTATAACTATTGTTTGTTATCTTAGCCAAATATTTCTTTTGTTTTATTTATACACAGAAAACAGCTTATGCTGAAAGTATTTTCACAGAGAAGGAAGTTCAACCTTGCAATTATGTTATAAACAACATTAATATTATAACAGTATTTTTATTGCATTGCCAAATCCATATAATATTAATATCATTTATATCTTTATTACTTTTACAATGTTTCATGTAATAACATGAACGATGTTCTGATTGCCTCAACAATCTTCTTCAGAACTTCTACTTATATTTTTAGATCTTAACTGCCAACTATTCAAATTTTTAAATGTTCTTTATCCTACTCTATTTCCAGTATTTATGAAGTAGTATAAATTTATTTTTTTATTGTTTTTGCAACATCCATATAATATTAATATCATTTGTATTATTTACTACTTTTACAATGTTTCATATACATGTGAATAGTTAGCAGTTTAGATATAAAAATATAAGTAGAAGTTCTGAAGAAGATAGCTGGGATGGGTTGTAATTATGTGAATCATTGTAAAAGTAATAAAGAATGCAAATGGTATTAGTATTAACACCATTAATATACTTACTAATATACTTATTGTTCAAGGTTGACTACTGTATTAGTAGTATCTTTAAAACAGTAAATTCATTTATTACTATCTTGGTATATCTAAATGTGCTAAAATGCAGGCAATTGTGAAGCCAAATACCAATTGCAATATTAATTGGCTGAGTAATTTTGAGAAGATTTATTTTCTTATAATCATAAGAAGTGGGTTGTGTGAGCATGGTAAAAAATGTATGTGATACATATTTAAATATTGTACCAGTAAAAACATGTTTATCCATCTTTCATGAGCTGGAATTACAAAGAATGTACTTCAAACCTAGTCAAGCCTGAGATTTAGGTCAGGGACTAACCTGAATTCGAACCCACTCTCTAAGCCCCAGATCAAACACCTAATGGATAACATAACAATGATGGCACATGAGAATTAATTATTAAATCCGATCCACTAGCAGAGTGGAGAAGACAATGAGACTCGTGGTCTTAAACATATACATTAACAAATTTAATACTAGAGACATTCCCATGATAAAATCTAATATATTTAATTAAAAGGGGCTTTACTAATGAATAGCTATCATCAATTAATGAATTGGATTGATTTAATAATGAGACAGAAACTGATATATGATGAATTAGAAATATATTTATTGACAATTCTTTATATATTTTGATATAACCATTATATAGCATTGGAAACTGCATGCAGGCATTTTTATTTATTAAGTAACATTACTCTAGGCTATTTGGTAAAATAAATTTGTGGCTATTATTTAATGGTGCTAATATTATGCTATATAATAAATCACTACATTCCTCTTATTAGTTATGCCATTTTATCATCAGTTCAAGTGGTATACATGTAATCAAACCAAGTCTGGAGTGGAGCTTAATAATACATCTGATTATGACAAATTTAGATATTAAATATGGATGTATAAAGCATTCCAGATAACTTTAGATTGAATGGGTTTTCAAGAATGCTTTGGTTCAATGCCGAAGACTGCATATTAAGGAGGTAGAGTTGGCTATAAAGATTTTACTAATATGCTATACACAAGTAAAATATAATAATAAAGTTGCTCTGTGGATGAATAGATTTTAAGAGTTTTTATGACCAACACCGGTTTACCCAATGACTGATCATCATGCTGCTAAATGGAAACCTTTATTCAGTTCATAAGAGGTGGGGGGCTATTAAATACCATATATTACGTGAACACTAGTTTACCAGCCTTATCAAAAGAGCCAACTTTTCTGTAGCATGAGAAATACATATATGCTACTGATGGAAATATATATATATATATGTTAGTGTGCATAGATAAAACACACACACACACACACACACATATATATATATTGTAACAAGGTGCGGACTGAGGAGAGCCAGTGGTCCGCCAAAAGTTACAAGATAAATGGATATAGATAGTACTAACACTATCAACTAATAAAGTTATTAATAATTGTAAATACTAATATTAAATGGTGGTGGGAATAATTCAATATTAACAGTATGTCATTCGTATATTTATTTGTAGCTAGTTGTTATTGGTTTAATTTTAAAAGTGGGGAAAAACTTCGTAAGACTCGTGCTTTATTGGAGTGTGTGGCATGCGAGTATATATATGTGCATGATTGATATATTTCAAGTAGATGGCCAGTTAAAGCAAAATGAGATCTTTCTAAAATACAAATGCAGGTTTTAGTACAATGGCGACCGCGATGACGTAGTCATAGTCCGGTTGGGTGACGCAACCGGAGAATTTGGAGGGATGGAATCATGGAAAGGGACGTGGAAAGGACGAGAAGAGAGGGGAGATAAAAGAAAATAAATAGGGGATATTTTTCCTTCTTCCAGGGGTCCAGAGAGTGAGATTGAAAAATAAGAAAACGTATCATGTATCGAGTGGGGTAAAAACCTTTCACTTGACAGGCGATGAAGGCCTGCCCTACGATCCCGACTGTGTTGCAAAAAGGATAGTTAAAGAATGCCGGATTCCAGTCATCGATGGCAAGGAACAATGATAGCTATGGGGAGACTAACTATGAGATCATCCAGTTTTAAAGCCATTGACGTCGTCAGACATACACCTTTGAAATGCCTAAATTCCCGGGAATGTTAAGGTAACGTGAACTATATTATTTGCTTATTGATTTGCTATTAAAACACAATCCGAGTCTTAAACGGATTGCGTCATCCATCGGAACTTTGAAATAAATTAAATTCTCTATATTTAAAACATCTTTCAATAAAACTTTCAAACTACAAAGTCCAGGGAAGCAATTTAGTAAAAGAACATTAATAATATGTTGCGTTGCCTATAAAGATCCAAAGAATAAAATGCTTAATCTGTACGTATATGTGTGTGTATGCTTGACATTCTATGAAGCACGAGTTATGAATAATGGCAGGTCAATTAAATAAATCCTAACCTTCTTATTTTATAACAAATTGTTTTAATGTTATGAATATCTGTGTATATATATATTTTTTATTCTTTGATTTATATTATTTAATAAGATTTATAGTTATAGCGCTAAAGATTTCATAATTAATATAAAACGTATACTCTACCTTGAACAACCGGTATGGAGGAATTTAGGGTGGGGTAGCGAGCGCACTCATCTGAAATTAAACAGGAATTTCCCTATTGCGCAGGGAAAATCTAATCGATAAGATGGGATTTCTATAATCGTTTATTTTTTTTTTTAGATAGACAGAAATTTAGTTATGTATATCCATCCACCTTCAGTTAAAAGAAAGTAGTGTCGGAATCCGTAGTTCCCATCCACGGTCTAATGTCCACCACCCCTGAGATGAACTAGGCTAGTTAACACCCTTCCCCCCTTAAATTACAGGAAAAGGCAAAGTGATAGTAAATATCTATCGAATCGCTATCGGGGTATATGCTGCATCTATAGAGTCCCGCAGTGTAATTCTTATTTGTTCATCGCAAATAGGTTTGGTGCTTGGAAGCAAACATGCTATCCATAAATATGCCTGGGATCATGCAGAGAGGGAAAAATTTATATATATATATAAGGTTAAATCTTAAGTTAACCATAGCCATTTTTATGAATTTACTAATACGACCCTTCCGCGGGCAAAGCGGTTCGTTACAATACATATATATATATATGCAGTAAAAAACATTTATCATATAAGTTCAAACTAATAATTGCATATTTTATTTACTAAAATGTTTGCAGCATTATATTATTTAAAAAGATTCTAATCACAAAATAATATCTCATTTTTTATTTTTAGCAACATAATTTTACTATATTTTAAAGCCATTTTGTTTTTCAATAAGGGAACTTGAAAATAAATATTGGATAAATATAATCTTATTCTATATAATTACTAAATTGGAATACTAATGTCTTTATATCATAATGATAACCATTATAAAAAAAGAAACAATAATGAAAAAACATATTTTACTTTTAAATACAAAATAAACTTTTATGTATTGTAGAAGTCAGTTAGAAAATGATCACAGGATTTTTAAAAAAACTGTAGTAATTAATTTTTTTACATATCTAACAACTTTACTTTTTTTCCCTAGAGGTGTAAAATAGCAGATGAATCTAAAATATTGCCTAATCTAGTAAATTCTGGAGCTACAAGAGTCGAATGGCAATGTAAGTATTTGGGGATAAATAATCTTTTTCTGTCTAAGTTCAACTATGTCAGCTTTTATTTTATAATTTTAGATATAAGGCATACCTCTAATGTTAACAGTATTATAATACATGGAAGTAAAATGTAGTCTGGCAAAATTTTCTAAATAGTTCTATATTATAAAGACCTTTGATTCTTTTATCTCCTGTATCATTAGCAATAATTTTATTAACTGATAAACCATAAAAATATCTAAGACAATTTATGGTACTTACATACTGATTCTGCAATGTGAATTAGGGATCTGCTATGCCTTTTCATATTCATATCAATCTGCTGATTACTTTCTAATCTTGTGATCTGACTAAATAAAGTCTACACTTATATCTTGAAGGAAGTTAAAATGATAAATTTGTCAAAACAGTCCATGTGTACATGATATTTTTTTTCACAAGATTTACAAAGTTATTGGTAGTCTTATTATGTATATAGAAAAGGCATAGCAATTTTAATATGTGACAGAAATTGCACTAGATTAAATCTAACAATACTAAAAATATTAATTTCAGATAAAAATATGACATTGAATATTAATTTGTAACAATATTAAAAATATGATTTCACCCAAAAATGAATCTTAAAAAGTACATTTTTAACAATACTAAAAATATGAGTTCCACACACAACTCATATAAAATATGACATGGAATATGAGTTTCACACAAAAAATATAAAATGACACAGAATATTAATTTCTAACAATACTAAAAATATTAATTTCAACCAAAAATCAATCTTAAAAATTACATTTTTAACAATAGTAAAAATATTGATTTGACATAAAAAATGTAAAATATGACATACCATTATGCAATTCCTAAATGTAACTTCAAATATGAACATAACAATCACTAAATTACAAAATACCCTAAAATATTACAAAAAAAAAAGTAAAATATATACATACTGTACTTACCAAGTAATATATAGCAGGGATTGTCATGATGAAACAAACAATTTGTCTGTTCTACTTTATTTTAAGTGGATAATTTTTTTCTGAAAATGAAGACTAAAAGTAAAATTTTATTTTCCCCAAAATATAAATTTGCTTAACACAAGATTATATTTGTGTTTTTTTTTTTTATGAAATGATCGAAAATGATCAAATGATCGTAACAGGTATTTTGTAATTCAGCACTTTTATTTTTTATTCCAGCAGTCAGAAAGTCCTTGATCCCTTTTCCACATTTTGTTTAATGAGTTGCCACTGTTCTATCATTAATTGTCATAATAAAACACTCATTGGTATCCCTGCACAAACCACCAAACATCCACTGTTTGGGAAGAATTAATCTATCTTGCTTTTTCCTTTTTGTGAAAAGGCTCTCATCAATTTTGATGATTATTAGAGCCTCCAATTTCATGCTTTCTTGACAATATAGAACAGCATTCATTTCAGTAGTGGGTAACCAAATTGTAATCATTTTGTACTGTTTTTTTTTTTTAAAAACAGAAATGAATTATTAATCAGGAAATTATGAAAATAAAATCAAAACGAAAAGTACATGTACACACTTAAAACTATGAATTAAATGAAATACAAATTGTTGAATCAAAACTACAAATACAAATGAGAATAAAATCATTGAATCAAAACTATGAATACAGATGAAGTAAAAATAGTTTTAAAATGCAATTAATAGCACTAAAGACCTTGTCAGAATGAAATCTGCCAATAACCAAGAGTGTAGAATTATCACAAAAAAAAAAAAAAAACCCACGCTTTGGGACGAAATTGAATAACATCGCAGGATTTATTTGACATGATCGCAACGGTGTACCATCTCTCTACATTCCAGGACTACTATGTAAGTACTCAGTTTATCAATAATAATAAAAATACAGTATATTAAATACATTGTTGCTATTTATAACAAATTTCAATATTACATTAATTCTAATAATAATAAAAAAGGAACATTGTCATCAAATAACCCAGTTGATCATTTTTATAGATTTTTTTTTTTTGTTTTTTACGGAGGATCGAAGTCATTTAAAAAATTGAAGCAATCCGATCTATTATGCACAGTCTTTAACAATTTTTCTCGATTACTTATATGTAATGCTAATTTAATGTTTATGATTAAAGTATATAGTCATGTAATAGCTAGCTATATAAATAATTAAAAGTAAAAAAAAAAAAAGACATTTGGGGGAAAAAATCAGTTATAGTAGTATTGAAATATGCACTTATATAATTAAATAAAAATTTGGTAAGCAGTAGATAAAAAAATAAATAAATAAATAACATAACCATGATATCAAGTTTTATCTGCAATAACAACTTTTTATAAAGAGAAATTTTGCAAACATGCGATTTCATAACACATACTGATTAAATGAGGACTTAATTTAGAAAATTAATGTTTTGTTTGATTACTTGTTGTGAGATTTTGCTTCAGGATATTAGAGATTTAAAATATTTTTTTACAGAAAGAGATTACGTTTCTATCTAATACATTACTCTAAACTGTACATTAGACAATTGTTATTTAAGACTTGGTTATAAATAGATGATTTCCTTTTACTAAAACGATTTTAAGTAACTATATCTTTTAATCTTGATGTTTTTTTATCTGTTTTACATAAAATTGTTTTGTGTTAATATACTTAACATCAAAATAATTTTTAATTTATCGAATTTGCAGATTACATATTTACATACACATACATTGATATGTAAATTTGTAATATATATAAATCCATCATCAATTAAGTTATCAGTCACTTTCAAAATAGTTACTTGGGCTAATTGGGATTTGGAGCTTACTTCACATTATTTTAGCAAACTTATTTATCGATAAACTATTTTACATTATATTTTTTATAGTATGAAAGTGTACAACTTTACTTGTTCATGTCAAGCGTTGTAGGCCTAGTGGTTAGCATAGCTGCCATTCAAGCAGCTGTCCCGGGTTCGCTTTTGACATAAGAAAAAAAAAAAAATACTTGTTCATATTTTTTTTTTATCTCATTTGCTATCAAATAAAATTATTTGTATTTTATCCTGTTAATATTTTTAGTTATATCTATGTCTTTTCTCATCTACGTCTTTCATTTTTTAATAATATAATCATAAATCTATTTCAATCACTGTAGGTCTATAAAAATATGTTGTTGTTTTTTTTTAAAAAAATAAGAATGCAAAATTTAAATATTGATATTGCACAGTGCTAAAACATATTTATTAAAAATTATTGCCTTCAAATTATATAAGCAATTTTTTTTAATATTAAAATATATTTTGCATGTATAACGTCCTAATTTAATCGCTGATTATATTTATTAATGTTTCTATTATTTTTATTCTTCTGTTCATTTCCTTTTTTCATTTTTCAAAAGTCCATCAAATTATGTTTTAGATTTTTTTTTACCCAGAAATTATTTTTAATTGCTTTTACTTCATAGATCTTGTAATATTTTCTCAGCTATAAGTAATATTTATGAAAGCAACTACATTATTTACATCAAATGCTTATAAATGATTTTCATTCAAATATCTTTTTTTTTCAATTTCAGTTCAAATAATAATTTCTGTAAATTGACTATTAATAGATTTGCCATGAATAAATTATCTTGCCATAACCTCCCATGTTAATTGTCATAGTGTTACTACCAATTAACTTTTAAAGTATTAATCTTTGCGTGTTACTATCTAATTATAATTCAAGATGCTTTATTTGTGGCTAATAGTTTCATTTCTCAAGCAATTAGCAATATATAAAAAATATATTCTTCCTATTTAAAGAAGAAATTAAACAATATACAATATTCAGTTTAAAAATTCTTTCTAACGACTTACTAATAAAAATAGATTTTTGAAAGTTTATTAATGACTTGAATTTCATATAGTATTAAAGTATTTAATTATAATGGAAGCACTTGTAGAGCTAACTATATTTTCTAATAAGCATTTAAAGTATAAAATTAACACTCTTCTAATGCTCATTTCTGTATATGTATTCACTATTGATACAAGTTGTTCACTACATGGTCTAGAAAAGTGATAGAATAGATCAATTTCTATATATTTTAAAACCTTCATAATAAAGTAAACTGTAAACTTTTTTTAACTTCTGTCTAGAAAGAACAATTCCAACAACAATATCATTTTATTTTCTCACATGCTAACTCATATAAATTTAAGTTTCTTTGTGTTACTATACAAGTATCTAATGTAAGCTTAAGTAATAATTGGACAGCATATAGTGCTATAATACATATATCTTATGTTTTTGTCTTTTCCAGTGATAACTTAGATTTAAAGCTGGAATAGTAAACTTTTTCTATCAGTAATGTCATACCTTTAAAAAGTATTGAAGATAAAACCCTAAATTAAAAAAAGATCAAATTAACCCCTGGAATAGTTGTGTGTAAATCTTAACACTAAATCACTAGGTATATATTTTAACGATCTGACTTTTATGTCAATTGTAGGTCCACATCATTTACTTAGGATGTGCAACGCTACATGACTTTCACCATGTAATATTCAAAAATTTATTGTGTTTTAATTTTTTCAATTACATTAGCATCAACAAAAACTAACTAATTTTAATGTAAAATTCAAAGATCTATTCAAAATTATTCTAGATATTGTTGATATATTAATGATTTTTTTAAATATTTAAACTTTAATAAGCTTTTAAATATCATATTTTTTAATAAAGTAGGAAATAAAATATTACTAGTTAAATAATCATTACACATATATATCAAATATCATTCATTTATGTAATCAGATAATCTTTAACTTGTATTCATTTTTTTTTATTTTGAAGGTATAAACATCAGAATCTACTAAAGTTTATAATGTCTGAGTAAATATTGTTTATGTTATACTTTTTTTTATAAAATCGACTCATATTTTTATTTCATTGCATGTGAGTGCAAAAAAGTATTATTTTTCACATATTTTTTTTTTATTCTATCACACACACTTATAATACCCAGATATAATTATATATTTTATTAGATATATATTCTCATTTCCATATATGTACATGTGTGTTAATAACATAATAACATATAAGTAATCAATTTTTGTTCAGTTTCTAAATCTATCTATATAAAACTTTATCTCACTTAGCAAGAACAATAAGTTCTCCAAAACTCATCATAAAACTAGAATATAGTTCAGAAATAAGATGACTATTATTATTTCTTTAAAGTCTTTTTCTTGTGGCAGTGAGAGTATCTTTGCAGATTGATCTACTAGTGTTTAACTTTGCTTAGGAAAAAAATGATGATTACTTTTATAGTTTATTATAATCTAAAAAAAAAAGACAGGACTAGTAAAATTTATCAAATATTATATATTTCAGTTTATAAACACAATTGTCAAATAAGCAGATTAAGCAATAGTATAACAAAGAACAAATATTTATTTGATTTTTTTTACTTCTCAATATTATATATATATATATATATATATATATATAATATTGTTGGAAACTAATATATATATATATATATATATATATATATATAATTAGTTTCCAACCAGTAACCACCTAAACATTCACAGTAAAATATAGTAATCAATATTTCTAACTGCTGTCAAGGCAACCTTCATACCTTTTAATAGCAAGAATGGAAATCCATTTTTACTAATGGTCCATTGAATATATATGGACACTTAAAGATTGCAACTTGACTACAGAGTATGAAATATTGTTACAATGAAGTTTAAATAAACTTCTGTAAACATGAAATAAACATGTCACTATAATGCAGACTAATAAATAGTCATCTAAAACATTACTTAATTTAATACTTTTAAATTGCCCATATATATATATATATATATATATATATATATATATATATATATATATCACATTTTAAGATTATTTCTTTTAGACTAAATTATTAAATTAATGCAATTCACTCAGACTAGATTATTAAATTAATGCAATTCACTCAAGACAAAGCAGAAGACAATATTTTATAAAAAACAAAAAAAATATAAACATCACTTAGTCATTTAGAAGTGCTTTCTACTATCCTTGCATTTTGTTAACTAATACTTTGAAAGATCAACTTTCCCATAATTTCATGATCTTAACATTTGCTGTCTGAGTATTGATTAAGTATTGCTTGTATTTATATAGTAACATAGCTTCCTTGATTTTTCTTTTATTATTTCTTTCAGTTTGCAATATTTTTATCTTATTATAATTGAAATCAAAACCATATATACATGATTTATTATGGTTATAAAAAATGGTAGCTAATAAATTATCATTATCTTTAGAATTTTGTTCATATTTTGAATTCTTTTTAATAACAATAAGGGCTCTTTTGTTCTTTTCTCCAATGTGTTTTGTGATTCATATATATAAAATATATATATAAATATATATATATATATATATATATATATATTTGCATATATATATATATATATATATATGCAAACACACCTACACATCCATTTATAAATGATACAATTTTTTTTTATAAATAAGGTTTTATTTTTACATTTATTTATTAATTAATTTATGTAGGTAATGGATAAAATGCAATGTCACATATACCATTATAATTTTTTTTATGAAACCTGCCTGTTGATTCAAAATATATGGTATTGATGTCCAAATTTTATTATAAGAAGAATTAACATCATTATTAAACTTATTTTTATTTTTGTATTTATATTTCAAATTAAAATTTTTAATAGTATAATAAATATGATTGTAACTATATACAACATTTAACAATTCATTAGAATATATCTCAATATTTTTGACTTTATCCGATGAATATTTACAAAGATTATCATTACTAAATATGAAAAATTTGCATCTGATAATAATCTCATATGTATAAAAGAGGATAAAAAGGTATAAGAATGTGTCTACTCCTAAAATCTGATTCTGAAGATAAAGTTATTACTCTAATGAATAATCTTAATTTTATAAAAGTTAATAAGATAAATATTGATAGTTTATACATTCAAATTATTAATAACATTTTTAAAAAAGTCAAAAAATGTGATGAATAAAATTGTATATATTATAGGATTTATCCCTCTGCTGCTATATGTCCTAAGATCTTTGCAAATATAAAATTGTATAAAGGGAAAGAACAATTATGATTAATGATTGATTTTGGGGACACATTTTATTATGAAACATGTCAATTAATTGAGAAAATTCTACAGGAAATTGTTGGTTTTGGTAAATATACAATACAGTCATCATTTGATTTTGTTGTTAAAATTAATGATGTTGATATTGATGTTTGTGATGTTATATATACCTTTGACTTTAGTGAAATGTATAGATCAATTGATAAATGGCTTCTATTGAAATAATTACTAATGTATTGCAGTTAAAAATGTTAATGTTAAAATAATAACGTTTATTGTTGAAACATTAAGTTTTATTGCTAAAAATATTTATGCAGTTTTTAAGCAAGATTTTTATAAAATGAATAATGGCTAGACAATAAGTTTTTATACAGTTGCACAAATATATAATTTTGTAATCTTTAAATATTAAAGAAAATATTTTGAAAAAAAAATGTTATCAAAAATATTATTTTAATCTATTGATCCGTTGATGATGTTTTTGTATGTGAAAAGCCAATTACTATTAAAGATTTGTTTGATGAATTAAATAATATAAAAGGCTTAAAATGGAATAAAAAGTTGAAAATTTAATGTGAGTTCAATTTTTAGATCTTAAGATAACTATAAATAGTGATAAACTGGAATACTATATGACTATTAAACCAATAGTAAAAACAGGCTACATTACATATAAATTAGCAGTACCAATTTCCCATAAAATGACAAGTTTGAAGGCTTTTTTGTTTAGAATTGATAATCCTTGTAAATATTTATCAGATAAAGGCAAAATTATTGAAATGTATTTTAATAAAATGTTAAATGTTGGATATAATTATGATCATATTTATTATATTATTGTAAATTTTAATTTGAAATATAAATACAAAAATAAAAATAAGATTAATAATGATGTTATTTTTTCTGATAATAAAATTTGGATATCAGTACCATATATTTTGAATCAACAGGCAAGTTTTATAAGGAAAATTTATAAAGATATATGTGACATTGCATTTTATGCACCACCTATATTAAATAAATTAATATATACCTGTAAAGATAAGACCTTATTTACAAATAAAAATTGTATCATTTATAAATGGATGTGTAGGTGTGGTAGCAGATATATAGGTGAATTGAGATGCACATTGGAGTAAAAAACAAAAGAGCACTTGTTGTTATTAAATTAAAAGTTTAAAATATGAAACAAAATTCTAGAGATATTGATAATTTATCAACTTCCATTTTTTATGACCATAATAAATCATTTATATATTATTTTAATTTCAATTATAATAATCTAAAAATACTGCAAACTGAAAGAAATAATAATAATAGAAAAATCAAGGAAGCTATGTTAATATATAAATACAAGCAAGATTTAATCAATAGGCAGGCAGCAAATGTTAAGAGCATGGAATTATGAGAAAGTTGACCTTTCAAAGTATTAGTTGGTAAAGACTATGAATAGAGCTAAAAGCGTTCCTAAGTGTTTTATATTTTTTGTTTATTTTAACAAATTTTAATTACCGTATTTTATAATATGTATTTATAAGACTTTATATATATATACATAATGTTATTTTAGGCTTTGCTTTGTATTACCTTATGTTTTGACTTGAGGGTATTCATTGACTTATTAAACCATTCATATAGAAAATAATCTCCAAATATTTAATATTATTAAAACACTCCATGTATCTTATATTTAAAATATATATTTTGTATAATAATGCACTTTATGTTTAAAGAGTGATGGGTTATTGGTTATGCTATTTCTAATTTGACATTTCTAATTTGATATTTTAGTGAGTAATGTTATTAATCTTCTTTTTTTTAAAAATACTTTTTAGGTTTGTTGATAATTGTATGTTATTCAGGAAGATAAATTGAAGGATTTTTTGATAGATTGAATGCTTTTGATTCCAATATTTGTTATAGATTTTTCCCTTCATACACATATGTGAATCAAATTAACATATTTTATATTCATCTGCATAACAATGTAGTTTCTTTCTTTTTTATAAACTAAAGCTGAATGCACTTTCAGTGAAGTTCACTGTAATCATAACTCTCTTAAATCAATTATTGTTATTGCTTTGTGTATACCAAAATATCTAATTTTGCATGCATTTTTATTTTAAAAAATCATTTAAATATTCCATTTGTTAGATAATTGGATAATATTTTCTCATTTATTTATTACATTTCTCTGATTGGCAATAAACTATATCTCCTTGACTTTTAGTTTTCTATTATAATGCTGTATCTACAATAGAATGACTGATTGATTTTCATGGTCACAAAAACAGATACATTCCAAGTTGTTTTTAGCCTATATATGTATTTGTGCTCATTAATCTTACTGAGATATAAGTTCTAGAGTCCTCATAGTATAAAGCTTTGCATCCTGGGCTGTTGCATGCAATATTGTATACTATATGCAGTATGTCCTACTATTGTAATTGACTTTTGGTATTTGTTAATCAACTGGAAACTAACTTTGAAAATTGGCTCTGGGATCTTTCCTATTTTTTCATTAATCTTGGGATATAAGCATGCTAGTTCATAGGGTAGTTTCAAACTTATGATTTTAAAGTTGATGAATAATTTATTTGTATAGTCTTTAGTTTAACACTATGTTCTTTAATGAGTGCGTATGTGAATGTACACAGCAAAATTATGGGTCAGGTATGATATATATATATGATAAAGTTGTAAAAAACTATATAATTTCTACTTTTCTAGAATAATCACGTGTGCTTTTTTATAATTACTATTAATAATTGTGAATGTCTTATTATTTACATTTTGAATTAAATCAAGTAAAATCTGCTTAATATAAACAAAATTCAAGTTTATCATCATTTACAGTTAGAAAGTGTTGGGGTTTAGAAGAATTGATAAAAAATATTTACTCCTAACTATTTCAGTGATCTCCTATTGCTATAGTTCACAATTCAGAATTTGACTAATAGGTAACACCTTATATCTTAGTTAAGTAATGTGATAATAAAACGTTATTAAATGCTTTTATATATAATTTTATATGAAATGGCTTTGCAATATATATATATATTACAAAGCTATTTCATATAAAATTATACATAAAAGCATTTAATAACTATATATATGTATATTGCAAAGCTATTTCCTATAAAATTATACATAAAAGCATTTAATATATATATATATGTGTGTGTGTGTACATAAAAGCATTTAATATATATATATATGTGTGTGTGTGTGTGTTTGTAATATTCTGTATACTTAATCTTTTATGTTTTTAAAATTAATTATACAATTATTCAAACATCATTTGAAAAAGTTTTCTTGTTATTAACTTTTAAAAATTAAATCAATTTACTTTATAGCCTGAATCTAGTTTTAGTTTTAAACTATGATTGCATAAATCTCTAGGGATTTTTATGTAAAATAAAAATACTACATTATATGTCATGTGTTATTTAGAATTTTTATTTTGAAACTGCATTAAAATAAATATGTTATAATCTAACTTCTATTTCTTTTTAAATAGAACTGTGATATTTAGTATTGTATATATAATAACAATAAAAACAATAAATATAATTCTATATTTATTATTTTTATTTTTATTATAATAATTTTTAAGTAATGAATATATTATTGTATTATATATACATATGTTTGTATGAATATTGTGTTAATCTAATGTTTTACTAATGAAACATTTTTAATAAATTGGGAATTCTGTATTTAAAATCTAGTTAATCTTATAACTATTATATTTCCAAGGTAACAACCAATTAAATGTGTTATGCACATTGTTTAAACAATTCTTAATATAAAGACAACTCTGCTTTTGGGTAGTATTCAAGCTCTTAAATTACTTTATAGTGAAATAATGAACATATATAGTTATTAGAATGTGAATAATCACAAACTTCTCTTAATTATTATCTGAGATCAAGACCATTCTGTTTTAATAGACAAAACTTACTATAAGTAATGCCACACACAGCAAGCTAGAGTAATCAATGGATTCCAGAAGTCTAGTGCATAAAATCCCCACCTAGTGCCTACTCATCCAATATCCCCAGACTAGGTTCTGGCTTGTGGCCTTCATCAGTGAGAAGCCTTGGATAACAACAGTTATACACAAGCATAAGAAATGGTAGTCAGATGATGTTTTATTAAACAATTTAAAAAAACTGAATTACCATATACATCTGGACCTCATTTTATGCAGCAGATAGGTTCCACAGAAAACCCACATTTAAAAACATCATATAAAAATAGATTTAACTTATCTTGAAAAATGAGGGATGTGTTCCGTAATTTTCAGAAATCACATAAAGGCAAAACAACAAGGAAAAATTGCTTTAAAATTCACATAAAAAAGGGAAATAAAGTATGACTAAAAAAATTTTTAAATATTTGAAAAAAATTGCTAGAAGACACTTTTTTTATTAACTACAGTATTTAATTTTATTCAAAATAATATGTTTTTATGTGTAATTTATTTTACATTTTTTCATACATATTTTAATCATTATCACTATTTGACAATATGTGGTTCATTTGTAAACTGGTAAGACACCAGATTCATTACAAGAGGAAATACAATTAGTGCCAACTTCACTATCATGCTATGTTAATTGTTTTTTATTGAAAATGTAATTGGTGCTTAAATTTTGAGATGATGATTTTACTAATTGTTTATGAAGCTCACGACATCCAGACTACTATATTTAGCTGTTAGAGAATGCACTTCCACTAGTGCAAATCTCTCTCTCTCTCTCTGTTATAACATTTTCCATTTTATTAGGCCTCTACACGCTAATATAAAGTGTGTGCGAGTTGATCAAGTTATGTCAAAAAGAAGAAAATTGTATTGCTATTTCTAAAACATCACTATATTTCCTGATCAAACTCAGCCTATTAATTGTTGAGAATTATGCTATTGATGAAATCAGCTTTTAATTTATTCAATATGGGTGCCAGGTCCTTTTATTCTAAAGAGACCTCTGAAATAGTCATTTAACATCTCGCAAATAAAAAAGAAAAATACTTTTAAACTAATAGGTATTGCATCATAACGTAATGAGAATTATTTTTTTAAGATTATTATTCCTGGGCTTATTCAAACATATTGGCAAAGGTAAATTACATTTTTAAATCTTATTAAACTAATAACAAATTTAATAATAAAAATAATAACTATTATTAATAATGCACAAATGAAAATTGATATTAGAAATTTTTTTTTTATTATAATAGACTAAAAATCTGTTTAAGTTAAGATTAAAAATCTGTTTAAGTTAAAATGGGTATTCCTAAAAAGTAAATTAGAGAGAACACATATAATTCAGATGTGAAATATTAATAAAATAAATAACAGTTAAACAATTAAAAAGTTCTTGGATAAATAAGGGTCTTTTGATCAATTAAATTAAAGTCACTATCGGGATCCTTTTATATGTATATTTTTAAGAATTGTTTGCGAACACTGAAATTTGTCACAATCAGAATAATGAAGCATAACTTACCGGTAAGTTTTAGTGAATTCACGATGGTTGTAGATAACTATGCATAGTTTTTTGAGGATGAATTGAGCTCACAGCCTTTGATTATTAGTTGATCTTGGTGCTGGTTCCATAGCTAGTTGCGTAAGCTTCTCTTCTGTCCATCGGTAACGATGTCAACTAAAGTTCCAGTCTACTCTCATATGAATCACTTTTTCATCGTAGAGTGGTCTGGATTCTTTAATCCAAAACCAACCAAAAGAATATCAGCTAAACCAAGACATTCCTCCAACCGAATCTCTCCTTTTTATACTAGAGGTCCAGTTTTCTGACTTCTGTGGATATATTTTGTTTGTCAAAATATACGTTGATAATCTTATATATTCTTTATAAAATTTATGTTACAAAGTCTTTATTTTTTTTCAGCATAATTCTGCCATCTTTAATTAGTTGAAATATTTCTACTTTCTCTTATCTAGATTGGTAATATGTGTCTTTTCTTCTCTCCAATTCTAACTTTTATTTCTATTTACACACAAAAAAAAAAAAACAAAGGAATAATTTAACTTTCATTGTACATTATTTTTTTAAAAAAAAAATTAGTCAAAAAAAAATTCAAAATTTACTTTCATTTTTTTTTAGCTTTTACCAAATGCCAATATATTTGCAATGTTTATAAATAAACATGACAATACCACCAGGGCTAGGAGATGAGAATAAAATAGGGGTTTACACTAATATTATTGTTAAGTTTTTAAATTCATATTGGTGTTTTTTTTTTTGTAGTAGCATGCTGATATATTTCGTAGATTCATTCGCAAGCGACATTCAGCTTTAAGACCCACTTTTAGGTCTAACATGGCAGGAATGGAAAATATTTCACATTCATCTGTGTCCTTTCTGCTTTAATGTAATATTAACGATAAGAAGCCCAAGTTATAAGCACTAACGAGCGTTGCTCATCGTTCTGAGTCTTACAGGCTTGTGGCAACTTGGTCTAACTTGATCCGCCTTCCCCTTTATTGGGATCCCTGCTAGAAATAGTCTGATGGGCATATAAAGGTGGTCTTACGTTAATATACTGCGTACTAGGACTTGGGGCTATGTTTTTCCCCTCTTCAGTAACCACCTACCTGGTCAAATACTTGTGATTTACGTCTACATCAGCCACGATTGTGGTTTTTTTTTTAAACATATCAAAAAAAATATACATATATTTTTTCTTTCTGGAAGTCATATTAAAAAAATATTTTTTTATATTTTAATAATCAGGGTTTAATTAGTTAGTTAGTTTTTAAGTTTTTTTTTAAATTACTATTTATTTTCCGGCTGTGAGTTTCTTTGGGTCATCGTTGTAACATTCTTTATCATTACAACTTAGCTCAGGTTGTAGTTGTTAAATCGAAGCCCCATGTTGGGTGCCATTATAATGTTTTCCATTTTGTTAGGCCTCTACACGCTAATATAAACTGCACGTGAGTTGATCAAGTTATGTCACAAAGAAGAAAATTGTATTGCTATTTCTAAAACATAACTATATTTCCTGATCAAACTCAGCCTATTAATTGTTGAGAATTATGCTATTGACAAAATCAGCTTTTAATTTATTCAATATGGGTGCCAGGTCCTTTTATTCTAAAGAGACTGCTGAAATAGTCATATAACATCTTGAAAATAAAAAGAAAAATACTCCTAAACTAATAGGTATTGCATCATACTGTAACGAGAATAATTTTTTTAAGATTATTATTCCTGGGCTTATTCAAACATATTGGCAAAGGTAAATTACATTTTTAAATCTTATTAAACTAATAACAAATTTAATAATAAAATATAATAACTATTATTAATAATGCACAAATGAAAATTTATATTAGAAATATTTTTTTTTTATTATAACAGAATAAAAATATGTTTAAGTTAAGATTAAAAATCTGTTTAAGTTAAAATGGGAATTCCTAAAAGATAAATTAGAGAGAACACATATAATTCAGATGTGAAATATTAATAAAATAAATAACAGTTAAACAAATAAAAAGTTCTTGGTTAAATAAGGGACTTTGATCAATTAAATTAAAGTCACTATCGGGATCCTTTTATACATATATTTTTAAGAATTGTTCATGAACACTGAAATTTGTCACAATCAGCATAATGAAGCATAAATTACCGGTAAGTTTTAGTGAATTCACGATGGTTGTAGATAACTATGCATAGTTTTTTGGGGTTGAATTGAGCTCACAGCCTTTGATCATTAGTTGATCTTGGTGCTGGTTCCATAGGCTAGTCACGTAAGCTTCTCTGGTGTCCATCGGTAATGATGTCAACTAAAGCTCTGGTCTACTCTCGTATGAATAACATTTTCATTGTAGAGTGGTCTGGATTCTTTAATCCAAAACCAACCAAAAGAATATCAGCTAAACCAAGACATTTCTCCAACTGAATCTCTCCTTTTTAAACTAGAGGTCCAGTTTTCAGACTTCTGCACATATCTTTTGTTTGTCAAAATACACGTTGATAATCTTATATATTCTTTATAAAATTTATGTTACAAAGTCTTTATTTTTTTCAGCATAATTCTGCCATCTTTAATTAGTTGAAATATTTCTTTTTTCTCTTATCTAGATTGGTAATATGTGTCTTTTGTTCTCTCCAATTCTAACTTTTATTTCTAATTACATAAAAAAAAAATAAAAGAATAATTTAACTTTCATTGTATGTGATTTTTTTTTTTTAAAAAATTAGTCAAAAAAAAATCTAAATTTACTTTTTTTTTTTTTTTAGCTTTTACCAAATGCCAATATATTTGCAACGTATATAAATAAATGTTACACTATATATATATATATACGTTAAAACAAAGATGTGCATGGGTTAAATATATAAAAAACATATTTTGCAGGTTCATCCATGTTAAAAACTTTTAATATTAATATACTAATGTTTTGACTTGATTACACAAGTCATCCACAGAGTGAGAAAAGGTAGAAAGATGGTTGTAGAGGTGCTACAATCACTGATTTTAAAAAATGTTAAAAGTTTCACCAATAGCAAAAATGTTAAATTTAGAAATGTTTTTTAAAAAAATCTTTCCAAATAGGAGGAAGTTTGCATGTATCATCTCGCTTATTAATACAATCTGCCTTTTAAGTATCTCAATGGCTTCTCTAATTTTGCACTGGTAAAGATTATCACATCTGGATATGATCCGGGTACTAGAAAAATCAATTTTATGACCTGAATCTATAGTATGGAGTGAGAGTGCTGATGATGATGAGTGTTGTTTAACTGCATTAGCATGCTCATCTTTCCTAACACTGATGTGATGATTACTTATACCTATGTAAGAAGCTTTACAATTTTTACATGAGATTTGATAGACACCATGAGATTCAAGAGGGATTGAATCCTTAGGCTTGGTTATTATATTGCTGATCTTTTGATGAGCAGAAAATACTGTATCTATATTATAGCATTTTAATATACTTCCAATACTGTTTGTAGTTCCTTTTACATATGGAACACAAATCGTAATAGCTGATTTATCATCTTTTTGTTTCTTATTTTGTCTATTTTGGGCTTGAAATAAGGCTTTTTTATAAATTTGTAATTATAACTATTTGCTAATAAAACACTATTAATATGATTTATTTCTTCTTTTAGATGTGTCACATCTGAAAGGGTAATTGCTCTATTTAAAAGAGTTTTGTCTACAGACCCTATCTGAGTTGGGTGATGATGTGAATGTAAATGTAAATATCTGTCTGAGTGTCTATCCTTTCTGTAAATCGAAAAACATAAACTATTTTGTGTTTTGGTGACTAGAACATCAAGAAAAGGAAGTTTTCCATCAGACTCTGTCTCCATTGTAAATTTAATATGAGGATGCATATTATTTAAATGTAAGGAAAAATCATCTAATTTAGTTTTTCCATGTTGCCATATAACAAAAGTGTCATCTATGTATCTCAGCCAAATGAGAGGTTTTAAAGATGATGATTCTAAAGCATGAGTTTCTATATTTTCCATGAATAAATGAGCTATTACTCCTGAGATAGGTGAGACCATAGGAGTACCAAAAACTTGTCTGTAATGCTGACCATTGTATACAAAATATGTATTTAAAAGTCAATGTTTAATCAAAGTAATAATATGGTCTGGTAAATTGCAACATTGTGAGATTATATTTAAAGCTTCACCAATTGGAATGTTTGTAAACAAAGACGTGACATCAAAACTGACCAGATGTCATTAGCATAAATTTTTAAACTTTTTAAATCAGAAATAAAATGAAAAAAGTTTTTAATATATGATTTAATAGATGGGATTGTAGGTTTAATGAAATCCGATAAGTATCTAGCTAAAATATGAGTTGGAGAACCTATTGCACTTACTATTGGACGAAGGAGGGCATCTGGTTTGTGAATTTTTGGAAGTCCATAAAATTTTGGACAGACATAAGAGTTTTTACGAGGGATTATTTTATTTTTTATCTCTGTTTCAATAGGTGATTTATTAATAATAGCTTTTGTTGTTTTTTGCAAATACGTAGTATGATCTCTTTTTGATAGTTTATAAGTTTTATCATTAAGCAGATCTAAAATTTTATTATGGTAAATGTCATGATCCATAACAAGTGTGGCATTACCTTTATCAGCTGGAAGTACAACAATTGATTTGTCCGATTTTATATTATTTAATGCTTGTCTTTCTTGCTTTGGAATACTATTTTTAGGAAGCTTAGCTTTTTTAAAATATTACAAATCTCAGCTCTAGCCAAATCTACTGAAGGAAAATCTATTTTATCAAGAGCTGATTCAACATCACAAACAATTTTTTCAAAAGGTATCTGGGAATGTGTTAAAGCAAAATTGAAACCTTTTTCTAAAACCGAAACTTCATCTGTAGAGAGGGCTTTTTTTGATAAATTATAAATGTTTTTTTTTTATTTGGATACATAATGTTTGGGGATTGTGTTTTAATTAGCATTCTGAATCTTTAATTAATCTAAAACTTGCAATACGATCAAAACTAGTTGACAGTAAAGGATGTATTTTATTACTAAGAAATAAATGTAAATGTAGCAATACTTTATCAATTTTGTCTAAATTTTTCTGAGTTTCTTTAATAAAAGTGTTTAAAATAATATTGCATGTTTTCCTTAGAATTTTACTAACATTATAATTGTTCTTGTGAAACACAATTTTACAGCTAGTGGGTATAATGTTGTGATTTTTACATGCTAATAGAAAAGATAAATTACAAAGTAACTTACATTTCTTAATCCACGTCCTTTCAAATACTCGAAGCTGTTTAAAAATTTCCTCCCCGTAGAGGTTAATAATGTTAAAATGAAGATTTTCATGAGTTAAATATATAAAAAACATATTTTGTGGGTTCATCCGTGTTAAAAACTTTTAATATTGATATACTGATGTTTTGATTTGGTTCTACAAGTCATCCACAGATTGAGAACAGGTAGAAAGATGGTTGTAGAGGCACTACAATCACTGATTTTAAAAAACATTAAAGTTCCACCAATAGCAAAAATGTTAAATTTAGGAATGTTTTTTAAAAAAATCTTTCCAAATAGGAGGAAATTTGCATGTATCATCTCGCTTATTGATAAAATCTGGCCTTTTAAGTATCTCAACGGCTTCTCTACTTTTGCACTGGTAAAGATTATCACATCTATATATGATCCTGGTACTAGAAAAATCAATTTTATGACCTGAATCTATAGTATGTAGTGAGAGTGTTGATGATGATGATGATGAGTGTTGTTTAACTGTATTAGCATGCTCATCTCTCCTAACACTGATGCAACCTTTACTCATACCATTGTAAGAAGTTTTACAATTTTTACATGAGATTTGATAGACACCATGAGATTCAAGAGGGATTAAATCCTTAGGCTTGGTTATTATATTGCTGATCTTTTGATGAGCACAAAATGCTGTATCTATGTTATAGCGTTTTAATATATGTCCGATACTGTCTGTAGTTTCTTTTACATATGGAACACAAATCCTAATAGCTGATTTATCATCTTTTTGTTTCCTATTTTGTCTATTTTGGGCTTGAAACAAGGCTTTTTTTATAAATTTGTAATTATAACTATTTGCTAATAAAACACTATTAATATGATTTATTTCTTCTTTCAGATTTGTCTCATCTGAAAGGGTAATTGCTCTATTTAAAAGAGTTTTGGCTACAGAAACTATCTGAGTTGGGTGATGATGTGAATGTAAATGTAAATATCTGTCTGTGTGTCTATCCTTTCTGTAAATCGAAAAACATAAACTATTTGGTGTTTTGGTGAATAGAACATCAAGAAAAAGGAGTTTTCCACCAGACTCTGTCTCCATTGTAAATTTTATATGAGGATGCATATGATTTAAATGTAGTTGCCATATAACAAAAGTGTCATCTATGTATCTGAGCCAAATGAGAGATTGTGACATTTACCATAATAAAATTTTAGATCTGCTTAATGATAAAAATTATAAACTATCAAAAGGAGAACATATTACATATTTGGAAAAAACAACAAAAGCTATTATTAATAAATCGCCTATTGAAACAAAGATAAAAAATAAAATAATCCCTCATGGAAAATCTTGTGTCTGTCCAAATTTTTTTGGACTTCCAAAAATTCACAAACAGATACCACCATTCGTCAAATAGTAAGTGCAATAGGTTCTCCAACACTTATTTTAGCTAGATACTTATCGGATTTCATTAAACCTACAATCCCATCTATTAAATCATATATTAACAACTTTTTTCACTTTATTTCTGTTTTAATAAGTTTAAAAATTAATGGTAATGACATTCTGGTCAGTTTTGATGTCGTGTCTTTGTTTACAAACATTACAATTGATGAAGCTTTAAATATAATCTCACAACATTGCAATTTACCAGATCCTATTATTGCTTTGATTAAACATTGTCTTTTAAATACATATTTTGTATACAATGGAAAGCATTACAGACAAGTTTTTGTTACTCCTATGGGCTCACCTATCTCAGGAGTAATAGCTGATTTATTCATGGAAAATATAGAAACTCGTGCTTTAGAATCATCATCTTTAAAATCTCTCATTTGGCTCAGATACATAGATGACACTTTTGTTATATGGCAACATGGAAAAAATAAATTAGATGATTTTTTTTACATTTAAATATTATGCATCCTCAAATTAAATTTACAATGGAAACAGAGTCTGATGGAAAACTCCCTTATCTTGATGTTCTAGTCACAAAAACACGAAATAGTTTATCGTTTTCGATTTACAGAAAGGATACATACACAGACAGATTTTTACATTTCCATTCTCATCATCATGTAACTCAGATAATTTCTGTAGCCAAAACTCTTTTAAATAGAGCAATTACCCTTTCAGATGTGACACATCTGAAAGAATGAATAAATCACATTAATAGTGTTTTATTAGCAAATAGTTATAATTACAAATTTATTAAAAAAAGCCTTATTTCAAGCCCAAAATAGACAAAATAAGAAACAAAAAGATGATAAATCAGCTATTAGTATTTGTGTTCCATATGTAAAAGGAACTACAGACAGAATCAGATGTAAATTAAAATGCTATAATATAGATACAGCATTTTCTGCTCATCAAAAGATCAACAATATAATAACTAAGCCTAAGAATTCAATCCCTCTTGAATATCATGGTGTCTATCACATCTCATGTAAAAATTGTAATGCTTCTTACATAGCTATGAGTAATCATCACATTAGTGTTAGGAGAGATGAGCATGCTAATGCAGTTAAACAACACTCATCATCATCAGCACTCTCACTCCATACTATAGATTCAGGTCATAAAATTGATTTTTCTAGTACCAGAATCATATCCAGATGTGATAATCTTTACCAGTGCAAAATTAGAGAAGCCATTAAGCGAGATAATACATGCAATCTTCCTCCTATTTGGAAAGATTTTTTTTAAAAAACATTCCTAAATTTAACATTTTTACTATTGGTGGAACTTTAACGTTTTTTAAAATCAGTGATTGTAGCACCTCTACAACCGTCTTTCTACTTTTTCTCACTCTGTGGATGACTTGTGTGACCAAGTCGAAACTTCAGTATATTAATATTAAAAGTTTTTAACAGGGATAAAAGTGCAAAATATGTTATATATATATATATATATATATATATATATATATATATATATATATATATATATATATATATATATATATATATATATATATATATATATATATATATATATATATATATATAACTCCTCTGCAAGTGGTTAAATTTTCTTATATACATGTATATACATGGAGAAAGTTTTAGACAGAAAATAGTGTACCGGTCAGAATTGTATGTTCATTTAACAAAGTTTAGAATCTGAGCAAAAGTACCCTAAATCCCCTCATGCCCGAGATACACAGGTCAGGAGCAATCATGAATTCAGCCCTATTTGCTCTTCTCTAAAACTATAACATTATAAACAACACTTCTGATGATAACATGAAATTTTATTCATTCTGGTCCCAGAGACACATCAGAGAAACATGAGATCTATAGGGTAATTAATGTAAATAAATAAATCAAATCTTGGCTCAATCAAATATCTTATATGAAGAGACAATTTTTAAATTTTAAATAAATTGCATACAGCTAGCATTGCAAAAAAACACATGAATTATAAAATCGTATCCATCCAGAATGAGCAAAGATAGAACAACCCAGAGATATATGTTCATTTAAAATAATCAATTATAACTTTTAAATATTATTAACAACTATTATAAATATTAAATGGAATTCAATAAGTGGGAGTCAGTACGAAACAATGCATGAGTAATTATTAAAACATAATAATTTAATAAATATAAACAATTTAATTTACATTAGAAAACATAGCACAGATTTAATGCGGTTATTACTTTGCATATAAGCAACTGATTTAGTATGCTAATGAGTTAAAGACAATAATAAATTAATGTTATCAATGCTGTGATCATTACTTTAAGTAATGATAAGGATGTTTACAAATTCATCTCTAAAGAGAGGTTCACTCTTGATATGATAGTTAATAATTTATTTTTTATTAGCATATTTGAGCATATTTGGGCCTGTACAAATGAGGAATGGGTTAGCTTAAATAAGCTTTACTATGACAATCCTAAAATATGCAGCTAATTATAAAATGAGTGGTTTACAAACATTACTGTGCTATGTCTTATAGTTAATATGAGAATTATACATAAAAGAACTCACAATGCTAACTATAATGACAGCGTTTAAAATGGAGATGTCCGTCTTTGGACTGAAAGGCTTTATCACATATATGATTCCATTTGTATTTATCACAAGGCGATATTCCAAAATATGCGTGGTAAGGATTCCATGGTACACCCTCCGATGTTTCACATGCAGAGCATTAATACTGTAATGTTTATCCTGAGATCGGTTATACCAAACCTCATTTCTATATGAGTTACGTGAAGAAAATCCGGAGTTCGGATGAGTAAATATGATAAAGCAAAATATAATTCTTTAAAATGCTATCATAAGTAAGCAACGCGAAAATGGCTTGTCTTAAATGACTAATGAAATAATTTAAGCTTAAATAAAGCAACAATAGCATGCGTAGCACCATGATAAAATAATAACCCACTCAGCATCATATGTATAACTTTAGTAAATTTAGGATGTTGAATATAGAAGAGGGAAAATATTATTTCCTATTTAACAAATTCACGTATTTTAAACAACAATATATTATAAGCAATTTAACTCTTAATGGTGTATAAATAATAAATAGTTATTAAAATACATTAATAACCAAATTTATTTTAAGAAGATAAAATGCATTTAAATATCGAGAGTGACAACAACAAAAGGTTTATTTTATCCCATAATATGACATTTTAAACAATCCGCCATTAAGCATACATTTCAAAATATTTAACCTAGTGAACAGCATCAATAAGAAATTTTACGTTTAACTATTTAGATATTCCAAAAAATATCGGAAAGATGATTGAAATAATATAAGTTCGCTAGATTAAAACATTAGCATACTAAAACTAATTAATAAGCTACATAGTTTAAATAAGTTTTGCCACATGAAAATAATATAATTAGAGCATGAAACTTAAAACTAGTGATAGATTTTAAATTTATATAATTCTGTGCTAGCATTTCAAAGAATAAGTTTAAAACTTAAGAGAGAAAATCACAAATTTAACGATACTTAAGTTTATAGTCAGTTACCAAATAAATAAAGATTACATTATAATTACAATTAAGATTTAGGAAAAATATGAAGTGAGGAGAATTAAAAGTTCATTCTTTGGCAAAACGGATTACCTTTAGAAGTTATGGTGGCCACTTATAACAACGTATACGAAGTTTAGCAAGGCACAATATTAATAAAATAATGGTAGGCATCTTCCAATATTCTTTTACAGTTAAGCATAACAGTTCTCAAATAGTGATGGCATGGCAGAAGGCAGGACAAAGATGATTTAAGATCAGGGAGGCAAATTGTTTTTACTCACAGTTCATTTTGTTTCCACTCTCTCAACGGATAGAAGAGAAGAGTGATTTGAACTCGTTTTGCACATTCCTAGTTCTTCTGCTCCTCCTATACTTGAAATTTGGCAATATTGGAAGATGTAAACAATACTTTCCAGAAAGCATTATTTAAACGTATTTTTAAAATTGCAAATAACTTTAAAATATGATTTTTGGTTTGACTTGAAATGAGAATGACATTTTTAAATTGTAATAATACTTTTTAGAATTTTCTGGCATTGCTTTAGCTTTACATTAATTGTATTCATTTTTTATATCTGTAATACATATATGCCCATACACAATTATCTAAGTGAAGGGAATTTACAAGCTTGGAATAAAATATACTTAAGCTAAAATAATGATTTAATTGGTTACATATAACCATTTTAAATAAACAGGGTGGAAGTGATATGTGTGTTTAACATTCCTAGATGACCAAATAAACATATACATTGGTTCAAACCCTACTTTAAAGGTATGTAATGTCATCACGCAGTGAAGTTAAATATGTACTACAGATTTACCCCTTCAATAGTTACAAGTAAAAATATATAAAAACTTTTAAAGCTACTTCTTTTTAAATAGAAATCAAAAGTATTAAATATTTTTACTTGTAACTTTTTTCTGTCTAAAATTTTCTCCATGTATATATGTGTATAAAAGAAAATTTAAACAAATTTTAAAGATACATTGTTTTTAAGTAGAAAATAAAAGTTATTGTAACTTTTTTCTGTCTAAAAGTTTATCCATGTATATATGTGTATAAAAGAAAATATAAACACATCCATAAATAACACAGACTTTCATTTGTTGGAATTTAAGAACTTGTTCATTGCAGCAAACTCTGATTTCAGCATTTTCTGACATTTTTCTTTGTCTCAGACATCAATGTAAAATATATAATTAAATTATTATTACTTATTCAAAAATAATAAATTTGACTTCATTTGATAGATATTTCTGTTTACTACTGAAATAAATTTTAAATGTTCATGTTTTGATTCTATAAATATTAAAAAATAAGATCACATTCCAAACAAAAAGATTATACATTATCATTTTTAGAAAGATTATTTTTAGTTTACAAAATCAACAAAATCTTTGTTATTTCAGATTATTTTAAAAATCTAAAAGAATATTTATTTATTTCTGTTATATCTAAGTAATATATTTCAAAAGTTTAAAATTTTTGAATATTTATTGTGATATTTTTATACTCGTAAGTATAAATAGACTGTTGACAAGCTTCAGGCCAAATTCACATTAGCTTCTAATATAACATTATATTTTGGGAAAAAAAATTCAAGTCAAAATAAGTTATTAATAATTTATATTTTTTAATATCTAAAAAATATAGTAAAATATGAACTTCTTTATTACATAAAAGAAAAACACATAAAAAGATATTAAGAAAAAACATGAATCACATAACTTCAAAATAGCATTAAAAATCCACATAAAATAAGACCAATGTGTATTCATAATGTTCCATTATAAATATAATAGCCTCAAATAAGTAAAATAATGTAGAAGTACTGTATATCTGTGTATGCTTTTCATATAACTAACATGTAGATGGCTCATTTTATATTTTATGTTTACTGACTATTAGTATACATATAGATTTCTAGAGATTTTCACTACTTACACATTATATATATATATATATATATATATATATATATATAATGGAAAAAATAGTATAGTGAGATTGATTTATATATAACTATCAAAAAATAAATATAGTATTAACAAAAAGAGAATTTTTAATTATTTATACACTCTGCTTTGTTACTTTACCTTCAATCTTTATAATCTTTCCTTCACAATACAATTTTTAGCACTTATATTTCCATACCATGACTATTTATATAGAGTTCCAACTTAAAAAAGATAAATATTTGTGTATTCATGTGAACAAATATGAAAGCCTGCATAAGTACACACACTTTTTTAAAAATGTGTTGTTTTTTGAAATGTAATCTTGCATTTTATTACAATTATATTAAATAATTTTAAATTTAGAAATATATTTTCAATTACTTATTTAATTTCTCAAGTAAAATGCATTTTTATAATATAAAATCAAACAACCATGAACACTAACTTTCACATGTAAAAACAAAAAATGGTAGCAGTAAAACATTGGTATTAATCTTTTTTTCAGAATAATAATAATAATAATAATAATAATAATAATAATAATAATAATAATAATAATAATAATAATAATAATAATAATAATAATAATAATAATAATAATAATAATAATAATAATAATAATAATAATAATAATAATAATAATAATAATAATAATAATAATAATAATAATAATAATAATAATAATAATAATAATAATAATAAATATTGTCTACTAAAATAGTTTAAAGTAAAATAATATTTTGTCACAACTCAAATTTAAAATAATAGAATAGAAAGAACCTATAAAAACTACCAATATAAAAAAAATCAATTCAACTTTCCACAATTATTCAGAATCTTTTTATTATATAATAAAATCTGTTCAACCTATGCTCAAATAAAACATCATAACCAAATACAATGACTCTTCTTCAGTATTGACAAAACAATAAATATAAAATGTAATAGTAATTTTTTTAATAAGAAAAAAAAACAATGATTTAAAATGTATTTATAATTTACTAATTTTATTCAAATGAACAGGTGAAAAGTCAGACTTATATTAGTGTGACATACGTATACAAGTATGGTTTTAAGTTTTTGTGCAGTATGTGTTATTTGTTAATGAAAACAATTTATTTTAATGTGTTTTTGAATGTAATTGTTAAATTATAACAACAATATGTTTTTCCTTCTATATTGTTTAGGGTAGTAATAGAATGTCAGAGTAAAGATTAAAGGTTGTGGACTGATTTCAGGTCTGGTTCTTCTAGCCCTCCAACTTCATATGAACTCTGACCAATAAAGTCATTCGATCATTTTTTTGTTAGAATTTTAATATATCTGTGTTTTATTTATTTATTTGTTGAGAAAATACCTGTTTTAAACAAATAATAATAAATGTAAATGATTTAAAGATCATAGCAGTAATTACTATATATGTAAGGTAGGAAAATTCATTGCCACCAAATACTATTTCATTTTATTTTTTAAAGTTATTTATTATTGTTATTTTTATTATATGTTTTTAATTATATTTTTATTGTAATGAGGTCAAATTATTTCAAAATTAAATCATTTATTTCTAATCATGTGGGATAGTCATAATTGATGATATGCAATTTTTAAATATAATATTGGATAGAATTAGAATTGTAGTTTATATGATACCAAATTAAAATTAAAAGTCAATTTAGTATAAAAGACTGTAATCAAAACAAAGTTGTTAGACATCACTGTTTTTAGAAAGATTATTTTCAGTTTATAAAATCAAGGAAATATTTCTTATTTGTCATTATTTTTAAGAATCTGAATGAATATTTATTTATTTCTCTTATATCTAACAAATTATGCTTTAAAAGTTTAAATTTTTTGAATATTTATAGCAAAATTATGATATTTTCTTGATGTTTTCTTACTCGTAAATAAAGTAGCTTGTTGACATCAAAGCTAGTCTTGTAATTTGCTTCAGACCATATTTATGTTAGCTGCTAATATAACATTATATTTTTGAAAATAAAGTATTTCAAGTCAAAATAAGTTATTAATAATTTTATTTCTTGATATCTAATAAATATAGTGCAAATTATTGTTTAAAAAATATCTAAAACCATAATACATTCACAAATAAATATGTTTTTGCATCATTGGAAACTTCAATGTCAAAAAACACTGAACATTTTACAGCCTTGGCAACACACAATGACTGAACATGTCAGGACAGTACTTATGTCTATTGTAAGAGTGGGAATTTTGAATTGTGCACTTTTTTCACTCTTTTTCTGGACTTTTTTATTATAATAAAATATACAGTTTTACATGCATTTTAATGTATAATACTTATGAAAAATTCACCTGGGGGCAAATTGGCCAAAGGACATTTCTCAGCAATCTCAAAATGAGATAAGGTTAAAAATGGCATTCTAAAAGTGAAATATATAATATAGAACAATTTTGTTTAAGCCCATTTGTTGAGAGAACAAAAAAGACATTTTAAAATTTATATTTTCAAATAATTCTAAAAACAATGTTATAATAGACAGTTAAAGAATGATTTTATATTTTTGGAAAAAAAGTAAAAATCTAAAAAAAAAGCAAATCTTTTATTTTAAAGGAAAAAAGGAAACTATACATAGCAAAGTAAAACTTATCATAAAAATTTTTGAATGTTATAATATAACTACAATAAAGAATTTAATTGAGAAAATGTACATTTTAATAACTGTATTGTTTTGACAAGTTAAAATATATGGTATAAATGATAGTGTGCACCTACATTTCCATGTGCATACACATATATGTTAATAGATATCTGTATCATTTAAATGTAGTAACTTAAAATTTTAATCATTTATTATTTTATGATGATTGAAATTTAGTCATCATATATATATATATATATCAAATGTGTATCAGATGATTGAAATTTAGTCATCATATATATATATATATATATATCAAATGTGTATCAGATAGACACATTTAGGTAAAAATTAGTGTGATTTTATTATTGTGATAAATACAAATGTTATGTAAAATTTTAGTCATTTTTAAATTTTGTTAAATGTCAATTGAAATGTTTTCCTTGTATATTATAAAACACATGTCTGTATATATATATATATATATATATATATATATATATATATTTCTATAAATGCATATATATATATATATATATATATATATATATGCATTTATAGAAACCTATTAAGAAGTAATGTAATTGATGTAATAACTTGAAATTTGTATATTCATCTTGTGAATCACAATGTGATAACTTTTATTATTGTGAATATTAATCAAAATCAGAGTACTTAATTTAATTTATAGTCATGCAGATCTTAATTTTAATTTTTTGTTATTGTTGTTAATAAACTTATTTTCAGTTGATAAAAGATTATCCCAGTGGTTCTAAATATTTTTAGAATATCTGTTTCCATCATGTCTTGGTCACATAGTAATAGAGTTTATGTTATTTGAGCTTGATTCAAGCACAGGCTGGATATATAAATGGGGTTGTATATTAGTGCTTTTGGGGCATCTAGTGATAATCAATCATCATCAACCTGGTTGGCATATAAGATTATGTTATTTAAAGCTCCAACACTACATTTTATGTTAGTTTAGTTAAATTTATAGTTGGCCAGTACAAATGGACAGAGCATTGATGATGATCAATATGTTTTAATATTACAACATTATGGTTTAGATTTTGATTATTACATATTGTGATGGATGAGCACTTAAGATTGTGCATCTAAATTAAGATTAAAATAATTGCCCAAGCTGGCAAAGGCTTAGTAGTTATCCTGGACTACAGAAGACTCATTCCTATCCAGACACCAGATTGACTATTGATTTATATTTTGTCATGTTCAAATCCAACCGTAAAATGGACTGTTGATTTAATTGTATTGATTTGTTTTGATGGTTATTCATAATGATGGATGGTTTTCTTTGTGTATTACTACTACTGGTTTTTACTTCTTATTGATAATGCTGGTTGATGTATAATTAATGCTACTTTTAGTTGCTCTAAGGAATAACAAATCTCTGCTGAGTTAGCTGACTGATCTCTCAATAATCTCAGAAATCTCTTGATCTCATGGTCTCTTATTATATATTTTTGGATGTTAAACATAACTTTAACATTTAATATCTTATTACTTTAATATTTTATCTCATTATTTAAATTTCATTATTTGAATTATTTTTCAATTTATTTGGGATGGATCATAATTTTCCATTACCCCAAGTTCACATCATTTTATTTCCCTATCATGTTGCAATTTATATGTAAATATTAAAGTAAGCATATATCCATGTTTATGTAAACAAAGAGAGTAAAACACCCTCCATTAGGGTATGAATTAAAAGCATTTAAATGTTGAACTAAAAATAAAGACTAGAATGATTTCACTTAGTGTTGAAGCTCTGATGTTTACCTTGTTGATAGTTGAGAATGAAATTAATATATCAGCCAGATGGAACAGGGATCTGAAAATTTATTAAATTAATAATAAATTATACAAGGCTGGAAACAACTACAATGTTTTCAGGTGATGGAAGTTGTATTTTTACAATCATTAATAACTTTAATGTGTTTTATAGATATTTTTGTCTTTTCTTTTAGTTAAATTTAAATTTAATATAAAATCTATTACAATTTAAAAAAAAATTAATACCTTAATGTGCCATTATCTTTTATTATATGCAATTGTCTACAGCCTTGTATAATTAGTTTCATAACTTTTAAGAATGATATTCAATCTGGCTGATATGTAATTTGACTCTGAATTACCAACAATGTTGACAATGGCATGTTTATAAACATCAACGATTTCAGAATAATGCATTTACTCTATTCTTGATTTTTGTTCAACATTTAGAGTATTTTTAATTTATATCTCAAGTAAGAGTAATTTACACTCTTTCTTTACACACACACACACACACATATATATATATGTTAAAACGAAGATTTGCACGGGTTAAATATATAAAATACATATTTTGCGGGTTCATCCGTGTTAAAAACTTTTAATATTAATATACTGACGTTTCGACTTGGTCACACAAGCCATCCACAGAGTTATGTGGATGGCTTGTGTGACCAAGTCGAAAGGTCAGTATATTAATATTAAAAGTTTTTAACACGGATGAACCCGCAAAATCGCAAAATATGTATTATATATATATAAAGAACACTATGGCAGAGAAAACAATTTAAATTGAAGGAGTATACTTCAATGTATAAGTGTCATAATCATGGCTTTCATTAAAGTAGAATTAATGACATTTAATACATGGAGCAATTATAATATTAACTCTAATAGAGATAAATTCATAATACAAATTTTTAAAATAGTTTCATAAATTATATAAAGAAAATAATATTTGCATATGTATTCATTAAATGCTTTTTTGCCAAGATTGTTTGCCATCATTAAAATGCACAAAGAGCACTATATTTTAAAAAGTAATAATTAACTTTAGTACTGTTTATTATTATGAACCAGCGAAATATATGACTCAAATTATAAAAAAAGAATTGAGATTTGGACAACTTACAATTAAATCTTTGTTTGAAAATATAAATATTATTAAAAACATTATTATTTCAAAGATATATAGAATAGATTCTTTTCAGTCACAGAATTATATGGATTTGTAAATATAAAAGAACACATCAAAGCATTCATTAATAAAGTTTTAACTTGGATTAACAAGGATACTATAGCAACATTCAGGGATAGTGCATATGAAATGGCATAATTTTGATGTCTTAGCACTGTTGTTTGTAATGTGGGATTGGCATTCAAAGAGAATGATATAATCCTTCCAATATTAAATACACATAAAAATTATGTGTGCAAGACAGTATATTATTAATCATATGTTTAACAAAATGAGCCTGGAATCAGATTTAAATTGGATTATAAAGCCTAAAAAGGTGACAAAGTTTGCTATTTGGATTTAAAAATAAACTGGGACTACAATTCTTTGTATTATAAAATGGACATTAAACCTTCTAACATTAGAGGGAATGTCAATATGAAATCTCAAATATCAATATCACATAAATTTGTGAGTTTAAAAGCATTTTTGTATCAAAACAAATGTCTGAGTCGATTTGAATCTGACATGGTTGTGAACATAGAGATTTATATCACTTCTATGATAAGATCAGATTATAAAGCAAATAATATATACAAATATGACAAATGTTTTAAAAGAAATGTTATGGTCAGGAATAAAAATGTTAGAAACAATAAAAAATATATAGCTGTGCCATACATACCATATGTTAGAAATAAAATTGAAAAGATCTGTGCAGGTAAATTAAATATCAGAATTAAAAACCCATTAATTTAAAATACACTAATCAATAATACTAATAATTGTTGTTATACATACCATTAGTGAAACAAAGGTAAATTTAAGAACAAAAATGACAAAGGATTCATCAAAAGACAAAAAAGCTAAGCTTGATTTCACAAATATATCACTCTTTTATAACCGTAAAAGGATTATGAACATGGCTTTGACTCTGGATGTGTTAAAATAATGTGCAAAGAAAGAAAAAATAGAAAATACAAAATTAAAAAAGCTTGTATTATTGCTCAAAATGAATACTTAGTGAATCAAAGTGTTAATATTATTTAAATTAACAAAATGGATCTCTTAAATCATTAACAATAAATTTCAGTCTTTTTGACAATGATTATAATGCTTAGCTTATGCAATTTGTTTAGTTCCTGATTATAGTTTTTTTTTAATATTACTAATAATAGCATACTATCAAAGTATTATATACATAATCCTCTTTTATATGCAGTTTAATACAAGCTGCAATTGCACTTGTAAATATAAATTTAAAATGTGAAAAAATATAAAAAATTTCAGTGCATTCTTTTATTTTTTTATTAGATTTGTTTTTTAAATAATGTTATAACTTATGTTGTAAATTAAAAAAAATAAAATTCTTGTAATAGAAAAAGATACAATTTTTATAGCATTGTATGCTATTAAAATTCAATTTAAATCTAGGATAGATTGTTCAGCTACTTAGCTAAATGCATTAAAATTACTAATAATTTTCTGGCCTACAGATTACTTTATATATTATCAGATTAAATATTAAGCTTAAACTAAATATTAATGTACATTTAAATATAAGTAAAAGTATTATTAATCTAACTCATATTTTTATTCATGTCAGATAAGTAAAATATTATTTATAACTTCAATTATCCACATGCATTTAAAACATATGGATAAAGATATTTAAAAAAAACAATACCAAGTCACAATTCTGGTTAAACAGCCATTAACCTGTTATATCAGATCATATTATACATTATTTACTAAGGCAATAAATCTAAAGCATGTGCGATTGAAAAGGCGATGGTAGGGACCTCTACAGGTCTTAACCACAAGCTTATTCTCCCATCTTTTCTTTCAATGTGTAAGCTTGTGGTTAAGACCTGTAGAGGTCCATACCTTCAAATTTTTAACTGCACATGATTTAGGTTTATTGCCTTAGTAAATATTAGGTAATCAATGTGTGTTAAATAAATTTATAATTATACAATATTATAATCATAATTTTAGAACATTAATTTGTATGATTATTAAGGCAGGTAAAATATACAATCTGTTAAAACTGACGCTTCCTGGTTTGTCCAGAAATGCATATTGTGAATGCCCTTATAGATACTAATGTTCATATGTTTCAATGTATGTGGATATTAGAAGTTTTATTATAATGTGTCAGTATTCTGTAGCTGCTTTTAAATCATATAGTATTTCAACATCAATCATTATAAATACATTATATATTTATACAGTCATACTTTAATAATATTTTTCTTACATGATGTTTGAATATATTAAACAGTACACTTTTCTATAATAAAAAGATTTGATTAGATATGTTTGTGCATAATGGTAGTATAATTCATATTGTACCACAATGGGTATTGATTTTGATGATTTTTATCCTTCTAGAATATAATGACCCAAGTAAGTAAGTAAGTTATATTTGTGTATTAGAATTTGCTAAAAAGTTTATAGTTTTGTTAAAATTTCAGCAATAGAATGCACATTGGGAATAATATGTAGCATTATCAAAAATATAGTTTAATATAATATTCAAAATGGACTGCATACTTTTTTTTCATGTATAACCTAAAAAGAACCATATTTGAAAATTTCAAAGTTTAATATAATTTATCTCTTCAAATGAATAAAGTAAAATTAAAGGTATTTATTAATAATTGAATGTACTTTATCTCAAAATAGAATAAAATGAATATTTTTTTTAAAAAAACCTTAAAAATGAAATTTATATTGGTAAATTTTATTAATTTTAACAGCACATAAGTAACTTTTGTTACTGCTTGAATATGACTCATTTAAGATTTAAATCATATCACAGAACACTCTCATTGTAAATATGTTACCAAGAATTATTTTATAAGACTCTCATAAAGAGTCAGTGTTAGCAAACTTGCAAATAGATTTTTACTTTTCATTTATTAATGCATTTTGTATTAAACTGCATGTAAAGGAGGATTATATATATATATATATATATATATATATATATATATATATATATATATATATATATATATATATATATATATATATATATATATATATATATATATATATATATATATGTTAAAACGAAGATTTGCACAGGTTAAATATATAAAATACATATTTTGTGGGTTCATCCATGTTAAAAACTTTTAATATTAATATACCGACATTTCGACTTGGTCACACAAGCCATCCACAGAGATATAAAAGGTAGAAAGATGGTTGTAGAGGCGCTACAATCACTGATTTGAATAAAATGTTAAAATTCCACCAATAGCAAAAAATGTTAAATTTAGGAATGTTTTTTAAAAAAATCTTTCCAAATAGGAGGAAGTTTGCAAGTATCATCTCACTTATTGATACAAAAAAAAAGCCTTATTTCAAGCCCAAAATAGACAAAATAGGAAACAAAAAGATGATAAATCAGCTATTAGGATTTGTGTTCCATATGTAAAAGGAACTACAGACAGTATTGGACATATATTAAAACTCTATAATATAGATACAGCATTTTCTGCTCATCAAACGATCAGCAATATAATAACCAAGCCTAAGGATTCAATCCCTCTTGAATCTCATGGTGTCTATCAAATCTCATGTAAAAATTGTAAAGCTTCTTACATAGGTATGAGTAATCGCTGCATCAGTGTTAGGAGAGATGAGCATGCTAATGCAGTTAAACAACACTCATCATCAGCAGCACTCTCACTCCATACTATAAATTCAGGTCATAAAATTGATTTTTCTAGTACCAGGATCATATCCAGATGTGATAATCTCTATCAATGGAAAATTAGAAAAGCCATTGAGATACTTAAAAGGCCAGATTGTATCAATAAGCGAGATGATACATGCAAACTTCCTCCTATTTGGAAAGATTTTTTTAAAAAACATTCTTAAATTTAACATTTTTTGCTATTGGTGGAATTTTAACGTTTTATTCAAATCAGTGATTGTAGCGCCTCTACAACCATCTTTCTACCTTTTATAACTCTGTGGATGGCTTGTGTGACCAAGTCGAAACGTCAGTATATTAATATTAAAAGTTTTTAACATGGATGAACCCGCAAAATATGTATTTTATATATTTAACGCGTGCAAATCTTCGTTTTAACATATATATAATACAAGGATGCTCTGCTATTATTAATAATATAAAAAACAATATAATAGAGAATTGTCATCAATAAGACCTTTTATCAGATTGAATGAATGAGCATTGATAGATAAAAAGTAAAACTGTATTTTTTAGTTTATTAAAATGACTTGTTATGAGTCTGCCTGCAAAAAAGTTATCAGTAATATACTTGAAATAAAAATGTTCTATGATATAATATTAGTAAATTAAAATGCATGAAATAAATGGAAACTATATAAAACATACTGTACATAAATGCAATTATACACAACTGGAATAAAAGCAGGAACTGATATATTACGAAAATGATCTACAGCATTGTCATTCTATTATTTTATTTTTGTAAGATAATACTTTTTCCAACTTTATATTATTATTATTATTATTATTATTATTATTATTATTATTATTATTATTATTATTATTATTATTATTATTATTATTATTATTATTATTATTATTATTATTATTATTATTATTATCATCATCATCATCATCATCATCATTGCTATTATTTTTAAATAGAAATACATTAAAATGCTTTTCACAGTCTATTTGTTTTTCTTTAATAATTAACTTGCAAGATGAAACACTTTCTCCCTACTTAGCATAAAAGTATGGTTATATGTTACTTAACAAAACTTGCTATGATAATATGATGAAATTAAAAAGCTGTATTTGAATTCTGGATTTTTTAGTCTATTTATTCTCCAATCCATGTCAACCAACAACTACACATGATCACACAAATGCATGACGATATAAAATCTCCAATAATGTATTTCATATTCATGTAGCACTCATTAGTTGTACCAGATCATAATCTCACCCACACATATACAATCAGTGCTGAGCTTATATTAAGATAGCAATTCCTCATACTTTAATGGATATGCTTCAATCTTTTCACTCTTCCAACTATTAAAGTATTCATTTCATTGATAAATCAAAGATGGAATGAGAAAATTACATACTGTCTTAGAATTATGTATTGGTGGGAAAATAGATTATATCTTAGTATAAGTCCAACTCATCTCTCTCCTATTATATATATGGACATGTGTGCAATAATATGAGAGCTTAATTGACATAATATCTACATGAGTATGACGACAATATCAAATCCAATAAGGCTTTGATCATACCATCATTGGTGTTTCAGTGAAACGGATGGTTGAAAAAATTGGAAGGGTGAGAAGATTGAAACCTATCCATTAAAGTTTGAGAAATTGCTATCTTAATACATAAGTAAACACAGATTATATATATATATATATATATAAATGAGTGTGTGGAGGGGGGGATTTATGACCTGACCCAATTGACAAGTGCTGGTTTGGTACCAAATATATAAATTGAAGATCATGCATGTTTTTTACATGTGTGTGTGGTTATGTATATTGGCTGCTTGAGATGGAGTGAAAAATTAATAGACTGAAAAATCCTTAGTTCACATCCAACTAATTAAATAAATATCTACGTAAGTGCCCGTATGATTTTGTGAGCATGTTAATTTTGTTGAGGTTTTTAAAAAAATATTTTTCATTTTAAGTTATTTCGCTAAAACATATATATGTAATTTATAAAATTGTTTTTTTTTTTTAGAATCAGCGATATTATTTAGCATAATCTATTGATTTCCATAAAATCTTTTTAAATTTAATCATTATCTCGTTCAAGCATAAAAAACTCTATGATTAAAACCCCATAACCCCCCCCCCCCCGTATCTTTCCAATATATATGCTTGGACCTTCACTCTCTTAATTAATACTTTTTAACATAGTTTAAATAAATTCAAAACATATATTTTCCCAACACTTTTCACTAATATATATATATATATGCGTGTGTGTGTATGTGTGTGTATAGTATAAACATTTGAAATAATAGTGATAGGAAAATACGAATAATAATAATGGTTGCAGCAGTGATGCAGATTTAACAAGGATATGTTTCTACTGATTTCATTTCATCTTATAATCATTCAAATGTATCATAAATTCTAATGATGATGAGAACATAGCGAATAGTAGATAAATATTATTTAATTCTAAACTACGTTAAATATTAGATTGGATTTTTTAAAAAAATAAAAATTAAAATGGCATTATTTAACCACATTCTTTCAGATTCCTCACTTATTACGTTCAAATTGAAAAAGTAATTAACTATGATATTTTTTTTAATATTATGATTACTCATGAAATGATATAATCAACAAAAGACAAAGCATACGTAATATAAAAAAAAACTCTTTGAAGAATTAATAATTTTAATGATATCACCATTTTAATTAACATAATAAATAACGGTAAATTAGAAAGCGGGAGTAGATTAATACTATCAGATGAAATTTGAATGCAAAAAAGCAAAGATTAAAAAACATCAATACTCTAAAAAATAAAAACGGTTGTAAAGAATTTCTTTTTTTATAACAATTCGAAAGCTACGATAATTCATAAAGAGGTTTACAATATTCTAATCGGTAAAAATAAAAGCGTATCTATAAGTATATAGATATGTATGCGGGTCCTGTATTATGTATGTGGGTGTGTGCGAAATTGTCACGATTTGGTAAACCAAATAGCATTCTTTGATACACTCATTACATTGCTTGGATTTTTTTAGAGCTGAAGATTGTTTGAATATTTGATTAACCAGATTCATCTTGCAATAAAAATAGTGTTTCCAGAAAACATTAACATTCAAGATGAAAAATATCAGCATTTCAACAAATATTATTTTCATGATTATGAAGATAAAACACAATGAACATTATAACCTTCTAATTTAAATATGATTCTTAGTTGATGGAATGATCATCAGATTACCATGAATAAAAAATAAACAGTACATGAATAATAATTCCCCCTGTTATCGAATGTTGAATCATCAAAGATTGCTTTTGTATTTGCTACAAAATGCCTTTTCCGACACTCCTTTCATTACTGTTTTTAGTCTCTTAAACTTATGCAATGCCTAGTTGTTTAAAAAACAAACAATACTAATAATACAATGAGATCGAGGATTGGTGCAATAAGACAGTCTGACTCAATAAATAAGATAATAATAGAGATATGTTTAGTAAGCTTGTTGTCTTTAGTTGTAATGTTTTCTTAAGGAAGTATAATCATTAATATGCAGAATTAGATTTGAGACAGAAATTAAGCTGCTCTATTTAAGAATTCATTAATCTATCATAGGAAATGAAAGGAATGTTACAAATCGAATCTACATTTTCCTGTTTTAATAGTCTGTCTAGAAGATTAGGTAAAGCATATTTATTTATTTAAACATCAGAAATAATAATATTTTAGCAGTAGTAATAAAGCAAGAGAAATAAGTATTAAAAGTAAATATTGTAAATATATTTTTCTGAATACAAGTGCATGGAATTTGTTTATTTAAACTCCCTAAAACAAAGTGGAGAACATTACTGGAAGTTTCAGAGATCGTAAAAGTAAATGACTACACATTATTTTGAGATAAAGTTATGGAAAAAAATTCATAGCATCAGTTTTGCTGTAAAGCCTAATTTAATATCTTCTATATTTGCAAATCTTCACTGCATTAATGAACATTTAATGGTGGCGAATTTTAACTTGCACAATAGTATCAGTACTTCTATTATTAATGCATATGCTTCAACATTAGATTTATAGAATCAAGAGAAAGAAAATTTCATTTTTTCTAGATAACATTTTATCTCTACATCATTAAAAGTCAAAGTTTCCATCTAGATTTTTAATACATGTGTTGGCTACACATAATAGAATTCATGTAAAAGTTGGAAGTAATTGTTTTGGTGCTGTTGTCAAATAGTTTGTAGTTATTATATTTTTCTAAACATGTGTATTAATAACAGAAACATGTTTTATAATGATAACAATAACTATAAAGACACAGGAATACATTTATATTGGTAACAATGGCATTTAGAGAACTATAATAGATGTTAGGGGTTGGTATGCAATAAAAAAAGTTTTTAATTACACCAAGTAGGAAGGATCATAGATTAAATAAGTTAAAATTAACAGATGCATTAAAATTGTCTTTGCTATGTTATATTGACAAGAAAATTTATGTTATTTATTTAGAATTATCTATTATTCATAATAAATTTCAACAGTTATAATATTTAAATTGCTAATTTGAATTTTCATGATTGTCACATTATTGAGCATGGAATACTTTTAACAAATATGTTATGGATACAAATAAATCTATTCTTGGATTCAATAAGAAGAAAAATATATTTTTAAAGATCCTGATTATTAGTAACTTCATAAAAAAAACTTGTAACACTTTGTGTTCAGTAGAATAAATTAAATACAATTTATCCAAACTTCAAACACTTTTTAGCAAAACTTTATTTGTACGTACACCTACGTTTTGACTGACCTGCAGTCTTCTTCAGAGCTATGATATAATGAACAAAATAAAAAAAAAAACATAACTATATAATAACACCATAAAAAAAATTTAAACAATAAAAACTAAAAACAACATTATATATATATATATTAAAAAACTATAAACAACATTATATATATATATATTAAAAAACTGAAATAAATAATCAAACCCAAATAAAACAATTAATATAAAATAAAATGTACTACATAAATAAAAAATAAATATAAATTATACATGTGTATTCTTAACTTTATACATATATACATTCAAGGACAACTATTAATCTAAATATTATCTATTTTATTATTATTAACAATCAACTAATTATCTGTATTCTTCATAACTTAAACTTTATGATTAGTAACTAAAATTCTTTTAATTTTAAATCATAATATTTATTATTTTCTTATTCATTCTTCTTTTAAAATTAATATTTTATATTTATTATTATTGAATATTTAAAACCTATAAACTTTATAATCTTTACACTTACTGAGTTTATTTTGATCTTCTAAATCAGTGTTTCCCAATCTGTGGTACGTGAGTTGCTGGTTAGTGGTACATGAAAAATAATCAATAATGATGGACATAATAAAAAATTAAATCATAAAAATATAGAAACGTTTTTTTTCTATAATTCATAAAAATTATTTTAATTAATAATATTATACGGTAAAGTTGTTTATATGTACAGTCGATAACGATCTTTAATGTTAATGATAAAATTGAAAGTATGATTAAGAAATTAGATTTTTGGAAACAATAATATATATAAGTATCGAAAACAATAAACTGGAAGTATTCAAAACACTACATATTTTTTTGTTTGAAAATAAGGTTAGTCTGTCTCAAGATATACAAGAAAATATAATAGCACATCTAACAGGATTAAAAATGTCTTTCATAAAATATTTTCCAAAACCCAAAAACACAAATGATAATTGGATTTCAAACCCCTTCTATGCAGAAAATTTAGAACAGGCTACATCATTATCAATGAAGGATAAAAAAAATTTAATAGAATTATCATGTGACAGAATTTACAAGTAAAATTCAAACGACACAATCTAATTAATTTTTGGTTAGACATTAAAGAATATGAACAACTTTCTGAGAAAGCTCTTAAATTATTATTACCATTTGCTAGTATGGAATTAATAGGAAGAGCTTTTTCTTCATATATTTTTTTAAAAAATAAGTATCAAAACAGATTGAATGCAGCTATATATTTAAGGGTATACCTCGCATCTTTTGAAACAAATTTCAAAAAAATTATGTTGTTCGAAACAATCACAAAGATCTCATTAAATTTATTTTATAAACATATTTGATTTTGATAAGAAAATATACTAATTGTTTTTTTTTTTTTTTATAATTTTGTGTTTTTATTAAAATCATTTATTAGTTAGTAAATGAAATCATGACAAAATAGTAGATAAAGAATGAGTCAGATCAAGGCAAATCAATCTAAATTATTTTATTTTAAAGAATGTATCAGAAAAGGATCATACCCAGAAATTAGACTCTCATTAATTCTTGATCATCTATCGTGGATTACTAGATGTAAGCTAGTATTTAATCATCAAAATTGTAGTCCTATTAACTTCATGCTGAACAATATAAAGAAAGCAAGAACAAGAGATAGCCTGATAACCCATGAGGTTATTTTTACCATGACTTGGGACATGCTGGATTTATCCACTCCATGGCCCAACCAATAGCAAGATGCTCTGAAAAAGAGAAAACAGACTCAAATTCATGAAAACCAAATGAAGGAATGAGAAAACACTTTGAACAAAATATGTACCAAATAACCTTTAATGTAATAATGTAATCTTTAATAAATTATTTTGGAAAAAAAATATGAAACTTTGAACAAGCACATACATATAAATATGTTACAGTGCATTTACAATTTCAGTGAGTTTATAATCTGGCATGATGTTTAGGCATGTTTCAATGTAATTTGTCTCATTATGAGATGTGAATACATACATGTTCACCCTATAATATTTATAATGCAAATAAAATAACACACTCGCAATAACAAATTTCATGAAATACAATAATTTTTATGAAGTGGTACAATTTAGCGTGATGTACTACCAAGTGGTATGCGAGTCAAAAAAGATTGGGAAACACTGTTCTAAATAAAAAAATAAAAATCGTTTTTTTTCAAAAAATGATCTTATACCCTAGCTCCCTCTATTACATATTATTTAAACTATATATATATATCCCCTACAACTCTTTATTTGTATATTTTTTTATTTTATATTTTACACTTTAACTTTTATTATTATTATTATATAATACTCATAAATTTATATTATACTTCTTTCTATGTTTATATATATATATGCCCTACAACTTTATTTACATATATATTTTTCTATTTTATATACTTTAACTTTTATCATTATTTTTATATAATTCATATAAATTTTTATTATGCTGTTTTATATGTAAATATTATGCTAAGTTTATTTTTTATTTAGAAGATCAAAATAACCTTAGTAAGTGTAAAGATTATAAAGTTTATAGGTTTTAAATATTCAATAATAATAAATATAAAATATTAATTTTAAAATAAGAATGAGTAAGAAAATAATAAATATTATGATTTAAAATTAAAAGAATTTTAGTTACTAATCATAAAGTTTAAGTTTATGAAGAATACAGATAATTAGTAGATTGTTAATAATAATAAAATAGATAATATTTAGATTAATAGTTGTCCTTGAATGTATATATGTATAAAGTTAAGAATACACATGTATAATTTATATTTATTTTTTATTTATGTAGTACATTTTATTTTATATTAATTTTTTTATTTGGGTTTGATTATTTATTTCAGTTTTTTAATATATACATATTTTATGTTGTTTTTAGTTTTTTATTGTTTAAAATTTTTTTATGGTGTTATTATATAGTTATGTTTTTTTTATTTTGTTCATTATATCATAGCTCTGAAGAAGACTGCAGGTCAGTCGAAACGTAGGTGTATGTACAAATAAAGTTTTGCTAAAAAGTGTTTGAAGTTTGGATAAATTGTATTTATATGATATTATGGCAAACATAAAGAAAAGTGTGATTTTGGTAATATTTAGAATAAATTAAATGCAAAATTTAATCACTATAAAAATTTAAAGGCAAAATTTCAAAGAATGATGAGATGGTTTAAATTACTTTTTACATTAAAACTGCAACAGACATAAATATTCATTACAATCACTTTACATTTTTTGATGCATTGATACATATTTATCTAATATCGACACAATATTCCTATTGAATCAAGTTATCAATGATATTTTGAATAAGTAAAAGAAATACACTGATCACATTTTAACTAATGATTCAGGTATGGATATGATGATTTTTAATTATATATTCAAACAGTATTTATTGAGCCCATGTTGGTGCAACATTTATAATGGTATGTAGGATTTTTTCTGACTATCCATATCTATTTTTTCCACTCCCAATCTCAGGTAGATAGTATATCTCTGACCCTAGTTAGCATGCCATTTATAGTAGTTAGTTTTAATTTTCATTTATAACGGCATGTTGGATTTCCATTAAAATGGTATGTAGTTTTAACATTTGTAGCAGTATATAGTTTGCACCTGTGGTGATGGTAAATCATCATATTCAACCCACAGTCATGCACACAAATTCTTATACAAAGTCTCAGACAAATTCTTATAAAATTCCCATACTTGAATAGTTTAAAATTAATGTTACACAAAATGCATACTTTTTACTTTCTTAAATGTCGTTGAGATCAAGTTGAGTGGAAATTTCACAAGTACATGATCATCATTGGTCCACAATTGACTAGCTATATTCCTACACTGGCTAATGTGTAGAATAGCTCCCCACTAGTAAACATAATCTAGTGAGTTGTTGAGAGAATAAATAAATTCTTATACTGCAGTGGCCTAAAACAAATGAATATATATATATATATATATATATATATATATATATATATATATTGTGCCATTACAATTTAGTCACTAGCTAAATTTATAGTAATGTGCATGTAGAAAAGGTAAACCAAAAATCATCATCACATTTTTATATAATCATAAATGAAGCTGTAGGGCATCCAAGTTCAAACCCTACAAGGTCCAGTTCTAAAAGCTTTAGATAGAAAGAGAGTGGGTCAACAATTATATGCTTTATTTGTTTGTGTGTTGATAGAAAGGTAATACACACATTTAAACTATTTAATATTTAAATTTTCTGTTAAAAAGCAAAGTTATAATGCATACATATAGGCAATGTATGTGTAAGCTATTTAATTGTTTTATATTTCAAATATTGAACATTTTAACTTTCTTTAAAACTAACCTATGCTTGATCAATTTTAATGTCTTGTTCTATGCTTCTATTTTGCTTTTCTTTAATTGTAATTGGGATTTAAAAGTTACAGATTTAATTAAATAATAGGGTTATAATTATTTAATGTTAGTTTATGAATGATTTGAAAGAATGAAGGATGTGTGTACATTACATACAGAAATTTACATTTACTAAATATTGAAAGAAAAGGAAGGATTAAATCTGTCAAATTATTTTTTTTGTACATTTTTTTGTTAAAAGAGGAAATCTGTTTAATCAGATATCGATCTTTGTAGCAATTTTTTTTGTAAATAATTGTTTTTCACTTTGGGAGCTTATAATGGGTGAGAGCTCTAATTTTGAAATTGTCTTATCTTAAGATCTAAAGAAGGAAGCTCAATAATTTGAAATGTTACCTAAAAAAAAAAAAAAGAAACGAAAGGAAATAAGGATTAAGTCTATTTTTTTAAAACAAAAGTGTCTGGAAAAAGGATTAAACTTTTCAGTTGAAAAATAATTTAGTTGAAAATAAATTAGAGATCTAATTAAAACAAATTTGTCCAAAAATAGCAAGTGATGCTATCTCTGATTGGTTAAGTTAGCTAAAAATTGGATATAAAAAGCTGTCTGGAATTTTTTTTTTTTTGGTGATTATGGTTCAGATTATTAGACTATTAAATTGAATGTTGAAAATATAAGAAATGGCTGGCTAGAAAAATTATATGTATGTCCCATCTTTTCTGGACCATCTGGGGGAAGCTGCACATCACATAGGAAAGAAAAGATGTTTTGTCTAAAATAATATTCTACACCTTTCAACTGACCAGAGAAATAAGATGTTTTTAATAGAAGGAAGAAAGCATTCACCTGCATTCGATGAAAGATGAATTAATCTACTGATAAATATTAATCATCAAGTCCAATTTATTGTTCCAACAACTGATTTTAAAGTCAAAAAAATTTATAAATTAGAAAACAACCGCTGTATTTCATCCACTAAAAGAATAATGCTTGACAGGAAGAGAAGAAAAATTAATATAATGATTTCCAAATTGTCCACTAAAGCAAATAACCTCAATAGAGTCATCATCATCAAATAGTTATACACCTCAAGAAAGAGATTGTTCCCACGTAAAATGGAAATGGTAGCTGCAGAAATATAGACATTATACAAGACAAGTTTGAACCCTTGGAAATTCGCCACAAACAAAAGATCGGTAATATGACTTTTTATATCTATTTTCTTTATGATATCAGTCTTAATAAACATTTTAGCAATAAAGTGGTATATTTTATTTAAAGAACTTTTAAAGACTATTCAGATCGATTAAAAACAAGAATGTCTTACTAATAATAACTTTGAGCTTCATAAATGATCTTGAATGTATCCAAATTATTTGTTTATTAATTTTACAGTTATGAAAAATATTAGTGTGTAAAACAATTTTTTTTATGGTATTATGATGTTAGTTTTAACTAATATATTATTATTTTGGTTTTAAATAATATTTTGTTATTATGGGATAAAACATGCACATACATAATGATATTTTTATATGTGTATAATTGTGAGTGAATGTGAAATAATAGGTGGTGTTAAAATATTAAATTATTTTGTCTTGAGAAAGTATAGATTTCAGCGCTTGGAAGGGAGGGGGAGATAATGATTTAAAACTCTTTTCTAAAACTTGCTCTTTCAATTCTACTAACATTTTTTTTTACATTCTATTTACATGTTAGATTTTTAAAGTATGTGTGCTAATGAGCAGATAATATTTTTTTTTCTTGAAATACTTTTCTCATGGAGTGAAAATCATGGTCAATGTGACGTCCAACTTAATACAAAATACATTTGAAGGGAAAGGGGGAAGAACTTAAAATTAATCTGAGGATTGTTATATAATCAATTATTATTATTATTATTATTATTATTCATGTCAATTTTCATATTTATCTAGAAATTTTTATGTATATGTTAGAAATGTAGTAATAAATATTAGTTTGTTTTATTAAACGAGGTGTATATATTTCATTAAGTGTAGTCTTTGTTAAGTGTGATTATTCATCATCATCAATGGTTGAATATTAGTTATTTAAGATATAAGTAAATATGCTAAAATTAAGCAATAATTATGAATTTCTTTATAAAAATTAGTTTTATGTTTAGGCTTAGTCCTAGAGCTGTAGTTGAAACCCTTGTCATTATCGTTATTATTATCATCATCATCATTGTCATCAACGTTTTAATTAATGAGCTGTTTAACTGTTTAAAGGCCATAAATAAATATTGATTTTATAATATTTAGTGATTTCTTAGTATTATTATAACCACATCCCGTCATCTATTTCATGCAAGGATGAGTGAATTGCCATCCTAAATTAGTTATATATAATCTGAGCTAGTAAACTTATAAAAATATTGAAACACATTTGTTATGCTAAGATCTGAGAAATGATTTATGTCTAATATACTCCACTTTGGTTTCAAGATGTTTTACTTTTGCCCAAATATTAGTGCGTATAGTGATATGGCTCAAAAAGCAAAATCTCTCATTTTTAATAAGAAATAAAGTACCAAAAGAGGGGATTCAAACCCGGTACATATGAAAGGTTATTAGATATAACCTTGTCTAGATTCAGATAATCTAGTGGCACCCTGCTAGACCATATTCACTTAGTATTTGTTTAAACATGCACTTAACATCAAACCAAGAAATGAAAGTGGATAAAACCTACTGCCTATATACCTGAGTTATAAATCTTGTTATTAATAATTTGTTCATAATTTGTTTATAATTATTGATGTTTGTATATTGAAAAATATTATAGTCATTCTATGGACTACCTTTACTTGGATCTTATTTGAACATATGGTTATATTTTGAGAAATCTTGATATTTGGACTCCTTTAAATATTTCTTTGAGTAACTTTAATTATGTTACAATGGCGCCCAACATGGGGTCTGATATTTTACCATATACCTGAAAAAGGGAGTCTATAGAATGATAGGAGATGTGTGGTTAAAAATAGAGAAATTTTTTAGTAAAAATTTTTTTTTTCAGTAAAAATTTTTTTTTGTCTTACAATATTTTCTTGGCCAAACAGTCATTTTAGATGATGATGTTTAATATGATTTAATTTTTCATTGATGATGATAAAATGGGTACAGCCATAAAACAGCTTGTTTTTTTTTTATCAATTTTGAAAATAGAGATGAATATCACAACTTAAGACAAAGGTGAAATAAATAATAGATTTTTTTTTTGTGGAACATTAAAATGATTTATTGCCAGATAGGATAGGCATAGTAATAGTGATGAATTATGGAATAGTAGTCTCATGTGTGTTTGGGGAGTTCATTTTGTAAAAAGTCTATGATTTTAGAGGTTTGATTGGATGGTTGATCGTTGGAGTTTGGTTGGTTAGATTGCAGTTTTGATGATGGGTGGAGAGTTTTGTCATTGCCTTGAGAATGCTGTGTATTTCGTGTAACTTATGAATGATCAAACCCATTCACTGCTCCAACCCAATTTATATGTTATCTTTATTTTATCATGAAGCAGTTAACAGCAGACCTGCCATGATACCAGCCTATAAGTCTCCAAGAGAGAGAGCACGGCATAGTTTTCCAATCAAGTTTATATGTTATTCTTATGTTATCATGAAGCAGTTAACAGTAGTTCTGCCATGATGTCAGCCTATATAAGTCTCCAAGACAGAGAGCAAGGCTTAGTTTTCAGTAATCTATAATAAGCAGGGCATTCCTTGATACTTGCCACATAAGACTCCAAGAGAGAGAGAGCAAGGCATAGTTTATCTACTTTAGCCCCTAAGACTTAAAATACTTCTTTTATTGCAACAGAGTTTGTTTTATTCAATCAAGGGTTGTGGTAGCTAATAGTGATCGAATTGGGATGATCTTCTGAGTGCTCGTGATGCATTGTGTGATTATAGTGCTGTGAATAAATTCTTTTATTTATCTCAAGATTGTGAACTGCTAGTCATTCTGTGGACTGTCAATATCTGTCGGATTTCTGGGAAAATGGATGAATGTATAATTTGGGCTATTACAGACAGACATGCACTATATAGATTATTGTTGTGTAGTTCATTAAATAAGGATATTAAAATTTTTTTGTTGTATTTGTAAATGCATAATAAGGTGAAAATCAAATCAGTCAGTTGGTCAGAATAGGTGTCAGACAGGGAGAAGATGTGTGGATTTTTGATGGTCAGGGAAGTACAGATGGGATATATATAGTTTTATAACATGAGTGAACTAAATTATAGTATGGAAGAGGTTATGGAAGAGGAGGGTGTCCCAATCCCAGGGATCAGTGATCATTTTTATCCTGAAGAAGAGGATAGGGAAATTGCCTTTAAAAAAGCTCAAGAAAAAGAGGAAATAGAGGAAAATGCCTCTAAAGTCAGTAGCAATAATAAGGCCTCAAGTACAGAAATGGTAGATGAGGAGCCAGAAGTGGGCCAGGCTCAGATAGCAAAGATGGCACCATCAGACATGGACATGATAATGCAGATGCTCAGAAGTATGAGAGAAGATAGTAAGCAAAGTATGGTAAATCTAGAACAAAAGATAAAGAAAAATAATAAAAGTATGGTAAATCTAGAACAAAATATAGAGAAAAATAATAAAAGTATGGTAAATCTAGAACAAAAGATAGAGAAAAATAATAAAAGTATGGTAAATCTAGAACAAAAGATGGAGAAAAATATAGAAAGTCTAAGAGAAGATAGTAAGCAAAATATAGAAAGTCTAAGAAAAGATAGTAAGCAAAATATAGAAAGTCTAAGAGAAGATAGTAAGAAAAGTATGGAAAGTCTAGGACAAAGGATATGTCAATCCATAGAGAGCATAATAGAAGGTAGTCAAAGATCACTAGTGTTAAAAGATAAGCTAGATTGTCAGACTACCAATAATAGAGAAAGGAGCGAGAGATTAGAGGAAGAAATAGGTAAATCAGCTAATATACTGATAGAGGAGAGTAGATCACAAGAAGTGGAATGGCCAATAGTAGCCATAAAATCTAATCTCTTAGTAAAAAGAATACATGAGGTGATGGACAGAGAGCAGATTGGGATAGATCATGAAGTGAAAAGAAGGAAACGAGAGTTGGGGGAAAAACTTCATGCATCCAATAAGATGATTGATTTAAGAGAGGCAATAAGGGAGATGAAACCAGTTATTTTAGAAAGAGAACAAAAGTTTCAACAGTCGGTAGTTCTCAATCTAGTAACAAACCAGCATGTGTGTTTTCAAAAATATGTCTTCCTAAATAGATTGGAGATACCTTATATATGGTATAGAGAATCTATCTCTCTGAAAAATGTAAATGCTTTGCAAGAGTTAAATGTGCCTTATATTTGGTACAAAGAGACAACCTTTTTAGAGAGTTTAAAAATAAATTATACATGGCACAGAGAATCAACCTCTTTGGAAGATGTAATGAATTATATCTGGTACAGAGAGTCAATCTCTCTGAAGAGATTAAATGTCCATTATATAGGGTACAGAGAATCTATCTCTCTGAAAAATGTAAATGTCCAGTGTGTATCATACAGAGAATCAATCTCTCTGAAAAATTTAAATGCTCTGGAAGAGTTAAATGTGCCTTATATATGGTACAAAGAGTCAACCTTTCTAGAAAATTTAAAAATAAATTGTATATGGCCCGGAGAATCAATATCTCTGGAAGATTTAAATGTGAATGATATCTGGTATAGAAAGTCAATCTCTCTGGAAAACTTCAAAGTGCCTTATATATGGTACAGGGAGTCAATCTTTCTAGAAAGTTTAAAAATAAAGTATGTATGGTATAGAGAATCAATCTCTCTGAAAAACTTCAAGGCATATTACATAAGGTACCAAGAGTCCATATTTCTAAATGGAGTTTGTAAGAGGAGGTTATATAAAATAAATCCTCTGGATATGTTTTATAAATATCCAGTCAAGATGAAAAATGGAAATATTAAAAAGGGACTGGATGTACAGGTGCATTTTTATGCAGACCACAATATGATTTGAAAAGAAAAAGCCATTCCAAATTACTAAAAAAATTGGACAGAATGCCTTTATGCTTGCTGCTCTTGATGAGAATAAGGGAACCTATAATGCTAGGAGTTTGATCCCTTATCCTTCAGCAGAGTAGCTTGGCCAAGATCTCCAAATAAATTACTTTTAGGTTTTCTAATGAAAAATATATTTACCAGTAGATAATTTTTTTTTTTTTGATTATTAGTGTGTTTATTATTATTAGTGTATTTATTAGTTAGGATTTTTTTTTATTTATTAAATATAGTTAAAACAAAAGTGCTGATGATTTTATCCAAAGGGGGAGAAAGTTGTGCCATTACAATTTAGTCACTAGCTAAATTTATAGTAATGTGCATGTAGAAAAGGTAAACCAAAAATCATCATCACATTTTTATATAATCATAAATGAAGCTGTAGGGCATCCAAGTTCAAACCCTACAAGGTCCAGTTCTAAAAGCTTTAGATAGAAAGAGAGTGGGTCAACAATTATATGCTTTATTTGTTTGTGTGTTGATAGAAAGGTAATACACACATTTAAACTATTTAATATTTAAATTTTCTGTTAAAAAGCAAAGTTATAATGCATACGTATAGGCAATGTATGTGTAAGCTATTTAATTGTTTTATATTTCAAATATTCAACATTTTAACTTTCTTTAAAACTAACCTATGCTTGATCAATTTTAATGTCTTGTTCTATGCTTCTATTTTGCTTTTCTTTAATTGTAATTGGGATTTAAAAGTTACAGATTTAATTAAATAATAGGGTTATAATTACTAAGCTAGCAATTATATTATTTAATGTTAGTTTATGAATGATTTGAAAGAATGAAGGATGTGTGTACATTACATACAGAAATTTACATTTACTAAATATTGAAAGAAAAGGAAGGATTAAATCTGTCAAATTATTTTTTTGTACAATTTTTTGTTAAAAGAGGAAATCTGTTTAATCAGATATCGATCTTTGTAGCAATTTTTTTTGTAAATAATTGTTTTTCACTTTGGGAGCTTATAATGGGTGAGAGCTCTAATTTTGAAATTGTCTTATCTTAAGATCTAAAGAAGGAAGCTCAAAAATTTGAAATGTTACCTAAAAAAAAAAAAAAAGAAAGGAAAGGAAATAAGGATTAAGTCTATTTTTTTAAAACAAAAGTGTCTGGAAAAAGGATTAAACTTTTCAGTTGAAAAATAATTTATTTGAAAATAAATTAGAGATCTAATTAAAACAAATTTGTCCAAAAATAGCAAGTGACGCTATCTCTGATTGGTTAAGTTAGCTAAAAATAAGATATAAAAAGCTGTCTGGAATTTTTTTTTTTTGGTGATTATGGTTCAGATTATTACACTATTAAATTGAATGTTGAAAATATAAGAAATGGCTGGCTAGAAAAATTATATGTATGTCCCATCTTTTCTGGACCATCTGGGGGAAGCTGCACATCACATAGGAAAGAAAAGATGTTTTGTCTAAAATAATATTCTACACCTTTCAACTGACCAGAGAAATAAGATGTTTTTAATAGAAGGAAGAAAGCATTCACCTGCATTCGATGAAAGATGAATTAATCTACTGATAAATATTAATCATCAAGTCCAATTTATTGTTCCAACAACTGATTTTAAACTCAAGAAAATTTATAAATGTGAAAACAACCGCTGTATTTCATCCACTAAAAGAATAATGCTTGACAGGAAGAGAAGAAAAATTAATATAATGATTTTCAAATTGTCCACTAAAGCAAATAACCTCAATAGAGTCATCATCATCAAATAGTTATACACCTCAAGAAAGAGATTGTTCCCACGTAAAATAGAAATGGTAGCTGCAGAAATATAGACATTATACAAGACAAGTTTGAATCCTTGGAAATTCGCCACAAACAAAAGATCGGTAATATGACTTTTTATATCTATTTTCTTTATGATATCAGTCTTAATAAACATTTTAGCAATAAAGTGGTATATTTTATTTAAAGAACTTTTAAAGACTATTCAGATCGATTAAAAACAAGAATGTCTTACTAATAATAACTTTGAGCTTCATAAATGATCTTGAATCTATCCAAATTATTTGTTTATTAATTTTACAGTTATGAAAAATATTAGTGTGTAAAACAATTTTTTTTTATGGTATTATGATGTTAGTTTTAACTAATATTATTATTTTGGTTTTAAATAATATTTTGTTATTATGGGATAAAACATGCACATACATAATGATATTTTTATATGTGTATAATTGTGAGTGAATGTGAAATAATAGGTGATGTTAAAATATTAAATTATTTTGTCTTGAGAAAGTATAGATTTCAGCGCTTGGAAGGGAGGGGGAGATAATGATTTAAAACTCTTTTCTAAAACTTGCTCTTTCAATTCTACTAACATTTTTTTTTTTACATTCTATTTACATGTTAGATTTTTAAAGTATGTGTGCTAATGAGCAGATAATATTTTTTTTTCTTGAAATACTTTTCTCATGGAGTGAAAATCATGGTCAATGTGACGTCCAACTTAATACAAAATACATTTGAAGGGAAAGGGGGAAGAACTTAAAATTAATCTGAGGATTGTTATATAATCAATTATTATTATTATTATTCATGTCAATTTTCATATTTATCTAGAAATTTTTATGTATATGTTAGAAATGTAGTAATAAATATTAGTTTGTTTTATTAAACAAGGCGTATATATTTCATTAAGTGTAGTCTTTGTTAAGTGTGATTATTCATCATCATCAATGGTTGAATATTAGTTATTTAAGATATAAGTAAGTATGCTAAAATTAAGCAATAATTATGAATTTCTTTATAAAAATTAGTTTTATGTTTAGGTTTAGTCCTAGAGCTGTAGTTGAAACCCTTGTCATTATTGTTATTATTATCATCATCATCATTGTCATCAACGTTTTAATTAATGAGCTGTTTAACTGTTTAAAGGCCATAAATAAATATTGATTTTATAATATTTAGTGATTTCTTAGTATTATTATAACCACATCCCGTCATCTATTTCATGCCAGGATGAGTGAATTGCCATCCTAAATTAGTTATATATAATCTGAGCTAGTAAACTTATAAAAATATTGAAACACATTTGTTATGCTAAGATCTGAGAAATGATTTATGTCTAATATACTCCACTTTGGTTTGAAGATGTTTTACTTTTGCCTAAATATTAGTGCGTATAGTGATATGGCTCAAAAAGCAAAATCTCTCATTTTTAATTAGAAATAAAGTACCAAAAGAGGGGATTCAAACCCGGTACATGTGAAAGGTTATTAGATATAACCATGTCTAGATTCAGATAATCTAGTGGCGCCCTGCTAGACCATATTCACTTAGTATTTGTTTAAACATGCACTTAACATCAAACCAAGAAATGAAAGTGGATAAAACCTACTGCCTATATACCTGAGTTATAAATCTTGTTATTAATAATTTGTTCATAATTTGTTTATAATTATTGATGTTTGTATATTGAAAAATATTATAGTCATTCTATGGACTACCTTTACGTGGATCTTATTTGAACATATTGTTATATTTTGAGAAATCTTGATATTTGGACTCCTTTAAATATTTCTTTGAGTAACTTTAATTATGTTACAATATATATATAATTTTCATATTTTGATAATTAAAATAAAAAAAAAATGAAAATTATTCAAATTGAATGTTGTCATAATAAACATAAAAAAAAAAAGGCTATGTTGATTTCAAGAAATTGTCAACTGTTAATGAATAGCCAGTCATCAAATGTTAAGATAACAGAATTGGGGAAAATCTGAATTGAACTATGGGTATTGTTAAGGGTTGCCTTGTTTTGATTATTCAATGTTATATGGTTGATAAAGACTACAAAATGTATAGTCAAAAGTACTTCTAAAAGTAATATAATTTGTGTAAGTTTTACTGTATATATATATATATCATATTTAATCACTTAACACTCTGTCTTTATAGATCATATTTAATCACTCATAATTATGTGTTACTATGATTCACTTCTGGGAGGTATAACTAAGATCAGCTCACAAACAAACAAACAAAAGGACAAACCTTATTTGTACAGACGTTTAGTCTATCTATTCCTAATTTAATAATTAATATAATGATTATGATGATTGTGATGACTCTCCCATCCACAACTTTATAACTAACATCACAACTAACATAAATCTTGTCTGTTATTAATTTAGCATTGCTGAATATTATTCTGGTATGCCCCAATATATATATATATTTGGGTGTGAGCCATGTATTATTTTGCATTACACTCCAATATTTCGATGGACTAGCAACCGCCATTAGTCCGTCGAAATATCAGATTGTAATGCAAAATAATACACAGTTCCTACCCAAAAATATTATTTTATCTATATCATATAATTATGAACACATTACATATTATATATATATATATATAACACAATAACCTTCAATAGTTCAATGGATACTCTGATGCCAATAAGTTAATATGCGTGGCTTTTACATCATATTATGTAGCTTGCTATCTCTAATTATTTATTACACTATCACATCTTTAAACTATGTTTTATCATTGGAATCCACTAGTTCTGAAGATGATTAATCTATTTTTTCACAAGAAAAATAATCAACCTTGAAAAAACTATAAACTTCTTTAATCACAGAATTGAATTTTATTATAAGTTCTTAATATACCTTGAAAATATACATAAAAATCAATACATTGGTTACGTTTATTAATAACAACAAATATAATCTGCCCCTATATACCAAATAAATTTAAACTCTACCATTATTAGCATATAATATGATATACGGATATTGATATATTTAGTAGGTATAAAGATATTTCAGATCATGGAAAATTTTGATTGCATAAATAAACAGTCGAAGTACACACAAACATGCATAGTATATAACATATAAAATTTATGTATAAAATCTTAAAAATAATCAAATAAGTAAAGAAAATTTACCTAAATTATAAAGATAGGAATATCGAAAGAGAGATCTGTTTCTAATCATAATCCTCATTTATCTTAATCCCCATTAAGCTAGGTTACTCATTATTTTAAATTTATTTCTCCCTATAATAATTTTCTACCATCATCCTCTTTCTGTATTTGCACATTAATATCCAAAAAAACATATCCATGCATGCATATATATCATTGTTCATGTGTGTGTATAATTTCCCACCATTAATAAATCCTGTATTCCACCTTTAAATATAATAAAAATGATATATTAAAAAAAAAAAAAAACTTTTTTTTTTATGATATAATAAACAAAAACAAAACAACACTTTAATAAAATACATACTTACATAAATGATTACATATAATGATTATAATAAAATAACAAATAAAATAATTTTGATATAGTCAATATTCATCATTAGTGACTCCCCCCCCCCCAAATTTTTTATAACCTATGTTATTTTAATGCTTTGGAGAGAAAAAAAATGGAGATTAATAATAATAAAAAATTGCTCAAAGTTATTAAAAAAAGTTGATATTACCAGACATTTCTTCTTTTTTTCAATGTAGAAACCATTTCAGTTAGTTTAATGAATTTTATCCAAAGTAAGGTTTATTAAAGATTAAAAATTTGAATTCAGCCGCACGTTGTTGTTTAACATGCATTGATAAAGATTGCAGTGGTTTAGCTGGAAAAATTCATTTTAAGCTCAGGCATGTAATTTTTTACTATGATGATGATGACGATGATGATAACATGGGTCTTGGAAAACAATGGTCAGTTTACAGTCTGTATTTCTTTAGGAACACTTTTCTTTAGTATTGCAATGGGTTCTTGACTTTTTTTCCATTTTTTTACTCTGTTTGTAGGCATGATAACTAGAAATTTTTTTCTTCACACACATCTTGAATTTTACTCTGTGTTTTATTTGACTCCATCAATGGGAGTCATGAAGCAAGAGTAGAGTTCTGTTTGGTTTCTTGTAATCAACTATGAGATGCTTCTTGGTTTCATTTTCTATTTAAAATTTCAGATATGCTAGAGTTCTTGGTTGGCCAATCAGCTACCTAATAAGAAAGTATATCAAGTTTAGCACTGCATTTTACTGTAGAATCTCCTTAAATGTATACAAAAAATGACAAGTTGGTTCTCAGAAGCAATAATGCTTAATACTCACTAAAAAAATATTTTTTCTGACTATATATGCACTAGTTTTGGTGAGAATCACAACACTTATCTATTGGAATATCTACAGTTGTGTGTCTGTCCACCTGTTTATCTGTGAAATGTCTTTATCTGTACAATTGTGCTACAATTATCTGATAGTTGAAATTTATTCTTTGATGGTATACAGTAATTAGTAGTTTTCTTTTAACTTTAAACTGCTTACTAATGAGTTTCTTTTCTGCTCTCGCTCTTTTTTAACACTGAAGTTATCTTTATCTTTAGCTTTTTTAATACTAGATTTATCTTGATCTTTTAAAATTTACAATCTTTCTTTTTTAACACTTTTACAAAAAAAAGTTGGACATAAATAATAAAAAAAAAAAACCTTTTTACACAGAAAATATGAAATTATTAAAAACCTTTTAATATATATGTTAATGTTTAAATAATGGTTACTGCAATTACACATAAAAACATATACATGTATATAGAAAACCTGCTTACTTAGTCAAAGCAGACACAGAATATATATATATATATATATATATATTACTTTTTTGCTTGACAGGTATGACATCCTTAGAATTATTGACTAATTTATTAATATTGTTTGGAATGTAGAATGAAACATTAAACACATTCTTATATATATATATATATATATATATATATATATATATATATATATATATATATATATATATATATATATATATATATATATATATATATATAATTCAATTAATAGATGATTGGTGAAAAAAAATTAAATGATATAAAATGCTAAAGATTAATAGTATTATTAGGAATAAACGTACTATATATATACTGGTAAGAAAGAACAAAATTATAATTTATTAGATATAAAAGTAATAGAAAAAATACTAAGTAGACTTAAAAAATGATGTATTGAGTTTGTGTCTACACAATTATTTATATGAGTTCAAAACTTTAAGTTTTAGATATAAATATTTTCAGATGCATAAGATCACTGAACTAAGTCATAATTATGGATATATTAGAAATTTAAAACTAAAACAATATATATATATATATATATATTGTCATCTTCATTAGTTAAAGTTTCAGCAATCTTTTTTATTTATTTCATGCTTAATATTTTCATAACCATATCCCTCCTTTAATTCATTTATCTTCGTCCTTTTGCAACTTTAGTTTTTCTATTGATATTTAATATATCTAACTATCATTTGAGAAAAAAATCATCATCCCCTCCTGTTAGAGTCCTTTGGGTTGGGATGTAGTGTTTGAACTCAATGACCTGTAATATATATATATATATATATATACATATATATATATATATATATATATATATATATATATATATATATATATATACACACACACAACATTTTGGTATTGGTAGGAAATTTATATCTGCAATAAGAAAAAAAGATGGCATTATTACTAAAAAGAGAGATGACATCATGAAATGTGTAGAAGACTTCTAGCAAGAATTATATAGTAATAAAGAACAAGTACCTCCTATACCTATTATATCTTCTGAATTGTCCAGAATTTTGAATGAGGAGGTGAGACATGCAATTAAATTTATGAAGAAAGGGAAGGCTCCAGGTAATGATGGAATTATAATTGATATATTAAAAGAAGCAGGTGAAGAAATAGAATTTTTTTTAGCAAAGTTATATTCTAAATGTCTAAATGATAAAGATGTACCAGATTATTGGAAGAATGCGGTATTAATATTAATATTTAAAAAAGGTGATAAAGAAGATATTAGAAATTACAGACCTATCAGTCTTTTATCAGTTTTATACAAAATTTTTACTAAGATAATTACAACTCGTCTACAGAGATCACTGGACTTCCACCAACCAAGAGAACCAGCTAGATTTAAAAGTGGTTGTAGTACAGTAGATCATATCCAGGTATTGAGAGAAGTTATAGAAAAGACAAATGAATATGAGTTGCCATTATGCTTAGGATTTGTAGATTATGAAAAGGCATTTGATTCTATAAATATTTCTTCAGTGATTAAAGCATTGGATCATCAAGATATAGATCCAGGATATTGTCATATTTTAAAGAATATTTATAAAAATGCAACATCAACAATTAGATTACATAATGATAGTAGGAAAGTCAACATTGAGCAGGGTGTAAGACAGGGTGACTCCATATCTTCAAAACTTTTTACAGCAGTGCTGCAAGAAGTATTTTGTGGATTACAATGAGAAGCTAAATGAGTGAAAGTAAATGGAGATTATTTAAGTCATTTAGATTTTGCAAATAATGCTTTAGAGTTACAGGAAATGTTGCAGGAGTTATCAGATGAAAGTAGAAAAGTAGGACTAAAGATAAATGTTGAAAAGACTAAAGTAATGTTTAATAGATTTTCTCAAAATATGAAAATGAAGATTGATTATGAAGAATTAGAAGAAGTTAACAGTTACAAATACCTTGGTCAGATTATTAATACAGATGGAAACATAATGGATGAAATTAATCATAGAATTAAACTTGGTTGGAGTGCTTTTGGTAGAAATAACTTGATACTAAAAGGAAATATGCCTATGTGTTTGAAAAGGAAGGGTTTTAATAAATGTGTTTTGCCAGTTCTTATTTATGGATCTGAGACTTGGACACTTAATAGAAGAGCAGTACAGAGACTTCAAACCACTCAAAGAAATATGGAGAGATGCATGTTGTGGGTAACAAGAAGAGATCGAAAATGCAATGTATGGGTAAGAGGACAAACAGGTGTTATTTATCTCCTTGAAAAAATTAAAAGACTGAAGTGGAGTTGGGCTGGACATATTGCTAGAAGAGATAATAATAGATGGACAATTGACATTTTAAACTGGATTCCAAGAGATTGTAAAAGACTCAGAAAGAGACCACATGTGAGATGGATGGATGAAATAAGAAAGTTTGCAGGGGTGATGTGGAGAAGAGAAGCTAAAGATCAGAAAAGATGGATTGAACTTGGAAAGACCTTCATCCTGCAGTAGATTGATAATGATTGATGATATATATATATATATATATATATATAGATTGGTTGATATATATCATATATATATATATATATATATATATATTCAAAAGATGGCGCTATACCAAAACTGCCGAACATATATATAATTTGGTTGAAGATATTTTTTCAATGGAATCAAAGCAACTCTTTAAAATTTTAACAATGATGTGGCAGATAGTTTTGATAAGTTATCAGAAGTTAAGTGTGATAACTCATGTAGATTATAAAACAAAGAACAGTTCACAAAAGAAATGGTCTATGTGCACTTAATTATATTAAAAAAATATGTGCCTAATGTTTTTACTGATGTGTTTAATGTTGTGATTATTACTAAAAAAATACTCTACCCTTTATGTATTGTAGTTTTGATTACAAATAATTTGGTAGGAGAAACAAGAAAAAAAGAAAGCAAACTTATCATTATGAATCTAAAAAGTTTATGGGTGAATATTATTTAATTTTAAAAAAGTAAACTAGAACATCATACATCTATAAAAAGTATTTTTTATTTAGTAATATATTATGGGTAATAGGTTCAACTAAGTACAGAAGATTTTATCATATAAAATAACAATTTTTATTGATGTTTTTATCAGTAAGTATGGTGTCTTCATTGATAATTCTGGCATCTGCAACCATGGATATCATGTCTTCATCAGTAGTTCTAATGCCTTCATCAGGAGAACTGGTGTCTTTGAATATTATTGATACTTCACTGCTGACTGGTGATCAATGGTTCAATTTTATCTATATACACATTTGTCTTAGTCACAACTTCTGGGACTCATTTGGATGTTCTACTACATCTTTGACATAGAATCTGGTACCTATTTGCACTTCAATACTACTATTTTCATTTTTATTACATCAATTAGATCTATCAATAACAACATCGATTGTATCCATTTGAAGAATTTTATATGTTTTAATAGGTTTGAAATTTCTATCCAGAATAAACATTTGTTTTAGTACTTTCTAAAGCATGATCAGACATAATAAAAGACTGAAAAGAATGAAGTTTCTTAAATATATTTTTGATTTTGATTTTAAAATTATATTTTCATAATTAACATATTTTTGGTTTGTGATAGTATTCCTAAGATATGCTATGGTCATTATAAATCTGACATCATATAAAATTTTCCATTCATTAATCAATAGCATCTAAATCTTAAAATTGTAAGTATTTGTCATGTATAATTGGTTAAAAATTATGCTGTTTTTATATTCATCTAAATTTTTTATAAATATTCATATTAAAATAACCTTTCAACAGTATTTCATTAGTATTAAAAATCTAAGCAAAGTATTTCTATTAGTTACATTATTGTAATTTATTGCTTCCAATTTTTATTTTTTAATTCTAGATAATTTTTTGAAGTTCTAGGAAAAACAGCTTTTATGATAGATTTTGTAACTTTGCTTTAGAATTACATGTAATGTCACATTCTTTCAGGAAATACTAATGGTGCTTCAGTTTAAATTTTTTCTCATAATAATCTGTTTAAATTTGTTTTCTGGTTTTGCATTCAGTTATAGTAAAATTTGTGGGTAAAATTTATATTGATATATACTTTAAAAACATTTAAATATGTAACAACAATACAAAAAAATTAATAAAAATGAGCTGATAAAAATACTAAATAATAAGATGTTTCATTTTCTGGCTTAGTGAGTCCTTGCAAAAACACTTATAACTTATTTTCTTTTATTTGAATTTGAAAAGAAAAAAATGTGTATGTTTTATAAATGATTTTTATATTTATGATCAGTTTTGAAAAATATTTATAAAATATTTATTTTAATTTTGACATATTTATAACAAGCCTCAAATTGTATTTGAAAATATTTGTTTTTATAGAATATAAGTCAAAAAAACTGCAATAACATAAAGCAGATTGGTATAATTATCTAAGAAAAAATGTTTTATAATCTTTTATAGTAGTTATTTTTTATCATTTTTTAATAATTATTAGTAGAATTGCAATTTTAAAACATTTCATTGCTTTTTGTAAATTATTAACAAAAGTTTATTAAGGATTTGTTTGAAAGCATTTACATAAGAATAAAAAAGAAATTTTTCTGATTACCTATTTTGGTTTATTATTTCTTTCTTATATTTACAACATAAAAATGTTACTTTTAAGATGGATTTTTGTTTATAACATTGTATTTCTAATAATACTTTGACTTTTATAAAAAATAATATAATAAAAAATAAAGACAAATTTGAATTCATTAAAAATGAAAAATTGGAAATTTAATTAAATGACCACTAGAGATTAAAAAACATTGAGCTATAAATGATTTTTTTTTATGTTGATAGAATGTACTTACGATTAACAATTTTATACCCATATATATATATAATTCGATTTAAAAATGCCAAGCTTTCTGCACTTAAAAAATTGACCTGACTACTTCTTATGAATATATTAATTACTAATCATTTATTTTTCTAATGTTTATTATCATTAGCTAGAAGTAAAATTTTAAGTATAATATATTTATTTTTAATTAACATAAACACACAGAATAATTTAGCTTTCTTTATTTAAAGATAACCTTTTATAATAACTTTATTCATATATTTCAATAATGTGTAATAGTGTGGTTATACATGTGATATTTTATGTTTTATTTATGGTGCAAATAAATAATAACAATAATAATGGTTTATGATTTATACATAAGTATTTTGGATAAATTAGATCATAATCATAATCATCTGAGGCTTACGATTTAAGTAATCAAAAGTACTTATCTATAAATCTTATACTATTATATATATATATATATATATATATATATATATATATATATATATATATATATATATATATATAATTAAATACAAGTATATTATCTATACTGAACATAATGTAATTACAATGGATTTGAACTCAGAGTTTCACTCTCCTTACAGCTATCTACTCTATCTTATACAACTGATACCCATAACCCCACACATGTAAAAAAGATAAATAATCTCCAATATACATATTTTGAGCTGAACCATATATATATATATATATATATATATATATATATATATATATTTTTTTTTTTTTTTTTTTTTATTTTTTTTTTAGGAATGATGATCTGAAACAACTGATGAAAACAGTCAACACTTAGACAATCCTAATATCAATAACAATCAACAACCTCTAATTGTCATAAAAACAATCTCTAATTGTTGACAAGACAATTTCCTTTTAACAATATAAAAGCCAAGTTATAAAATTGTACTAATTTTACATAATGTTAAATTGCATTATCTATACAAAAAATATGATTCATCAAATGTCAATGTTTGATGAAAAAAACAACAAATTTCTACTGGATTTTGGTTTTGACATAACTGATATCATTGGCAGCCTGGAAATTAACTGAGAACCAATTAAATATATAGCAACCCTAATTCCATTTAACATCACCCATGTTATACCAATTTAATATTAAAGTTTGAACATAATTTTATCATTAGTGTAATTAAAGCTTTATTTATAATGATTTAAGATTAATAGATAAAGGTAAAATTATATTCAGACTTTAATATGAAGTTGGATATTGCAATAAGTTTAAAGGGAAATTGCAACTATATTTTAGATTCAAAATCAGTTTTCTGAATTAGCAAATATTGACATTTTTTTTTAACAGAAGGCCAAGATAAATTATGCAGAAGATTTATTTAAAACGATATTGACAATAATTAAATTTATTAAGAAATGCTTATTTTCAAATAGTTAAAATAAATTTTCAAAACTAAGACCTATAAAATAAAATGAAAAACATAATTACTTTAAAATAAAATAATATAAATAAATAAATAAAAACAAAGAAATAACCCCCCCCTCAAAAATATTCTAAATTAAAACTATAAATTTTAAATGGATAAAAACCATAGCTAAAATATTTTAACACTGTTAATAGTATTTAATATCACAAAGTCTGAATTAAGCAATTTAATATATATATATATTGAAGTGATTGGATATAAGTTTGATCCGAGTTTCAGGAGATACCACCTTTAACCTAGTTCAAATCATGTTTCTTATAGTGAATATTTCCAAATGTAATGAGACTTTATACTATCTTTAATATATGTTAGGTTCAGTTAAAAACTAAGGTTATTAATTAAATATTTATTGAGGCTAATTATCTTATGTTTAAATTTGTTAATGTTTTTAATTATCTCATGATAAAATATTCATGAAAATATATATATTTTAATTATGTAGATTGTATGTATATATTTGTAAATAGTTAAATATATATTTGTTATAAAGTTTTATGACATCAGAATGTTTTATTTCATATTTTACCATTTTGTTCAAATTTATATGATAAAAAGTTACATTCTTTCCATAAGCTTTCAGATCGTCCTTTCCCCAAGACAATAGGGAATCTTTTATTAATTAGTTAAAATGATAAGTTAAATCTTTAAGGATGGTGCCAAATTAAAATCGTTTGTTCAGATTTTAGAAATTCATTTTCTAAATAGAAATTTAATTCAAAGTTAATAGATTTGAAAGTCTTATTGGAGGAATGAATCGGAAATCAATTAGTAAAAATTTTGGTTTGTAATAATGTAAAAGCTTTAGAACTAAGGCATCAAAATCAGAATGAGTGGCAAACCATAGAAAAGGGTATAAATATTCCAGAAAAAATTTAAAAGGGAGCCATTACTATTAAGTTAAGAGGAATTGTGACCAGAGTCTACATTCTTTTTTACTTTTGATTTTTAATAGTATTTTCAGCACGGCACATGGCTAACTTCAGGCATCTGATTGCTGAACCCTGAAGTTCTCTACAAATCTTCAAAATGTTGCTGCTAAACAGAACTTTCGATACTAATCATAAGCTGCTGACATACAGAAGGAAACTAATCCATAAATAAAATTTGCATGAATCAAGTGTGCACCTATGTTGTCTCCTAAACCCAACCGGACTCTGTCATTATGAATCAATGAGTGAGCCATGGCAGGACTGGTAACCATTTTACTTTATAAACTGTAAACTTCTGGTCTATTCATAAACTCTATCTCAAATAATAATCTAAGTTAACTACTGTCTAAAATTTCTCTATTCACTTTATAATGCATTAAATTTTGTTATAGTAATTCTTTATTCTATTATCTCTAGTCTTAAAATTAATATTTTGTTAACTTTTTTTCTCCTACTATGGTGATTTGTTTTAACTAATTTTAAGTATATTTATTTGAATGATTATTAATGTCATTTATTTGCGTTAATATACCAATAATACTTTCAACTTGCTAATAATCTCTTTCATTTAAACTCATCTTAAGAAAATAGTATTGCATTAAATCTTATAGCTTAATTATTGCCCATTAAAACTAAATTAATATTGTTCTACTAATTATTGAGTTGAAGGATTTATTTAATGTCTGATATGATTTTACCAATGGCTGAGAAGTATTATTAGCTCAGTTTATAACCTATGCTCCCGTCTATTTTATTTAAGGTATACAAAATTATCTATTCATATTGATCACATTTATTAATGTTTTACGAAGGTTAATAATGAAAATAAAATAAATATATTCTAAGTTAAATCTTGTATCTTATATTTGTATTCTGGAAGGGCATGATAAAGGGTAATTATTATTATAATTATATAATTGAATTTAAGCACCTTTGCTTTGAGTAAGTTTGATTTTAATCTGATATGATCAGATCATTATGTTAAGCATTTATTATATAATTTGGGCTTTACTAAATAATATATGATGATCACTATATCATCACCATTCAAAACATTGCTAATACGAGCCATATTCCTGCTTCTTGGGTTTGTCATTTTGGTGATATTATTGATATTTTAAATATATAGGAAGAAATCACTTCCTCCCTCACTTGTCACTGTATTGGAACACCAAAGGTTCATGGTTGTGTCCTGACCTGGATTTCCCTGGGTTTTATAGATTATTTGTAGGGCATAAAGGACTTGCTGAATAGCCACTCTTCTACTTCTTGAATCACTGACAAACCATTTTATTTCATATGCATTTTACTGTCCATAATACGTTAGTACAATTTTATTTCTTAGTTCAAATAAAGGCCTCCTCTTTTGCTTTATAAATCATAATGAATTAATTTCATTGAAATCAAACAATTTTATATTTATCAATGATTTAAATAATTTTCTTTGGTATGTATTGGAGTTATATCCTACATATTTATCATGCTGTTCATGAATTGAATTATGGAGGTGCGGAAAATCACTTTTACCTCCTTCTTACATAAAATTAGAGTCATATTTTCTTTTCCAAATAAAATATCAAATAATGAGTAATGTATGTATTTCATTCAGCATAAACACCATAAGTATTGTTATTTACCCTTGTCTACTTTGTCAGGGCATAGATAAATATATTTCTTAAATACTTACATATTAATTATTTGCATATGAGTACAACTGCCATTATTTATTGTACATTGTAATTCACACTCCAAAGACTCTAAACGAAAAGAAAACATTTCAGGAATATATTTTTCACACACACATATATATATATATTCAAATAACTAATCCTATATTTTATATTGATTTACATAAATTTTGTTTACATTTACTTATTAACAATTTAAGCAGCCATTAATTTGAGAGGTTAGATAATGTAAATTATAAATTAATTCTTAATCATTTATAAGAATGTCAATTGAAGTAAAATACCATTTTGTATTGCTACTACTACTACTATTATTATTATTATTATTATTATTATTATTATTATTATTATTATTATTATTATTATTATTATTATTATTATTATTATTATAAATAATAATAATAATAATAATAATAATAATAATAATAATAATAATAATAATAATAATAATAATAATAATAATAACAACAACAACAACAACAACCCACCAAATTTATATCCCAAGGATCCCCTCTGAGTTAATTTTATTGTTTATATTTTACATCAATCCCTTTATTAAAAGCATACAAGATGCAGTTATTGGGATCGAGATACCAGACACAACACAGCACACTACATGCATTGCCTACATGGATGATGTTATAATATTCCTAACATAAAAAAAAAACAAATACTGCAACTCAAAGAAATATTACAAGAATATTCACAGAAATATGAATTAAAGTTTAATCTGGCAAAAACCACAGCCTGGTCACTATACACTGGTAAACCATGTACATTAATTTACAAATCAAAACCAAACTCATTCCTTTGGTTCCCATTTTATATGGGAATTATGGGAATGAGATGCCACATCCAAAATAAACTAAAAGAAGAATCCACAAAAATTATAAACTCCTTGTCCAAGGCATATCTTTCACTGTATTCCAAAGTACAGTTAATTAACCAGCTTATCACAAACAAAATCACATACTATGTACTGGTTATTTCATTCTCGAAGGCATTTATTTCAAAAATTAAAACCATATATAATAAACTACTTTGGGCTAGAAAAACAGTAGCAATCTCCACAAAAAAACTTAGCCAACCCCTAATAAAAAATGGACTTGGCTTGCATATAACAATATTTTTCATCTACAGAAGTTAAGGAGCTCAATAGTCACAATACTTGCCAAATACCCAAAAATTAACCACTTGCTAGTAGTTACTCCAACAGATAGACCACCTCCAAAAGGTTCTTTTTTCACTAACATTATATACCAATGCAAAACCACAGACAAGATTCCAGAACAGTATTTTCATAAGTATTCATACTGGGATATTTATGGTGTAATAAACAGAGAAGCAGATACTAATGTTATGCAACCTATGATAGGATTTAAAAACAAGAGACTACTGAAGGAATATAAAAAATGGGCTCTAGAGCCCAAATACTTTGATTTTATCATAAAAATCAATCTCATTGCCTAGCCAACAACCCACTTTCTTTATCATAAAATAATGTATATATCTATTGACCCCTTCTGTGAACTCTGCCATCAAGCAGAAGATACACTGGACCACTTTATTTATCAATATGTAGCACTTAACCAAACATGACAGATGATGTGTGACACCTACAGAAAACTGGTACAATCATTAATCACATAATAGCTGCTTTTCAGGGAAGATCAATACCTAGCATTAGAGCAGCCACATTTGTTCTATATGCGTACTGGTGCATCCGATGTACTTTCCTAATTGGCAATAACACCAGATGACACCCAGCTACATTTAGCAACAAACTGTTACACATTCAACATAGAGATAAAATAATAACCAACCCCCACTTATATGCAGCAACATGGTCATTGTTAAAACAACCATCAATGCTGTGAATTCTGCAAAGAAAACTATCATACAACTAGCTTTCAAAGTGACATGCAGACAAAACTAAATAAGCTCCTCAAACTTTAGAACTCTGATTATTTTTGCTGTTTTCTTTTTTTATATTGTTATAGTCCATTAACCACAAAGTGTAACCATTAAATTAATTTATATGTGTTTAGCCTAATATTATTCATTGTATGTTAAATTTGAAATTTTCTAGATGTAAACTTATGTAAACCATTGAGATCAATAAAGCCTTTATTGAAATGTAATAATAATAATAATAATAATAATAATAATAATAATAATAATAATAATAATAGTAGTAGTAGTAGTAGTAGTAGTAGTAGTAGTAGTAGTAGTAGTAGTAGTAGTAGTAGTAATAATAATAATAGTAGTAGTAGTAGTAGTAGTAGTAGTAGTAGTAGTAATAATAAAAAATAATAATAATAATAATAATAATAATAATAATAATAATAATAATAATAATAATAATAATAATAATAATAAAAAAAATAAAATAAAAAAAAAAAAAAAAAAAAAATAATAATAATAATAATAATAATAATAATAATAATAATAATAATAATAATAAAATAATAATAATAATAATAATAATAATAATAATAATAATAATAATAATAATAATAATAATAATAATAATAATAATAATAATAATAATAATAATAATAATAATAATAATAATATTATCATCATCCAAAGTTTTAGAAAAAAAAATTGGCAAATAATTATAGATGGGGAATAAAGTGAACTTTCACTTAGGATATTAAATTTTAAAGGCATATTTTGTATTATAAAAACATTATTTAGTTTGTTATTTTTTGTATGATATTTATTTCTTAACTCTCTTAATTTTTGAATAATAAGTTCTATCTCTTGTAATTATCTTTTAATTAAATAATGTTTATTTCTATTTTTAAAACAGAATTCACGTCAAACTTCACAGATCTCTATATACCACACACGCACACACACATACACATTTATTAAGGGCGTTACACTGAATTCAGTTTAATTGGTCTACTTTCTTGTTCAAAACATAATAATAAAGTGAATTATATATACATTTTCATTTATATATTTAAGATATTGTGTCACATTTGATGAATTTGTAAAATCAGTAAAGGAATGATACTCTTGATTTGAATTTAAAAAAAATATATTAAAAATATTAGCAGTAGAAAATAATGGCAGACAAGCTGGACTATCCTCATGAAGTATGTATAAGTGTGTCGATGTGTTATAGCCGTATAATCCACTGACTTGGAAGTCAAAATTGCCTACTTCTATTCTAATAATATCAATTTGTTTTTGAGAGAAAAATATTTTGTTTATACTTAATGTGGCTTGATTAAAGCTCAGAAACAATTTGACTATTATTTTGTAATTGCTGCTGTAAATTTTTATAGGTTCTTGGATATGGTCTTGAAGTCTTTTTATTTTTTTATTTTCTAATTATAGTTTACTAATTTTCTTTTCTTATATTTTTTAAGGATATCTATTATATTTGGTGATTGCTTTTAAAAATCATCACTTACCTCATGTATGCTACTATGTATTTTTTCAATTTGATCTAATTAATGCTTCTATTTCCAGAATTATTTTGGTTTCAACTTTTATGAGTTTTTTTTATTGAACTCCGATTTTGTGTCACTAATGCTTTTTGAATGCTCTGATAGTTATTCCAAAAGCTTTGTTTTTAAATCATCAAATTTATAACCCTCATGCTTATATATATATATATATATATATATATATATATATAAGCATGAGGGTTATAAATTTTGATATATATTTTGATTATATATATATATATATATATATAATCAAAACTACCCAAAATCCAAAATTCAACCAGACCAGCATAAAAATAATATTAAAACACTACCAAAGGTTTCACTGCTACAAGCAGACTTCTCAAGTGGAAAGAACTACAAAAACTACACAATATATATATAATATTAAACATTATCCACAAATACATTCATTTCCCATCCACCCTTAATATTAAAAGAACTCTTAAATAAATTAATTGCTTCAGAATAATAAATTTTCAATAATAAAAATTCATTAATTCTTCTTTTGATTTCATTTCTTTCAACGAAGACAACCTTAGCTTCATCAAAATCAATAGTGTGGCATGCATCTTTTTCATGGACATACAAAGCAGAACTAAGATATCTATTTATAACTCTACTTTTATGAACCTTTATTCTTTCATTTAAACTGTAATTACTCTGACCTATGTAAACCTTCTTACAAATAAACAAGGAATAAAATATACTACACCAGGAATAGTCTTTCTTTCAAAAATTTCTTTTGTATTATTTAATAAATTATTCAATGTAACACCCCTTTTCCAAGCAATTTTCTTATTTCCAAACAATTTACTATTTCTACATACAATTTTATAAGAAGACAATTTAAATGGCAAAGAAATAAAATCATATTTTTCTTTAACCTTTACATCCTTACAAATATTACTATTAAATAAAATACTTTTAACAAATTTATCAAAGTAACCAATCCTCAAGTAATCTTTATAAAATTGATATTTCTTAGTTACTTGACGTGGTAACAATTCATTGATTACAATACAAAATCGGTAAACAAACTTGATATGCTATTAATTATCTAACGATAATTGCTTATATTTTAATTAATATTGTTACAAAAAGTGGCATCCAACATTATGGAATATTTGATCAGTTATTCATTCACTTATCTATTTATAGTAATTTTAGACCATCTGTTACTAAGATAATTCATAAGCAGGATATTTAAAGAATCATTTAAATTAACTCACAACAACATCCAACTTTTGTTATATCAACCAGATTGTCTGTTTATTTAAATAATTCTTTAGAACTCTTGATTGTGAAATATCTTAGAAACATATTCAGATTTGCATGTTTATGTATGAGTTTTATTCTCACTTTTACATATTTGATAAACTGAAAATTATATTAATTAAAACCACAGGAATAAATAAATATATTTTTGAATTTTTAATAGATTTGTATAATTATTAGTTTAATAACTATTAAATACTATATTACAACTGACTGAATATTTCTCTGTATATTATTAACAATGTTGACAAGATATTGTTATAAACACCGGAGCTCAAAGAATAGTCAGATTCATTCTATTCTTCATCTTTCTTTAACATTTCTAGTGCTTTTAATTCATAGTCTGAAAGAGATGACTTATTTCTTATATATATAAAATACATATTTTGCGGGTTCATCCGTGTTAAAAACTTTTAATATCAATATACTGACGTTTCGACTTGGTCACACAAGCCATCCACAGAGTTATAAAAAGGTAGAAAGACGGTTGTAGAGGCGCTACAATCACTGGTTTGAATAAAACATTAAAAATCCCACCAATATCAAAAATGTTAAATTTAAGAATGTTTTTTAAAGAAATCTTTCCAAATAGGAGGAAGTTTGCACGTATCATCTCGCTTATTGATACAATCTGGCCTTTTAAGTATCTCAATGGCTTCTCTGATTTTGCATTGGTAGAGATTATCACATCTGGATATGATCCTGGTACACGGATGAACCCGCAAAATATGTATTTTATATATTTAACCCGTGCAAATCTTCGTTTTAACATATATATATATGGTGTTTTACCAAAACCACCAAAACAAAGTGTATATTTGTTTACATGAATGACAAAAGAGTCAGAATTCACTATCTCTTTTATTTGCCCACCCTCATATCAGCAAACCAAAGAGAGTAAATTCTGACTCTTTTGTCATTTATGTAAACAAATATATGCTTTGTTTCGGTGGTTTTGGTAAAACGCTATGTATTGATCATAAATACAAGCAATATCAAGTTACATGATTATAACTTGTTTTTGTTTTTCATATATATATTAAATTTAACATCTTCATATTAAATCTTATTTAATTATTGTAAACAAGGTATTAAAAGACAGATTTTTGCTCCAGCCTTGTATTATTATTAGTTTACCTTAAATGATCAAATTTCATTGCTAAAATTTGTCCATAATGTTGCCTTTGGTATATAAAATTAAAAATAGTCAATTTAAAACAAAATTTAAATGACACCTCATGATAAATAAAAAAAATGTTTTCTTCTTAAATGACTTCTCCTTAAACGGAGTCAGGAATCTCTCAGCAATTATAGCCAGGGAAACCTGTTAGCCACTTTATTTTCTATTCCAACACTCTAAGTTTTCCCATATTCTACCCAATCCTATTTCCACATCATAGTCTTTGTCAACTCTATGGCCTTTATATCTAAATCCCCCCTTATCTTTTCCAAAACCCAGCATAAAAACCAATAATCCACTTTATGTATAATACACTTTTTTCATATTTATTCTTTCATAACTTCATTACATTCAATTAACAGATGCCTAATATTTTCTATTCCTGCCTTACACAATTTACAGACTAAATCACCCATATTTTTCCATTTACATGTATATTCTTTTGTTGCTAAAGATCCAGTCGAGCCGTAAACAATAAACTACTTTCCTTACTATTATCATATATTAACTTGCACCAAATATTATGTTTACTTCTATATATATTTAAACTCTTTTTATTCTCTATACTAATTCTCCATATCTCTAACACCCTATTCTTTATTAATAAATCTATTCTTTTATTCCATTCCTTACCACTATAACACTCAACAATCCTCATAACACAATCTCTCTACAGCAACTCCCCTAATGGACATTATTTACATTACATTACAAGAAATGTAATTATTAAAATCTATACATTAAATATAACTAATAAAATACATATGTGTACAAAAATGATTAAACTTATTGCAATCCTTCCCCCATAATATATATATATTTACAAATAATTAAAAAAAAACTAATAATAATAATCCCTTCCTTTTTAAAAAGAAATTATAACTCTAATGTTTCCAATAATCTAACAATGCCCCCCCCCTCCTAATTGTGCTGGACCTTTCATTTGCTTAATTTTTCTTGAATATACAAAATTTTATAACAATTGTTATATTTTTATTTATATTGAGTTGTTTATTTCAATTTTGTTTTATGTTCATTATTTTTAATTATTTGTTTAAAATTTTGTTGAAATTATTATAAACAGCATAATTGTATTTTAAACTTAGAATTCTACTCATATTTATTAAAATATGAAAAAAAAAATTTGCTATGGTGACCAACGAGCTGTTTTTTTCAATCCAGTCACAACTTTCTACTTTATTAATATTACATTCCCTTCCATTGACTAAATAAATATTTTTAAATGAAATCTAATTTTAAATATAAATAGTCTCATTAAAAAATAAATATTGCCCAAATATTTTTAAAAGTAAACATATAAAACTACAAAAATGTGCATTTTCTGAAATATAAACAATGTTATCAAAATCATGTGCTTTCTTGATTGAGAACAAAGATACTATCAATCAGAGACATTGTCAGGCTGTTTGTATTAGATTCTAAAGATAGCTGAAGAGAATAAATTTAATTTAGTTACTAAAGTATTACCATTATATATGAATATGTTTACAGAAATGTTGGCCCCAAAATTAATCAACAGATCATATTTCTTCATGCCATTTCTAGCTAGTTTGTGTCGTCACCATTTTTTTTATATATATTATGCTTATATTCTTTTCAAAAATTTCTTAATAAATAATCATCATCATACATTAAGATAAAACTGACAGTTTAATTTGAGTATAGAAGTATATTTAAAAGAAGTATTATATTGCTGTATAATATAAACAATATCTCAATATATGTGGCATTTTCTCTAAAGGTGATAGGAATAGCAAAATATGTGAGTCATTACATAACAATGAACATCATTTTTATTCTTTTAGAATATTTTTGTTACTATTGGGACTTTTATAATAATAATAAAAAGCACTATCTCTCAAAATTATATTTTTATTTAAAGGACTGATAAAACTATATCACATTTGTTATTCATGATTACCATCAGAACTAGAGGTTAAGCAAAAGACTAAAGCTTAGGCCATTAAACACTAGTCATAATATATTTCATAATATACTATTACCTTAACCATCAAATTAATTTACAAATAAATATCAAATCCACTTTGGAAAATTTCCCTAGTATAAATGTTGTAATATATTGTATATATTTTATTGTCTATGTATATTTATACACAAAACAATCTGAATATATAAATATTAAGTAGCTTTAATAAATAACATTTTCTTAATTTATCTGTGATATAAACATTCATTCCTCTATTCCTACATATTCAATGTATATATTTATCTATAGGTTCTGGAGTACAACATTTACATTTACTACAATTTGTTCTCCATTTTGTTATGTGAAACAAATGAAATTATTAAGCATTGTGATTAATTTTTCTTGTCTGAAATTAAAAGTAATAAATAAAATTGTTAAAAAAATATTAAATATATAAACTACTAAATAATTAGCTAATTATAAACTAATTAATAATTGGCTAATTATTCAATGTTCTATTTATTAAAAATATTAATAACTTCACTATAATAATAATTAAGTTGATAAAATTGTAAGACTATAATTGTATGAAATATGGTTGTATTGATATAATGTTTAAATTTTGTAGACCTGATGAAGACTGCTAGGAACAGTTGAAATTGTAAAAAATAAATAAATATATTTTGCTTTAAAGTGTAAAAAGAGTGAAATGTTATTTTTTTATTATAAGTTAAAATTAGATTTAAAATTTAAAAAAATCTGATAATTGAGTAATAATTAATCTGAATTTTTAGAAAATATTAAAAAATTAAATATGAATGGATAAACATTAAAAAAATAAATTTAAATATTATTGGGATGTTTTTTTTACTCAATATAACTTTACTCTGCAAACAACATATCACAACATTATTCTTTAGGCAAGGAATATATAAAAGTTCTATATAATGAAAGTTATTATTTATTCACTAATGTCATTTAATTTTTTATTATTATACTTTAGTGATGTATATTTTAATCAGAATAAAGAAAAATATAAGTTATTGACATGATAAATAAAAAAAAATATGTTTATATTAATTTGCACTTAATAATTATTATGCAGTAAAACAGTTAAAGTAACATCACTTTATTCATTAAAATTACTATTCTATAACTTTTAACTTTTTAATTCTATTTCATTCTTTTTTTTTTTATTCTTAATTGTTATCATGCTTATATTTATTTGCATTTTACTTTTGCCATAATTTTAGAAATTTGATGTAATATTTATGAAATATTTTTTATATTACTATATTCATATATATATATATATAACCGTATTTTTCATTTCACGTATTTCTCCACATTACCTTATTTTTTTTATCTTAATAATTGTAACTTAATAACTTCTAGATTTATTATAAAATGTGTCTTCTTTATTGCAAAAAAATTGTGGTAGTCTCTGCTATTTTACTATGTGATTTTACCATTATTGTAAATGATATTAGAATAAAATTTAAAAAAAAAAATCAATTTCTGTGGGACTACTTTTATTGACTTTTACTTTAAAACTAAATCTAAAGAGTTCAGTATGTTGCAGACAGTCAAGTTAGATCAATGACATTATTCTTTTGTTAATGACAGAAGAAATCACCCAGAAGGTATTATTTCCTTCTGCTCTAGGTTTGAGGCAAATATTATGGAATAAACAATATAAAATTTTTTGCTTACTTATAAAAAATTTCATTATTTTTATATACTAATTGGTTGATTATTATTTAAACAAAAAGAAATATACATGTAAACCATCACTTTATTTATTTGTCTATCATTTTTAAAAATAAACTTCAACAAACTTGAACATAATATAAAATAATAAAAAAAACACAGCAATATTTATATTATTATCTGTGAGAATTGACATATTATTAAAATCTTTTCAAATATTGTAATTATTATAAATATCAGATTTTAAAGAATTTTATAGGTTTATCATAAATCTACTTTCATTTTGTCACATTAAAAAAAAACTTAAAATAAAAAAAAAAACACATTATTTTCTTAGAAAATGTTTACACTAACTTAGTTTATGACCTTTAGAATCCATTGTTCTGTTTTATAAGTGAACTTTAAATATTCAATATGGTTAAATACGATTTGTTAGAATCTCTTCATTACACAGCCAAACAAATGTGTGCAAATTTGAATATTCATTTATAAAATTAAATTAAAAAGAAATCAAGTTTAATTTAGAGTTTCAGAAGTGAAAGGTTGAGCATTTTCAAAAACTGTCACTAGATGGAACAAAAAAACATCAGACTTTATAAGGATTAAATTGCATTCAAACTAGAATTTTTTTCCAGTATTTATGTTTACTATTTGAATTAGGTATTATTTTATTTAAATAAAAAATTGATTTTATAACTTAACAATAATATATTTTATACATTTAACACATTTAGACATACATTTGTTGCATTTATTAACAAATAAAAATGAATACAAATTAGAAAATATTATATAATTTATATTTATTGTATCATGTTTAAATAATATTCCGCTTTTATTTGATTTGTCTTTATATTGTTTAATTTTTCTTACAGGAACTCCAAGAATTTGTACAAAGATATCTTTTAAATTAAATACATTTTAGAAGATTGTTAATAAAATTGAAATACTATAAAATGCATCGATTTAAACATTCTATTCTTAAATAAAATAAATTATAGAGTGATTTAGCTTAAAAGCAAGTTACGAAATTTATGACTTGTTTTATTAATTATATATATATATATATAATTTCATGGGTTTTTATACTGATAAAAATGAAAATTAAGATATATCCCTGTAAAGATATGCCAGGAACAAATCACTTACTAATCGATAATCCTCTGAGGCGAAACAAGTTTTCTCCCTTACTTATAAAAGCTCTTTTGTTAGAAGCTTATTGAAATAAAACGTGTCCTCTTTAATTTTAAACCCAAGTCCTTATAAGGTTATTTTGTTAATATTATTGTTGACATTCTGAAAATAATAACTAATCATTTCCAGAAATATGTATATGTTGAATTCTATTTTTATTGATGTTTATATTGATGAAAAATGAAAATCAAGATATTATATCCATGTAATCATATCTATCTTTTTGATATTGTCAGAAATCAATTAATTACAAATTGACAATTCTTACATGCTATTAATTAGAAGTGTTTCTTTTAATACTGAGAATTTTTTTCAAACTTTAGTTTTTAAATGCTTTAAGAATATAATATATTTGTGCAGAAATTTCTTAGAGATTTATTGAATTAAGAGAGTCCTTTGTCACTTCAAACCTAAGTTCTTATAAGAATTTAAACCCAAATAGCAACTAAAATATCTAAAGTTCTCAACATTTTAACAAATGAGTTTTTTTGTAAGATAAGATTTTGTATATTAGAAAAGAACTATTCCAAATGTCAACTGTTTTCTATTATTTTAGATAAGTATTCAGTGATGGGCTATCCCAAATTCATTTGAAATACTAAAGGGATACATATAAGTTTCTTCTAACCTGTAATTTTTGAATAGACTTCAACCTAATATAACTTCAAATATTGCAAAAAATTCTCTAACAATTTCAAATTTAGCTTCAGAACACTTCCCAGCACTAACCAACTAATAAATAATTCCAAAGATAAAATAAAAAAAGATCAAGCCCCTCATGTTGTCTATAAAATGGCATGCCCTCAATTAGGCTGCCAGCATCTATCTTACTACAGTGAGACTCGGGCTAACCACAATACAAGAATTTACCAACACAGATATGCATACAACAGGGTTAAAAATAAAAATTAAAGAACATCAGTCTTCTGGGACCACCAAGCAGCTACATGCCATGTATTTAAATCCAATTCTGCCCAAATAATTTGCACAGAGAAGAGTGATACAAAAGAAAAGTCAAAAATGCTTTTTACATAGCAAATTTTCTCAGTGCCATTAATAGAAGAGAGGCATGTTTTTCTCTCTCCAAAAAATGGACTAATTAATTAAAAATTCAAACTCATTTGCATATGTGTACAATAAATCACAACAGTCTTCATTTGTAAAGCTATGAGTATGAAATTTGAACATTAAATCTTGAAAGTGCTAAGCAGATATATTACACATTATAGCTTCACTAATGTATGCAAAAGAAGTCACACATTTATAATTTTAATCTATATAGTATAGTCAGAATGACTTTCATAGACTTTTTATCCTCTGAAATAATACTAAGTTTTCTACTAAGCTTTTTCTTGTTTATTTGTAACCACCAATGAACACTTGATATTTTTTTATATTTTAAGTGGGTCACTTTATCATTAATACACAATATTTTTGTATGTATTTATAACCCTTTCATTTATTTACTAAAATATTGAAAATTATTTTACTTTTCTTATTCAAACAACTTACATTTTTCTAATAATTCTCAAATATTTAACCAAACAAACTTTATGCATTTTTTAAACATCAAAACTGCTTACTACATTTCAATATTTGAATGACCAATATTATTTTGATACTAAAGGAGAATCTTCTGTATAATAAAATGGCTGTGCTTGCACTAACAAAATTTAGTTTATTGTCATTAATTATATTAATTTCTTGATTGAATAACTTGTCAAAGCCCAAAACTTAGTGCCTGATTTTATTGCTGATTGTATTCTAATATATCTGGAGGCATGTTTCACAAATGTATACAAATTGAGTTTTCATACATGTTAATATATAGTCAAAAATATTTAATGATTTGCATGGTTTGCTGCAGGGATAGAGTAGCAGACTCTAGAACCTAAGATCCATGGAACACAGTAGTTGGATGACTTCCTATCCTTGAACTTTTTAGAAATTTCTATTCAATATATCATTCAATTATTTTATTTTAATTACATTTAATCACAGTACAATACTAAATAACAAACACATAAATTAATAACTATTTCATGAAATATCTTTTTATCTAATGATCCCAAAATCTATTGGGAATAATGGAATGTGGGAAAGATTTGTAGTATAACCAGGCTATTTGTTATAATTTCAGTGATTGCGATCTTGAAATAATAAAAAAAATATTCTTGTCAAATTTCTTTTCTAACTTTGTTTTGTCTTTATACCTTTATTTTGTGGCCATAAAATTGAAGGTAAGACTTTTTAGATCATAACTATTGGTGGATTAACTTTCCACAATTAACATCGGCATCTAGAATAAAAAGCAATCTGAATATTGAACAAATAATTGAATTCAACAGATGTTATTTAGTAAACACTATAATTCTTATTTCTGTCATTTGCTAGCATTATTTTTCAAATTGAGCTAGCAATTCTAATTATAAAATTCTAGAAATTAATATATATACATTTAATACTCATTCTTTCATCTGTCTCTACTTTCTCTCACACTTATATATATATTAGTAGCACACCTGTGCACGTTATAGCCTTTAAATAATTCATTGCAGTACAAAAGTATCTGTCAGCCCATTACTTTTCAATCTCTCTAACATTCAATGATAAGGGTTTAGTGTTTTTAACTTAGTGATAAGAATAATTTAATTAGCTAAGAAAACGCTAATGTTGCTTCTAAACCTTAAGAAAAATTTTGAAGTTTCATCCAAATGGCTGTGCTGGCCACGGTCACCATATTTTCTTTTATACACCCAAATATGTAAACAGATTAATTTATATTGTTATGAGATTTGTTATTTTACGAATTACTTTTATAATCTAAGTTGTACCTGTATATTCAAAAATACGTTTGAATAAAAAGCACTTATCCTTTTAACAAAGGTTAAAACTAAATATAAACACTGGAGACATTTGTAGACGCTAATGCAATTTAATCAAAATTTAAAGAGCACAAAGGCAACAAGATGTAAATGTTGATAGAATATATTCAAAGTCTTTAGAGGGTCAGCAAAAAGATAAAAATTTCAAGAATGTGGTTTTGCAATTTACTTTTACTAAAAAATTTATATAGATGACATTGCAAACTTATGACAGATTATATAAATGATTAATGATCTATTTTGTATGTAGATTTAAATAGGTATTTTCTTTTAATTTATCGTAATATTAAATTAGATTAAGCTTATGTATAAATATATGACTGGCAGTATGGATTTAATTTATAAAACAAAATGATCATTATTTACACGCACACATGGATATCCATTTTAAACCTACTTATTTTAAATCAATCCTACTATATACATATTTATATTTTTACCTATTAGTGTATTATTTTTTTCAATAATATATTTTGATTTATTATTTCATCTATAATTCTGATAAAAATATAACATATAACTATTGGTTAAAAGAAAGCGCTTTGTTTAAAGAGTGAGAAGCAAGCATTGGATAATAATCGGCATCGTTTTCAAGAAATGTCATTCCTATACAAGACAAGTTTTACAAGAAGTTTATTCAAGTTTCTCCGATCCAGATCTTTTCTTCTTTAGATGATTTCATTAAAAATTTCATTATATCCATATATTTCACAATGTGGTCATCCATTAAATCTTTTCAATCGAGTAATATCTAGTGTAAACATCAGCTCTGCTCCTTTATCGTCATCACTTTTAGAAATATGTCCATCAGTGTTTATGCTCTTTCACTCACGTATTTCACTTTTATTCTATCCATATTATTTGCAAGAAACATTCTTATCAATGTTTTGTTTTTGTCTAAAGTTTCTGTATTGTCTTCTGACGAGATCCAGATCTTATATCTAGAAGCTAAGTTGCTTAAACACATCAATTCAAAATCTTCCTTTACAAATATGTAGAAGATATAATTTTGCGTTATCTTAAAACTTACATTATACAAGTTAAATTCTATAACATTGTTTTATATGTATTAATAATATGAGCAAAGTATTTATTATTGAGTACTTCTTATTTCTAATTACCTATGTTTATTTTTTGGTGAAAACTATTAAATATTATTTTAGTAATTTTAGCATTTTCTTCACATCTACTTACTTGATTTTATCATATAACTCTCATGATATTATTTCAAATCCTGCAGCATTATATACACAAAACAAATACATCATCTGAAAAATAATGATGACTTAAATTGTTTTCATTAACACTTTCTTAAATTTCTTATTAGAATCCACAAACTATTTATTTTAAAACTGCTGTAAAAACTTTTGGAGGTATGGAAGCACTTTGGTGTAAATTCTTGTTAACATTAGCATTCTCGGTATTATCATATAATCTCAACAATATTAGTATATTTTGATAAACATTTTTTTACAATATGACAATTTCTTGGGCCTATATTTTAATAGACCAATGTTTTAATTATTAGTATTTCTTCAATATCAAGTATATTTTAATAGTCTATTTATCCTCAGCATAATGATAACACATACTTATTGATAATTTTTATACCTTTGTAAAAAAATTTGGATTTGTTCTACTTTGCTAAAACTATTTTTAAATTTAATTTGTTCATAAAGTTAGTTTGAATATAAAATTCATAGTAAATTAGTTTATTTATATTAATAACATCTTATATAGAACTGATATAAGAGTGATTAATTAATAATTTGAACTATGTACTTTTTGGAATTTCTTAGAGTGGAATGTTTTCAATTACTTGGTCCATCTTTATCATTTAAACATTTGGTATATAGTTTTCACATTTTTTTTTATATTTTCACTGACTTCTTTTAATTTATCAATAATCCCATCATTTAGTCAAATTTAGTTATATGTATTTAATTATCCATAATATTTTTAACATGGTAAATAACAAGATCACACTGGGGGACATAATTCTAGATGCATAGTTGATTGAAAAAACCAAACAATGTTTAAAAAAAAACATTATTTTTCATTCTGAAAATTCAAATAAATAGTAACTAAGCTCCATTATTACAATTTACTAAGAAAAATATATACAGCAAATCATTGAAAAATATTTATAATAAAACTACACTAGCCATAAAATAGAAAAGAGTACTCTTTAAATATTGGAATACTTGGCTGCAATTTAGATGTTCAGAGATTATTTATGTTAAATTCTTGTTCACTATTGTTAAATATTCATTGTTAAATGGTTTTCCATCATTACTACTTATATTATTATATGATAGTCAGGTTATATTAATATATTATTCTACTACTTCTCATGTAGATAAAACTAATTTTGATCAAATTCCTACTTTCCATAAACATATTATAGCTTTCAAATATCATTTGATGATATGTCGAAAGTTCAAAGTCTTATAAACATTTCAGTTTATTTTCAGATTGACAAAAACCAAGAATTATTATTAAGTAGCAAAAAATAATTCAATTTAAAACAAGGCAAATTATCTTATGATTATAACTATATAATAATTTTTAAGATAACTAGCTGGTTGTGAATTATATTTCTTTTGTTAAACAAATGGTGATTCCTTATTTATCTTTGCAAAAGGTCTTTATCCCACGACAATTAGAATTATTAATGTTATTATTTTATTATGTTAATAAATTTTGTATCATTATTGAAATTACTTGCATTATTGTCTCCCTGTATCAAGTAAAGAGGTGTCTAGATTTGTTAATTAAAGTAAAAGCTCTTCCATTATAACTTTGTTAATGACAGAAATAATTTGTCCCTTTATATATTTCTATAAAGTGAATTTTTAATGAAAGTTCCTAGTCAAATCCTTGGTTTAATATTAAAGTGATGATGAGTTGGTTAACTGAATAAAATATGGTGAACTTTAATGGCCCATACTTTTACTGATTATTATTTATTGTATATTATGTAAAATATTTGCTGATTATAACTTAAACTCAGTAATGGCATGATGGAACCTGATTAACTTTAACACATAACCCTTGATTGCAAGCTCACCTATTTATACTTGTTAAATAGCTCCAACATTAGAAAGTGGGTCAACCTACCTAGATTCAATAACTTATAGTCAAAAAACTTAGCCTTTAACTTTTTGAAATGATATATATTGGAAAACTATACTTTCTTTTTGGCATTTAAAATGTTTTCCCAGTTTTAGATATGATAAATTTACATCCCAAAAAAAAAGAACCAAATAAATCTTCAGCCTGACAGAAGGGTGTCAAATATATTATGGATTAGTGCGTTTAATAATTTAAGTACCTATGAAAAAATGGCATGTCAGAAATATAAAATTTAAATTCACAGAAAATTTGCTTAATGTCAAGCTTTATTGTGTTTATGTGATGGTTTATGAGTAAAAGATTCAGTTTTTAGACTCCCTAGCTCAGAAAAAAAAGTATTTCTTGAGTATATTTTAAAGGCATTTGTTGTAAAAGATTCAAAATAATGATATATAGAACATTCATGTTTTATGCATATACTTGTAAAATTATTAAAATCTACATAGAATACCAGAAGGCCTATACCTATTATCCACATGATATGTACAACAGAATTGTTATTATTCCACATACATAATTCTTGGATTTTATAACTTTTGAAGTTTTTTAGAAGCATAATTCTTAGTTTCTGTAACTCTGAATAAAATAAAAATACAATAAGTCTTATTTCTGGTTTTATTCATTAGTTGATTTATCATCAATTACCTAAATTCATAATATATAAAAATATACCACATGGCAACAGACCATCAATATTATATTAAAGCCTCAGAATATTTTAAAAAATACCATCTATAGAAAGGGAAAGAGGTTTAAATAAGTTAAGCTATATAAAATAAATATATATTACTATAAGCTATAAATATAGCTTTTTAATTGAAAACATAATTAATTTATCATGCCAAAGATTGGGCAAAAAAAATTACAAATTCAGAAAAATAATATCACTAAAATATAAAGTTGGAATAACAATATGAAATTAAATTACTTTTACAGGAAGAACATATTCAAATTCTTATCAATAACTTCAAGAAGACAAACATCATATATGTAGACAAATATTTGTCTCAAAATAATAATATGAAATATATGTATGTAATATATATGTATGTGATACACGGTATATCCCAAAAAGTTATAATTTATCTACATCATATAACCGTGAAAACATTAAGTATAACATTATTAATCTCTATGGGGAGAAAATGTTTTTTCGATTAAGAACTTTCGAAAAATCTTGCGTAAAGAAAGAAAAGTTGTTGTGCGACCTTACTTTTTTAATTCTTTCAAAAGTTAACCTTGAAAATGGCAGTTGCTATTCCGTCGAAGTATCGGTGCTCAATGGAAAACAAGACAAGGTATATCCCAAAAAAGATATAATTTATCTACATCATATAACCGTGAAAACATTAAGTATAATATTATTAATCTCTATGGGGAGAAAATGTTTTTTCGATTAAGAACTTTCAAAAAATCTTGCGTAAAGAAAGAAAAGTTGTTGTGCGACCTTACTTTTTTAATTTTGCTTTCAAAAGTTAACCTTGAAAATGAAAATGGCGGTTGCTATTCCGTCGAAATATCGGTGCTCAATGGAAAATAAGACACGGTATATCCCAAAAAGTTATAATTTATCTACATCATATAACCGTGAAAACATTAAGTATAACATATATATATATTTCCAATTTTTTAAAATGTAAAAACAAAATCAGTCATAATAAAAAAAATAATTGCAATTATGAAGATATTTATTAAAGAAATAAGTTGATAATGGCCACAAATGAAAATAGACTTAAATAAAAAAAAAAGAGCAAATAAAGCAAAGCCAAAAATAATACAACTAAATACAACACATGTAAACCATGAAATTGCTTAGATGTAACAAAAAATAAGCAAGAAATAGATCCAGTAAAATTAAAATTAAAAAAGAAAGTCAAAAACTGACAAAACATGTCCATCATGATTAATCAGATATAAAATAAATAAAAAAAAACAATGGCATATTAAAATGGTGGAAAATGCTAGGACACATTGCCAAATAAAAAAGACAAAATAGCTATGATTAGAGAAGAGCTGAAGAGTGACCTTAAGTAAAATAATTAGGATTTAAAAGAGTGATTAATAAGAAAACTGATCCAAAACATGAAATAAAAACAATTAAAAAGAATGAACCAAATATCGATAAAGCAATACTCAAGAGATTCTAAAAAAGAGTGATACAAATAAAACATATGCCTTAAAATAATTTCTATCTATCTATCTATCCATCTATCCATCTATCCATCCATCCATCTATCTATCTATCTATCTATCTATCTATCTATCTATCTATCTATCTATCTATCTATCTATCTATCTATCTATCTATCTATCTATCTATCTATCTATCTATCTATCTATCTATCTATCTATCTATCTATCTATCTATCTATCTATCTATCTATCTATCTATCTATCTATCTATCTATCTATCTATCTATCTATCTATCTATCTATCTATCTATCTATCTATCTATCTATCTATCTATCTATCTATCTATCTATCTATCTATCTATCTATCTATCTATCTATCTATCTATCTATCTATCTATCTATCTATCTATCTATCTATCTATCTATCTATCTATCTATCTATCTATCTATATTCCAAACATTCAAATGACAATATTTGATGGAAAAAAACAGACAATATAATAACTATGCAATAAACAAAGAAATTATATGAAACAATAATTGCAAATATAAGTATAATTATTTTTTGTTTTTTTAGTCCAGATTGAATTATGAAATGATTAATTCCTTCAAAAGTATATATGAAACTGCTATTAAAGGACCAATCATCTATAAACAAGTAAGCTCATTTCAACTCCAAAAAGTAACAATAATATTGCTTTAGAAATATTTGTTATGAATTTACAAATCAATAATTATACAAACCAATGTGTGAACTAAAAATATGTTTACATATAGAAGATTATGATCTAATTGTTTTCTTTAATTGATATTTGAAATGTTTTTCTTTAATTTTATCAACACAAAATATTTCTTTCTAAAGTACTTCACACTATGATTAATTGGAGTTTGCCAATTCATTTTCTCGTCTGCCATATCTTTTAATTGAAAACATATCCAATATTGCATTTTTTAAGATTGTTTTATATATATATATATGTTCGCTAGAAGGAACTTACCACTAGCTGCAATCAAGATTTAATTTATAAATGCTGAAAAAAAAAAAAAATTCAAAAACTCTCTCTTGATGTGATGTTATGTGATGTACTGTGATCTCCTTAAACGGAGCTAGAGGTAAGCTTCCTCTGGTAAACATTTTTGTACAAGCTTAAAAGCAAGTTACACAATTTGTGTCTTGTTTTATTTTATATATATATATTGTAACGGGCTGGTGGATTCCATAAGAGATAGGGGGAGCGCATCTTACTATGGTCGGACTTTGGGTCTTCAGATAGAATGCAAGTAATTATGTGATGAAATACATAACCTATGATTGTACCTACTTCCAGTAGACTAGCTCTACCTATTTTTATTAACTTAGATACAATTCGGGCCAGTTCATCCAATTCTCACCCCTTTCTAGCCATGTTATACCACAGTATTGAAACTCAGGGAGTAATTGCCTGAGCTCTCTTATCAGGGAAGGATATCACACTAATAGTAGTTATTGCTCCTCTATATAGGTGATAATTAATTACCAAAAATCAATTAAGCATAAGATATATAAAAAATATGTATTATAAGTATATATATATATTAAAATATATATATATATATATTAAAAGTTATAATAAATGACTTAAATATGTATATGTATTTCCTCTATCATAGTAATAATATTAATAGGTGTAAAACTAAATAAGATAATAATGTTTATAATGGGTATGTGAATAATGAAGAACTATATAGCTGATGGTGGATATTGAAATAATGATGAGTTAGAGACCAGATTAAAATAACGAATTACGTAAACATTTATTGACTAACAAAAATATAAAATATGAAAAACAATTGAATCTGATACATGTAATTTATTTTGTCAAGGATGAATTTCTACCACATCGATATGTATAATGATATTAATAAAAATAAAACCCTTGCCCTAAACCCAATGGTAGAAGTTCATGTACTTGACTAATTATTTACAACAACGAATCTGTAAAATTATAATATGTATATGTGATTTCGATTTTAGCTGGCTAATTTAAAATATGTATACAAACATAATAACAACAACTTTAAAAAGACCTCTGTTTTCTAGATACCTCAATGGTTATAAATCATTGATTTATAAAAGCAATACAAAAGTAAGCTTAATTAATAATAAATGAAAAAAAATCTCTCATTGAGTTTTGCTTACTATAAGATAATATTAAAATTTCTACCTCCTAATTTCCTATATGTTGTCAAAAGTCAGTCAGATAGGAAGGTCAAAACTAGTAATTTTTTTTTATTCTTTATACAATTAAAGATGATAAATATATATCTAATTTTCCTCCCCTTATTACTCTCATACAGAGTTTCTCCAAAATTATACACATTAGCTTCTATTTGTAGAAACGAAAGTAATACATACATAAAATTTACAATAGACAAAATAATAAAACAAAAATCACAATTTGTATCCCATTATGTTAATTAAAGTTCGATGAGTCTGCTGGAAATTGTTCATTTGCTAAATAAATTCCTAGGAATGGAGATAAAGTTTTGCTCCCACGAAGAATAAAAATTTATTGTCTGAATCAAAAAAATAATATTGTTCTCCAATTATCCTGTCTTGGATTTGATTAGGCATTTTATTTAAAGCAAAGATGGTTTTCAAGTTTCTCCTAAATGGGCAGATAAACCCTTTAAACTTTCATGGCTTTATTGATGATGCATTATTACCCCATGGTACAAACTTTTCAGCAAGCAATCATGATATAAAAATAATATATATTTATTGATTCATTTGCTTCTCAAAATTTCAATGACGATATTATTATATATCAAAACAATTAATTATTGAATATTACTGCAACGTGTAAATTTAACTAAACTTTGTCTAATTAGCAAATAATTTAAATCTTCTTACTTTCAAATTATTTCTTTACCTTCAAACAATTGCTTTTAAATTTCAGCTTTTGGTCATTTTGATTAATATTTTTAAAAATATTTATATATTTAAATTCGATCATTCCCATCCATTTTGTATTCGAATTTATTGTTTTAAGCAGAAAAAAAAAAGTTCTATCTTCAAAAGCTGAAAACAATTATAACAATTAATACTGCGTTGTAGGTCGTGTGAAGTTTTTTAAACATTTTAACCTTGACATTTCTTATTGTTTAACTGACGTAATATAAATAAATGGGATTATAAATAAAAATAATAATTTATAAATATTTTAAATTTCATTTCCACAAATGGTTGCTATGTGTTTAGATTTTAATTCAGTCATTGTTTTTATTTATTTATCTTTTTTTTAAGTTTATGTGGATTTTTTTATTTTTTATAGTCATCCCCAATTATTAACATATAATATGTTTTATTCCAGTGTTAATATACCTATCTGTTTTTCCCTAGTAATTTAATGGCTTTTGTTACTTCTTTAGAAATAAAAAGATGTTTATAAACATGTATATGTTGGAAAAAAAAATGTTAATATGATAATTTGCTTGGCAGTTTATTGGTTAAGCAAATATGTTATGAGGCTCCAATTGGTAGAGTGTCTTAAATAACTGGATGGTGTGGCAGGTTGTAGCTCATCACTGCAATATATATATATATAAAAAGAGAGAGTGTGTGTGTATGTCTCTCATGAAAACATGAATGCACCCCATAAAACCCTCTTTTAAGAAGTTTTGCATTGTCTCAATATAACAAGTGTGATTTTACAATAATGGTTTCTATAGTATCAATTCAAAAACATATTGATTCATATTATGATTTGGCCATTATATATTTAAAATTTTACAGAGCATCATTAAATACTATTTTTCTCATGCTTTGAAATTGAATTGATATGTGTCCATGTTTTTCTTACAATATATTAGAGAAACACCTGTTATTTTTCTGTAAAGAAATATCCTATATTTTAACTTTTTTTAAAAAGCAGCACACATTAGAATCTTTTTGGCCCTTTGCATCTAAGTCAACCTTCCTACATATTAAACTACCACTGCATTCACAATGATTTACACTCTTAAATTAAGTTAAAACATGCTGAGGATTTTTTATCTCACCAATTGATGAACAGCTTGAGTTTTTTGAATATTAATTATTAAACTCAAGTCTTAAATGTTGCATTTAAAATATTAAGTACATTCTGTAAATTATGTTTTGAACTGACAAAAATATCATAATCATCAGCATATTGTAAATCCAAAATATAAGATGATGATGTTCTTGTTTTTTTTAATCAATTCACATTCAAAATTCCACAGTCAAACCTATATTAAAATTTCATCACTATTTCCTTAAGCAAACTATGAAATGTTTGAAAAACAATTATCATAAAAATTGAAACCCATGTTAGAGAAAATATATTATCTTGGTTTAGATTGTTTATGACTTTTCAATTATAGAAATAACACATCCTCTTATAAAAATCAGCATAATATAAATTTTAATGAATAACCAACTAATTTCAAACAGTGCTATAAATCCATTTGACTAATTCAATCAAATACCTTAAACAAATCAATGAAAGTAATATACAGATGATTTTTTTGTTTCCAACTTGTCTGGTAACAAAATCTACGTCTATGATAGTTATTGATTCTCTAAAACCACACTGATTCTCTGATAATCATTTATCTATCAATGAAAGCAACACAAACTACAAATCCTTGAAAGTATCATTGCTGTAGTAGATAACAATGATAATGCATGATAATAATGCAAACTTATTTATTGTATGTATTTTTAAAAATTGGAACTATGGAAACATTTTAAAAGTCATGTGGCACTACTTTGTGGTTCCATATATCACTAAAAAATTCCAATATTATTCAAGCTAATATATCACTGTCATATTTTAATATTTCTCCAGGTGTTCAATGGGTATTTGTAGCCTTTCCAATTTTAAGAATATAAAGAGCAGATTTGATTTCACTAAGCTGGATATAATATTTTAAATGAATTAATAAAATTGATTATCACTAAAAGTCTTCATTTCAATTGTTACGTCATTATTCAAAAAATGATCAAAATTCTCATTAAAACTGTTCAAAATATTATTATAATCATATAAGAATATTTTATTATTAGAGGTATTAAGTATATGATACATTCTATTAGACCCACATCTTGTCTTCATTGCATCAAAAAAGAGTTAAAGACTATTATCAAAAAAATCTATATATTGTCTTTGCAATTTTAATCTACCAATTATATTAAGCTTTTTTATTTGTCATTGAACCTCTCCATTCAGATCCCTAGATTTATTATGATGTTCCATATTTAACTTATTATTTTGCTAATCATAAAATGATATGTGTTTCGTTTTAGCCAAATTATTATTAATAATATTTAAATATATTATTTATATTGAATTTAATGTAATTAGAAAGGATTTGAACTCAGACTTTCAAGTTCCCTACAGCTATCCATTCCATCTTATACAACCAATATACATGACCACAATATATGAGAATTAATTGTATAAGATAGTGCGCTTATCTGTAGGGAGCTTGAAAGTATGAGTTCAAATCCTAAGTATATTAATAATATTATTGTCAGAAAACCAATCATGATTCTTTTTTTAGTCAACTCAGGAATATATTTTCTTATAACAGTAACACACTCTTTAAAAGGACTTTATACTCTATAAATGTGATAACTCGAAGGTGCAAATTAGCTATTTTATTGTTTATGTGTTTTAAAATTTACTAAGTATAATAGATACTTCAAAAAAATGAACATCAATTTTCTTCTGAATATGATTACAATAAGATCTATTTTATAAAGCAGTTATTATTTTAATTTTGAAACACATTAATCTATAATTCTTCCAATAATCTGTGCTTGTATATTATTGGTATTATGAACTTCTTTTGCATTCTGACTCCTAACTATAATGTAATCTCTTAAATGCCATTGTTTTGGATGTGGCTGCATCCCTGTTTCTTTATTGCAGTTTTTCTGCCTAAAACAAAGTTTTTGTGATAGCCAATCCAAGTGTTGAATGCCACCAGTCTCTAGTTGTGAAATAATTAATTTTTAACTCCTGTTTGTCCAAAAATTCAATAGGACAATTATCATTTATAAAGAAATAATAGTTTTTGTAAACATGAACAAATTATAATCTCAATGTGTCACCAACAGCATTTTCTACTTTATTCTACTTCCTATCACATGATATGAAAATCGAACACTGTATCTTCATGAGATTTATTTCCGATATTAACCACATAAATTAAGTGGCATTGAAGAGAGTGACTAGCCCATGAACGTATACATACATTCACTATGTGTCTGTTAAAGTCTATTTGACTGTTAAAATTTAAATTATAAATTAACCATATTATTTTGTTAAAACCTATTTACAACGATCTTTATTATTCAAACGGAAGTCAATCTCCGTTATTGTTATTTATTTTTTATTGTTAAAACGAGGTTGCCTTGACAATAGTTTTGAATTGTTGATTGTTATTGGTATTGGGATTGTCTAAGTGTTGAATGTTTTTAATGATTAATGACTCATTAATACACTTTGTAAAATTACATGTAACATTTTTTCTTTAGACTCTTTACACAAATATGTATATAAATATGAAGTAAATAATTAATCTGTGCTGTAAATATGAAAGAAATTGAAGCGATATTAACTCTAATATCCATCCACCGCATATTTTTTAGTTATTTTATATATATAAAAAATTGGGGGACCACTTCAAAACATCATTGAAGCCTAATTTTACAATCATTAAATACCATACTGTTTCTTTATACAATTTAATGTTTTCCCAATTAAGCTCAAAATAATTTTATTTTGATAAGATATTTTTATCTTTTGTTATCGTTATATGGGTAACAGTTTTTTTTTTTTTTTTTAAACAAATAATTTAAAGCACTAAGTGGATTTGAGCTTATTTAAATCTCTTTGATCATTGAACTTAAACAGTTTAACAGAGTTCTATTTTAACATCATAAATTTATTGTATATGCATATGAGCACATAAACACACAGTTTTATAAATTAGAAGAATTTGTTCACGTTTTTTATTAATGGTCAGAATTCATTTTATTTTTTTTTCTTTAAAAAAAAAACTATTCCATTAAATTGCTATTACTCGTAATGGTTTTTCAATGTAATTTTCGACACGAAAGAATTTTATCAATTATAACAAAAGTCATTACACCTAGCGATTGTTAGACAAACACACACATAAAAATGCATTTTTAATTAATGAATTTATAGTTTAAAAAACTTAATATTATATTGTGAGTGAATATGTATATAAACAAAATTATACACACGCATCAATGTTATAATATATATATATATATACACGCGTGTAGAAGATAGTAAAGAAAATGGCATTATACAATATTTACCAATCGTACGTGGAATGTATAATGATTTTATTACCGTTGTTTTATCTTATTTTTGAAAACAGTTAGATATTCATATGATTGTTAACAACGATTACTAAGCTGACTGCTGTAGTTTATCTACTTTAATAAAAATATCTATTGAAAAATGTAAAGTTTTATTCAACAGGAGTCAAACTTAAAACTTTACAATATATATATTGAAACGGTCGGATCTAAGTTCGATCCGAGTTTCATGAGATCCCACATTTAACCTATTTCAAACCCTGTCACTAACAGTGAATATTTCCGAAAGTAACGAGACTTTATGCTATCTTCAATATACGTTAGTTTCAGTTAAAACTGAGGTTATTAGTTAAGTATTTATTGAAGCTAATTATCTTATGCTTAATTTGTTAATGTTATTAATTACCTCATGATAAAATATTCATATATATATATATTAATTATGTAAATTGTGCGTATATATTTATAGATAGTTAAATATATATATTCGTTATAAAGTTTTATTACATCGGAATGTCTTAATTCATATTTTACCACTTTGTTGAAATTTATATGATTAACAGTTACATTCTTTCGATAAGCTTTCAGTTTGTCCTTTCCCAAAGACAATAGGGGATCTTTTATTAATTAGTTAAAATGATAAGTGAAACACACAGGCTTATTATATACCTGTGTCTATATATGTAAGGTATAAAACTCTGTGCTCATATACCCTATATATTAAAATGATAAGTTAAAACTTTAAGGACTGTGCTAAATTAAAATAAGTTAATGGATTTGAAAGTCTTATCAGAGGAATGGATCTGAAATCAATTAGAGAAAATTTTGGTTTGTAATAATGTAAAAGCTTTAGCCTTAAGTCATCAAAATCAGAATGGGTGGGAAACCATAGGAAAGAGTATAAATACCCGGAAAAGTTTCTATATGGGATACATTACTATTAATTTAAGAGGAGTTGCCACCATAAATTAAGTTCTTTTAAATTTTGAATTTTAATAGTATTTTCAGCATGGTACGTGGCTAACTTCAGGAATCTGATTGCTGGATCCTGGAGTTCTCCAACAAATCTTCAAAATGTTGCTGCTAAAATAAAACATTTCGATACTGATCATAAACTGCCTAAACTCCAACGGAAACTAATCTATAAATGAATTCTATGTTAATCAAGTACGCACCTACATTGTCTCCTAAATCCAACTGGAATCTATATTACTAAATCAATGAGTGAACCATGGAAGGACTGGTAAATTTTATAAACCACAACTTTCTGGTCTGTTCATGAACTATATTTCAAATCATGATTTAAGTTAACTATTGTCTGAAATTTCTCTATGCACTTTATAATGCGTTATTATGGTACTTCTCTATTCTCTTATATCTCTAGTCTTAAAATTAGTATCTCGTTAAATTTCTTTCTCCTACAATGATGGTTCATTTTAATAATTTTAATTGTATTTATTTTAATGATTATTAACATCATTTATTTGCGATAATACCAATAATACTTTCAACTCAATAATAATATCCTCTGTTTAAACTTACTCTAAAAAAATAATATTGCATTAAATTTTATAGCCTAAGTATTGCCCGTTAGAACTAAATTAATAATGTTTCTATTGATTATCGAGTTGAAAGATTTATTTAATGTTTGATATTATTTATCAATGGGTGATAATTATTATTATCTCAGTTTATAACCACTATGCTCCTGACTAGTTTATTTAATTTACACAAAATTATCTATTCATATTGAGTACATTTATTAATGTTTTACAAAGTTAATAAGGAAAATAAAATAAATATATTCTAATTTAAATATTGTATTTTATATTTGTGTTCAGGGAGGGCATGATATAAAGGGTATTATTATTATGAATATATAATTGCATTTAAGCACATTTGCTCCAAGTAAGTTTGATTTTAATTTGATATGTCAGGTTATTACGTTAAGCATCTATTATATAATTTGGGCTTTATTAATCAAATATGATGATCATTATATAATCACCATTCAGAACGTTGCTAACATGAGCCATCGTCTTGCTTCTTGGGCTTGTCATTTCTGTGATATTATTGATATTTTAAAAAATATAGGAATAAATCATTTCCTCCCTTGCTGGCGTTGTATTGGAGCACTAAAGATATGTAGCTGTGTCCCGACTTGGCTTTCCCCGTGTTCCATGAATCATTTGTAGGGCATAAAGGACTTGTTGAATACAAGCTGACCTCCTACTTCTTGAATCACTGACAAACCATTTACTTCATATTTGTTTTGCTGCTCATAATGTGTTAGTACTGTTTATTTTTTAGTTCAAATAAAGGCCTGCTCTTTTGCTTTATAAATCATAATGAATTGATTTCACTAAAATCAAACAATTTTATATTTATCGATAATTTAAATAATTTTCTTTGTTAGGTATTGAAGTTATACCCTATTTATTTATCATGCTGTTCATGAATTGATTTATGGATGTGTGGAAATTAAATCTCATCTTCTTCTTTCATAAAATTAGAATCATAATTTATTTTTCAAAGAAAATACCAAATAACGAATAATGTATGTAATTCGTTCGGCACAATCGCCATAGATATCTTTATTTACACTTGACTACTTTGTCAGGGCTTAGATAAATATATTTTTTTTAAATATGTATGTATTAATTATTTGCATATGAGTCCAGTTGCCATTATTTATTGTACATTGTAATTTCCGTTGCAAAGACTAGAGATAATTTATAATACTCATCATAAATATTGAACAAATATTTGCTTATTATTAAATATTTTATATACATATTGGTTTGATTGTTTATTATTTATTGATTAGTTCTAAATATCCATGCTCATTGTTTGCATTGGCAACCCAAATATACATATGCGAATTTATTCAGAAATATACATAATCATTTTACCATACATTAGTTAGAGTCAGATAAGTGGTCTCAGTAATTGTAACATCCTTTGAGCTAGTTCATGACACATAGTCTCATGTGCCATCAATATTTATTATCCATTATGTTTTGATCTGAGCTTGTAAATTGGGTTCGAATTCAGTTTGGTCTTTGATATAATTCTTTGGTTTGACTGGGTTTGAATTCTGGTTTAGTGGATCCAGGTCATGTTGGCCAGGTATAAGGGCAAAAATCAGAAAATATAAATAAATTGTTTGCAGTAATATTTAGCTTTAGGAACTCAAATATAGCAACTTAGCAAATAGTAGTAATATGTACTATTATAGATACTAATTTTTAAGCTACAGATAACTATGAAATCAAACGCTCTGTATCATAAATTATTTTACAATGTAGTCCTTTTTAGATTGTAGTTATATTTTTCAAATGCAATATCTCATCCTAAATGATTCTTAAAAATACAATCTGCTTAAAAAACAGCTTTTGATTTATATCTACTGCAATTGTAAACATTGAAATTATAATCTTCTAAATAAAAAGCTATGGTGCAAATGTGATCTTATATATTTTTGTATTTTCTTAACTCTTCCCTGTTATGCTTTTGGGTTTTAGCTAGGATAAAGCATAGATTTTAAAAACTCATAATTAATTAATAATATAGCAAAATAGGGACATATAAGAGATTTAAAAAATTAGCAACATATTTATTAATACACATAATATAAAAATATCAATATAAAATATGGTTACATATGCATATATTAAGTGGGTTGAATGGACATGTTGGTTATATAAAACCTGTACTTAAGCAGTAGTTGGTTTTGATTCTTTTCAATACTATTCAATAATATCATTTACCTGTTATGTTAAAATACAGATTGATCAAAAATTTGATTAAGGGTTTAAATAAATAAAAAAATTAAGAAAAAAATAGTGCAATGAAATGGAAGGAACATTAAGTTTTCTTTTGATCTATTCTCACAAAAGGATGTGAAGAAACTACTGAAATGAATAATATCTTATTAATTTCACTGTCAGCCATGATGGTTTTCCATATGTTTGTGAGTTGGTTCAGAGTTGTAAGGATTGATAATAATAATAATAATAATAATAATAATAATAATAATAACGATGATGACGACTACGATGATGACGATGATGATGATGATGATAATGTGAACATCAAAATGTTATTATTAAATGTCATTGCAATAAATTAAGATACTGCCAAATCTCTTTGCACCCGTTATATAATACTTATCTGATAGCCAATCAGATGTCATGATAGCTGTCCAAATAAAAACCAAATCTAAACACATGACAAAGATTTTACGAAAAAAGAGTGGCCACCCTTTTCTCTACTTTTCTTTCTATATATCTAAACCAATCATAAGTATTTAGGTCTGAAAGCTTGAAGCTTTAAATATCTTTACAAATAACTCACTGAGTAAAATCATAAACGTACAACATGAAATCCTATGATTTACTACATAGTTGTTTTTAGAATACATAACATGCAGTAAAATATGTAAATAATATTTTAATTTGTGAAGTGCAGATAGTTAAAATATTATTTACATACTTTACTGCTTGTTATGTATTCTAAAACTACTACATAATAAATCATAGGATTTCACGTTATACATTTATAATTTTGACTCAGTGAGTTATTTGTGAAGATATTTAAAGCTTCAAGCTTTCAGATCTAAATACTTACAACTGTTTAGATATATAGAAAAAAAAGTAGAGAAAAGGCTGGCTGCCCTTTTCTCATAAAATCTTTGTCATGTGTTTAGGTTTGGTTGTTATTTGGACAGCTATCATGATATCTGATTGGCTATCAGATAAGTATTATATAATGAGCGCAAATATATTTGGAAGTATCTCAGTTAATTTGAATTTTCAACTATCTGTGCTTTGCAAATTAAAATATTATTAAATGCCATTATAAAATAATATTACATTTTTAGAGAAATTGGTAAATTATATAAATTATGTTAAAACTTTCTCTTATCAAAGAATGTAAGGAATGCATTGCAAAACAACTCAGTTTAAATATATATTTTATATAAAAAAAGATTACACCTCTTTTTTGGAAACAAGAAAATATTCAGAAAATTTAATAATTACAGGGTTTTGCAAATTCAATTAATTAAACAATGAAGGTGTTTTTTTTTTTTTTTTATAATTTTGAAATTAAAATAAAATGAGGTCAATAAAGATGTCAAAAATGAAATATTATTAAAGTATTAAAAACAAAATCCAAGGGTATTTAATTAAAACAAGTCACATTATTTTAATGGAAGGATTTTTTTTATTATGTATAAAGTTTTTACTTTTTTAAATAAATAAGTTTGATACTTTTTTAAAAAATTTATATTAAACTAGATCATATCCAAAAGATAAAATAAATTACTTTAGAATAGAGATTAACATCATCTAATTTAAACCACAATTATATAGAAGATCAATTAATTAATTTAATTTCAGAACTTATTAACTAATTAAAGAGAAATAGTTTATATTTTGAATAACATAAAATATGTACTTTAATAGTGAAATATTCTTAATAGCCTGACACAAGAAGCAATGATTGATTAATAAGATGTATGGAACTTGTTAATTCAAAACTAAAAAAAAATAAACTATAATTAGAAAGACATTATTACCAATTCATATTACTACCATTCTGAAACACACCAATGAATTTAATTGGCATTTAAAAATCGTTTTAAAATATTAATAGGTTTGATTATAGTTCATACTTGACAGAAATCAATAAGAAGATAACTGAAACTGAAAAAAATGCAAAGAAAATGTAAATGGTTATAAAACCAGTAATTTACTCTTAATTGTTTTATTGTGACAATAAAATATATTAAGAAAAGAAGAAAAATGATACATTTTAAAATAAATCAATTAAGAAAAAAAAAAGAATGTTTAGAGTTTGTAAATTAGAATGAAAAAATATTAATAATGTAGGAAAAAATATAAAAGAGATTACATTTCTCAAAAGTATAAAATAACATTTTGTTTTCCTCAGAAAAGTTGTTTCTGCAACAAAATAACAGATGGAACTACTACAAACAAGAGGCATGTGAGTCATGAAATAATGGAGGAATTCTATGATTATGTAATAATAAAGTATTGGTGGTTGAGTGGTCAGCACAGTTGCCTTACAAGCAGTTGTCCTGGGTCCACAGGTTCGCTTCCCGGCCAATGCTTTGACACTTGAAAAAAAAATAAAGTTAAAAAAAACAAAACAAATTAAATCATACAATTATTGCATCTTCTGAATATCCCAATATTTTAAATGAAGAAGTATTAAAGGGAATTAAATCTACGGAAAGTAAAAAAGGCACAGGAAATAATGGCATTATTATTGATTTATTAAAAGAAGAAGGTGAAGAAATAACAAAAAAAATGTTGCAAATTTTAAATATTTAAATGGTAAAGAAGAGTGAGATGATTATCAAAATGCAACAATTGTAAGTTGAAAATATAAATTATAAAAAAAATTAAAAATAAGGAGGGGTTTAGAAGTATGTGATTTCATATCTTCAACACTTTTGTCAGCAGTTTTACAAGAAGTATTTCGTGGATTAAAATAAAATGTTAAGAGAATAAAATGGAGGTTATATAAGTCATCTAGATTTTGAATATTATGTGATGTTTTTTAAAACATAATAATGTTTCAAAGATTCGGGAAATGTTGCAAGATTTACCAAATGAAAATAAGAAAGTAGATTTAAAGATAAATGCTAAAAATTAAGGCAATGCATTTTTTTTAGAATAAGAAAATAAGAATTCATAATAATGAATTACAAGCAATTAACACTTATAAATACTATAAGCGTCTTGTTTATGTTCATAATACAGATGAAAATATAATGAATTAAATTAATTCTAAAATTTAACTCGGATATAGTGCTTATGGTAGAAGTAGCTTAGCATCAAAAGGAAATATGCCTATACGTTTGAAAAGAAAGATTTTTTATAGATGTGTCTTACCAGTTCTTATTTACAGATATGAGATTTTGCACTTGACAGAAGAGCCATTTATATACTTTATACTGTTCAACAAAATATAGAAAGATGTATGTTGGAGTAATGAAAAGAGATGAAAAATAAACTACATGGGTGTGAGAACAAACAATTATCACTGACATTGAAAAATTAGCAAATTAAAATTGAATTTTGTTATACTTACAGCTTGAAAAACGAGAAAAAATATACATATAAGATGGATGAATGTAATAAGGACATTTGAGGAGAAGTCAAGCTATGGATTAAAGAAAAATTCTGCCACCTAGTGTAAGATTGAATAATTAAAAGATGCCAGATGATGTTGCTTAATAAATCATTATCTAATGCTGTACTTTTTATATCCACAGACTAACTGCTCATATATGGCTTTCATTGCTAACAAATTGGATTGATAACAGTAATAACTGATGATGATACATACATTCTACTAATGTTCTGATAGCATAATAGCTAGTGTATTTGCCAATTATGCCGATTATGTGTGATAAATTCTGGGCTAAATATAACCGAAAATGATATTGCAGAAGATTTATCTTGGTTAGGTAATATGATTATTATTGTATTTTATTCCAGTACTACGCAGGCATATATATATATATATATATATATATATATATATATATATATTGAAGCAGTCAATCTTAGCTTAAGATTGTGCTTCATGTTTCTATCTACTAACCTATGTTTAAATCCCTATTTCCCATCCTGCTCCTTTTGTCGTGTATATATATTTCATGTATATATTTGAGATGCATGCCTAAATTATAAAATTTAAAGTTTCAATAACATGTTTTAAAATTATTATTAATTCTTTTTATTAATTATTAATTCTTTTTTATTAAAGTATTATAGATGTGGCTCATATATATACATAGGAGCAAAACTTACTAACAAAATATTGTTGTTTTTAAATATTTATTATATGTCATTTTTAACTTTTTTTTTTTAAATTGCTTGTTTTTCTATTAAACTATATATTTTTTTTATAAAATCCAATATGGAAGATGTGACTGTTGTTAATTGTCCAAAAATAATTAAAAGGAGGTATTTTTTAATTAAAGTTTTACTTAAAATAAATGGGATTAAGTAGATTAAGAATTTTCTTCTGTTGAAAACATGTTGTCAAATCTATTTCTAATCTGGAAATAGATTTGAATTTATTTTGAACATTATCTAACAATTGCATCTTTCATAAACAACTGATAAAAGAAAAGGTATAAAATGACTGAATTTTGGAGGACAGATTAGATTAGCTACTCTAGTGAAAATGATTAACATCACGGTGAAACTTAAAATGATGTAGCAGTAAATCCACCACTCTTCAGCGGCATCTGCTGCTACCATAATATCCTGCTGCCATGAAATGAAGAAAGGTCTAAAAAGAACTTTAGATTGCTAATAGAAGTTTTCTGCCACCAAAGTACTTGCATTTCAATCGCCGTGCACGTGCCATACTTTAAAATGGATTCTTAAAATTGCAAGGTAAATTTCCAAGCCGCCACCTAATAATCAATTTAGTCTAAATAATCTATCAAGATATCTTCTCATGTATTCTGTAACTTTGCTTATATATATATATATATATATATATATATATATATATATATATATATATATATACTGTGAATGTAATTTTGCTCTCAAATAATTTCTTTATATCTAATCCTATCTCATATGCTCTTAACTTTTTAATTTTGGTGTGGTCATTTATTTATATATTATTTGATTTATCTATCTGCTTGCTTATTATTTTGTCAATCTAAAACAATCTGATGAACTGAATTTTCTAAAAAACTTTTCAATTTTTTTTAAGTAAACCTTCACGAAGCAAGTTATAAATGTCCATTTAAAAAAATGCATTATTAATTAATATACTCGACAGATTGTTTTTCGAGCCAACATTCTATTTATGTTTTAATATAATATGTATATATATTTGTTTAACACTGGATTTTCTACCAGTGTAAATCCAGAACTTAAGCTAATTAACGATTTGAAATCTTATAAAATATTATTTATTTAATTCTAAAATAAGGTGACTTAATTGTTTTACCTATATATATATATATATATATATATATATATATATATATATGTACCGATATAGAGAGTTAGAGGGCGGGTTAGGTAGAATATTTATATATATATATATATATAGATATATATAACTGCTAGTTTTTTTTATTTATATACTCTTAAAATGTATGCTTAAAATATCAAATAAAGTACTTATATATTTCATTTATTGTAAGATCAATGAAAGTGGGATTGATTTATTTTAAATATCAGAAAAGGGATGGGGGTGTTTCTGTTACTAAATCAAATCTTTACGTATAGTTTATTAATTTGAAATGTAAATCTTAATGTTTCTTTTACTAGGTAAAATCTTAATGTATATTTTATTAAATGAAATATTCTCTCTCTCTCTCTCTCTCTCAAATTATATATATATATATATATATATATATATATATATATATATATATATATATATATATATATATATATATATATATTATAGTTGCATGACATATTATAGTATTCAAACAAGGGTCATTTATTTAAAGCAGTAAAATTTATTCAATGTTGTTAGTGGCATTCATTTGTACTGCGTTTCTGTCATTTAGCCTATCTTCGTATATATATATATTACTTGATTCTAGTCTTCTAATCTGGGGGTTGCGACAAGTTCAAACCCATAGATTTCTTTTCGTACCTCGTTCCGTAGATAGTTGAGCTATCTGGAACCACATTCATTTCGTATAAAATGCTTCTGGCAGTTATCCCGTAAGTTTGGCACATGCTATGCATATTCACTTCGTAGATAAAAGGCCTCTTGCATTGGTTATATCAGTAAAAGTCTGGCCATGCCATGCCTATCCACTTTTCTCTAAGCACTACCCAAGAAGGGGGTGTGAGATTTCGTTTTTCATCCAGAAGCATGACTTTTTCATCTTAGTTATTTTTAGGCTATTACGTCAGCACCGCAAACTTCTTCATATTTATTATTCCTTTTGCTTCATGACCCAGTTTTAATGCTCTAATATTAAAATTAAGCTTTGTTTAAAAAATATATATATAAATGCCAATTACTTCTATTTTATAAATTAAGTTTATTTCAATCATATACAATTTCACAGTCATAATTTATATATCTATTTAAGAGTATCTATATGCCTTGGGAAAAATAAAGCGTTCGTCTTACTATTGTTAAATGATTTTCATTAAATATTTTGTCATAGTTTCAAATATAATCTTTTAACTGTCTTTTGTTTATTTTCATGACCTCAATGGCGTGAAAATAATTTATATTATATGTATAATGAATTTCAGAATGCTCCCCTAAATCATATGTTAGTCACCATGTTTCAGAACCGTAAATCAAAGCGTTAATAGCAATTTTATGTAACTTCTTTCTAAGAACTGATTGGCATCTTAATATTGTACCCACCAAAGATGTGTGTTTATTTGTAATATACCATTTAGTTAATAAAGAGCATATGAGAAATAATAGCGTGAATAACACTATGTAATTATCTACCTCTTGCTCATTCACGCACATACTAATGTATTTAATTTATAAATGTATATAAATATTTTTTCATTATATTAAAATATATTTTATTGTCTAACTTATTTGAGTAGTTCAAATTCCTTTTTCCTCCCTTCCACATATTACAGCCATGCTTATCCATTATTTTAATATAGTCATAGTTAATACATGTCTCATTGTTTTGCTCAGCTTTGCTAGTTGGCCGGATTAAGATTAATTGTCATGGACCATCACTATTATGTTATCCATTAGGTGTTTGATTTGGGGATTAGAGAGTGGGTTCGAATACAGGCTGGTTCCTGACCTAAATCTTGGCTTGACTGGGTTTGAAGTACATTTTGTGAGTTCCAGCTCATGTTAGATGGATAAACATGTTTTGGCCAGTACAATATATATATATAAGAACAAAAAATAAATATACAAATAATAATATTAAAAATGTAAACTTTCAGAAATGCTTCTTCATTTAGTTTTATTCATCAATAAATTCAAATTAAACCTTAATGCAGCTAACTCCAGCAGATATTTTCTAGGTGTTTCAGTTGTTAAGAGATAATAATAATTTTCTAAATGTCTAAAAATGAAAGCTTTAACTAAATCAGTATATAAATAGTTTAATTATGCTCAAATTTATTTATCAAGCTGAGAATTTAACATTTTATTAAGTCAAAATTTTGTAAATCTCTTTTATAGGATAATTTTATTTTAAAAGATAATTTAAATAATCCGTGGGCTTAGACACTTAAAAATAATTTAAGTATATTGAATTGCATGATGCATTTACAACAAATTAAAGTATGAATCATAGCTTCATTGAAATGGTTAAGGTAATGATATTTATTGTTTTGAAAATAAAGTATTGGCATACTAATTAACGCAAAATGATTTATTGTTCTATGAAAGGCAATTTTTTTCATTTTATCATGAATTATATTAAGTTGTAAAATTTATTTTATTATCGTATTTTTTTTTGTTAAAAAACTTTTTTAAATTATAAGCTATTTTTAAATAAAATAAGTATTTTGCTTTGATTAACACACTTAAATAATTCCCACCAATTTTTTCTGATCATGCAGCACAAATAATGAAACTAAATTTAGACACACACCGCAATACTTTTAACAACATACAAAAAACAATAAGAATTCTACTTCCAAATAGTACTCCCGAGGCTCTCTTCTCAGAAATGTATATAATGTTAAACAAAATAAATCAAGTTAAACTGGACCCGATCTCCAAATATATAGCATATATAAATACACTCTCGTTTAACATAAATCACCCTACACAAAAATCTACCCCCCCCCTTCAAATTTAATCACATTAGCAGAGGAAATAAATAAAAGGATAATACAGGCAAAACCAGTCAAGAATAACCAAGCAAATATAATAAAGCTAACAAAGTTATACAATCAAACTGTTGATAAACTGAAACAATATCTAGCAATAAAGAAAAAGATAATTTGCCTCACACAACAACATACATGGACCCGCGGATATATTCGTTGGGCTTTAGGTTATTCATGCACAAAAAAAGTCCCCATGGCGCTAGAATGGGAAAATAGAGTGACAGCTAGTTATAATATGCTAGACCCTATATATAACTACTTCAAAAAAAAAGCTAACTAAACATAATCATTTCAAACCACTTGCAGATTATTTTGGCAAGCCAGAAACAGAAACACATTTTGAAATAAAAGATTTTGCAATAGTTTTAAACTCAGTCCCAAGCACATGTCATCCAGGGCCACCAGGGATCACGCAATTTGTACTGTCACATCTCAGCCAATTCACAAATAAATATTTATGCCAACTTGCAAATCAATTATCACAGAAACTATACAATATACAAGGACTATATCCAATATCAATGATCCCATTTATGAAAAAACAAGAACCAATTTCCACCCTAGCCAATCTCCGACCAATCTCAATGGAGCCTTTGGGAATAAAAATACTGGAAAAGGTCATAAAGGATAAAATTGAACAATACATAGAACCAATAATATCACAGCATCAATATGCAAAAAAGGGGTCATCCACAGGGCAGGCAGCACTAATATATAAAACGCTAATCAATTCCATTATTAAAAAGAAAAAATATGCACTAATGGTAGTTCAGCTGGATTTTGAAAGTGCTTTTGACTCTGTCCCAATAGAAACACTATTAAGCCAGCTAAAAAAAACACAGATACCTAAAACAATATTATATACAATAGGCAATTTGCTTCTAAATAGAGAAATACATATCATGCTCAATGGTAGATCCACATCATCATTCAATCCCAGCCAATCAATCCCGCAATGTTCTCCACTAGGCACACTGCTATTTACCTTTTATTTAAATCCTCTACTAGAGCAAATAAATAAAAAAATTCAAGGAATTCAAATACCAAATACAAATACATGCATTCCCTGCATAGCTTATATGGATGATGTCACAGTGTTTCTAAACTCAAAAAAGCAAATACATATACTACAGGAAATAATAGAAGAATACACAAAAAAATTTCAAATTAAAAATTAACATCAATAAGTCAGCAGCATGGTCAATATACACAGGCAAAACAGACACACAAGTTTATCAAGGTAAGCCCAGTAATTTCCTGGGTTTTCTTTTCCACTTGGGTATGAGTCAGATGAGAAGGAATATACAAAATAAACTCAAGTTCAAAGCAGAAAGAATCATAACATCACTCTCCAGATCACATCTCTCACTCTATGCAAAAGTATCACTATTTAATCAACTTATAATGACCAAAATAACTTACTACCTGCCAATAATTACTTTTACAAAACAATTTACAAAATCAATTAATTCACTCTGTAATAAACTATTATGGAACAGAAAAATAGTAGCAATTTCTTTAAAGCAACTTAACCAACCAACAAAATGGAATGGCCTCAGACTGCATGCTATACATACTTTTTACACACAAAAACAGTAAATCTACTGATTACCATATTTAGACGTTTTCCAAAGATAGAACCAAAAGTGGAAATCACACCAACGGACTGACCCCCACCCACGGACAATTATATAAATACACTATTGACAATTATTAAAAACATTAAAGATAAAATAGCACTGAAGAACCCAATTAAATATACTTATTGGCAAATTCATGATTTTCTAACTCAAAGCCAAGAAAACAACAATAGGCTAACAGTACTAGGAATAAATAATAGTCAATTACTCAAAAAGTACAAAACATGGTATTTAGAACCTAAATTATTTGACTTCATACTCAAATTGAATTTAAATGCACTACCTACAGCACATTTCATTCGATTCAGAAGATTTTACCTAAATGTTGATCCAATGTGTGCTTTATGTCACCAGGAAGAAGAAACACAAGAACATTTAATATATCACTGAAAAGGCTTAGAAAAAGTCAGACAATTGATGGTGAATAATTATAGGAAAAGGAAAACCATAATAGAAAAAATGCTAAAAGCTTTCAATGAAAATAAAATACCTATAATACGTGCAGAAACATTCAGTATATATGCCTTATGGTGTACCAGATGTGCTTTCACTTTAGGAAACAATCCAAGAAGACATCCTAAGACATATCACAACAAACTAGAAAAACTTAAGGAAAGGGACAATCTTCTAGCACCACCGGACATTTATGCTGCCACTTGGTCTCTATTTAAAATAAAAGCAGCCTTATAATGGATAGACCAAATACAACCTCAGAAAATGGAAAACTGAAATGAACTCATAATAAGAACTGAAATATCTAAAAGGTGTGAACTACAAAAGACTCTAATGGTTAAAAAACAAAAGTATATTTTCTGTGTTTCAAGATGTATCCTAGTGTATCATGTTTGATACAATGTATTAATTGATAAGAATGTAACCTTTTTTTGCCTAATAAAGTTTGCTTTGAAATATAATAATAATAATAATAATAATAATAATAATAATAATAATAATAATAATAATAATAATAATAATAATAATAATAATAATAATAATAATAATAATAATAATAATAATAATAATAATAATAATAATAATAATAATAATAATAATAATAATAATAATAGTAGTAATAATAATAATAATAATAATAATAATAATAATAATAATAATAATAATAATAAGAAGAAGAAGAAGAAGAAGAAGAAGAAGAAGAAATCTCATAACTAGCAGTTACAGGAGGTCTAATGTAACAATGCATCAATTGATTTCTGCATTTAGAGAAGGATTAACACCAAGTGTCAGGGCAGCAACCTTTGTGCTATATGCATACTGGTGTACTAGATGCACTTTTCTAATTGGTAACAATTCCAGGAGACATTCAGTTACTTTTTCAAATAAACTTGAAATAATACAGAAAAGGGATAAGAGACTGGCCAGACCTGACATTTATGCAGCAACCTGGTCATTACTTAAAATTAGATCTATGTTATAGTGAATTGAGGAAATTAAACATTATAAAAAAACTTAGAAGGATATGCATGTCAAATTAGCAACAAGGACAATTTAGCAACAAATTTTTCCTTTCTATTATAAGTAATTGATTTGCTAATGGTGTTCAAATGATAATGGACAATCCAGGATATTATATGTAGACAAACTATGTAAATACAAAATTTGTAATTCTTTTGAGACAATAAAGGCCTTTTGAAACATAATAATAATAATAATAATAATAATAATAATAATAATAATAATAATAATAATAATAATAATAATAATAATAATAATAATAATAATAATAATAATAATAATAATAATAATAATAATAATAATAATAATAATAATAATAATAATAATAATAATAATAATAATAATAATAATAATAATAATAATAATAATAATAATAATAATTCAATTCAATTCAATTCTTTATTTATTTAATGTACATATCAACAGCATTTAGCCAATTATAGATTACACAGTAATGTAATTATTAGATACAAATCTAAATAAGCATTAAAAAAATAATAAAAAAATAAATAATCCCAATAAAATAGAAAAACAATAAAATGCACAAATAAACAAAAATGCAATATATCAAATGAAATCAAGGATAATATTTTTTTATGAGGACTTTAGTGAATTGTTTAAAATCCAAATTAAAAACATCATCATTACCAAAATCTTTGTTATAAGTTCTAGGTAAACGAAATAAAGGGGAAAATTTTAATACATCAGATTTACAAATTATCAGTTCAAAAACATTGTGAGTATGAGTGTTATAATTATGTTTCTTAATACCTAAGTTAGAAAGCAAATTAGATACAGAAATATCCTGGGAGATGAATTTATGAAGAAATTTGAGATCTCTTGTTTTTCATCTCAGCAGTAAATCAACATAGTGTTCACTACCTAAACTATTTAATTTTGAAAATTTGTCAAAAACAGCCTGAATTCTTATGATATCTGTCCTGTTATGAGGATCCATATAATTGAACCATACTCCAATATGGGAGGAACTAAGATATAAAAAGTTTAATCTTTGTAAATTTATTAAATGCTTTTCCATATCTGTAAATAGCTCCTACAATTTTAAAAGATTTATTCACCATAAAATTAATGTGATTATGAAAATATCCATTATTGGAAAATATTATTCTTAGATCTCTTTGATAATCATTTGTTATAATTTTAGAGTCCCCAATATAGTAGGAAAACCTTAAGACTTCGGATTTTCTAAAGTAAGATACAATGGAGCACTTATCCATATTTATATCTATATAATTATATTCATACCAATTCAAGAAATTATCTATATCATTTTGAAGTAAAAAACAGTCATTAATAGAATAAATATGCCTAAAAATTTTGCAATCATCTGCATAACATAGAAGGTATGAAAATTTAATGCATGTTTTTAGGTCATCAATGTATACATTAAATAATAAGGTGCAAGAACACTGCCTTGAGGCACCCCAGTGAAACAGAGTCAAACCAATTAATTAATAATTTATAAAAACCTAACCTACAAAGCTTCTGAAAAAGAATTTTATGATTAACTCTATCAAAAGCCTTGGACATATCAAAATAAACAACATCTAGCCTAGATTTATTCTCAATTGAATTTGAAATGTGATCAAAAATAGTTAGCAAATTTGTTTCAATGGACCTATTAGGCAAAAATCCATGCTGCTCTGATGCCAAAACCTTAGAGACCTCAAATATAATTTTATTATATAAACATCTTTCAAAAATTCAAGTAACAATGTGTAGAATTGAAATAGGTCTATAGTCACTTACCAAATTTCTAAATCCTTTCTTAAAAATAGGAACAACTTTAGCAATTTTAAGTGATGTAGGAAAAGTACCATTTGCCAAAGAGCAATTAAAAATATGCAAAAGAGGAGAAGCAATGTATTCAGCACATCCTTTATAAATGAAAGCTGGAATATTGTCAAGGCCCACATTAGAATGTAATTTAAGCTGCCCAATAGCAAAAATAACATCAGATTCAATAAATGAATCAAATGTTATCCTTTCTTCAACTAGGTCATTATTTTCAGTTAAATCAGTAAAGAATTAGATTGTTTAAAAAGCTCTGAGAAATAATGAGAAAAATCATCAGCAACTAGATTAGAATTATTACTTTGTAATTTTTTTTTGTAATAGCTAAATCCTTAACTAGAGACCAAAATTGCAAAGGATTGTCAGAAATATGACTTTCAGTATTTTATATAAATTTTTGAAAATCTCTATGATATATAACGTTTGACAATCTTCTATAATTAATAAAATTGTTATAATAATTTAAGTTGTTAGTTTTCCAATATTTACATTGGTGAAATGATTTCCTTTTAATAATCTCTTTAAGAGAAACTGAAAACCAGAGAGGAAAATGGTTAGTTAATTTTTTTTTATTAGGAATGTATTTGTCAATTAGTTCACTAAATGATTATTCAAAAAACTTCATACAGAAATCTACATCAGATGAAGAATACAAATTTTCCCAGTTAAAATTAGATAATTGCAAACAAAGACCCAAATAATTTTCTTTTCTGTAGTTTCTTTTCATAGTTTTAAAGAGACAGAGTCTATTAAATGTAATATTAATATAAAATTCTAAGGGAGGATGATGCAAATCAATGAAAAAAAGGAAGAGAAGAAGTAGTTAAACATTCAATTGTAGGAAAATTACTGAGAATATAATCCAATGTGTGATCATTAAATAATAATAATAATAATAATAATAATAATAATAATAATAATAATAATAATAATAATAATAATAATAATAATAATAATAATAATAATAATAATAATAATGATGATGATGATGATGATGATAATATGATGATGATGATGATGTTTCAAAGCAAACTTTATTAATCAAAAATTGGTTACATTATATCAGGTTATACATTGTATCAAACATAATATATTAGGATACATCATAAAATACAGAAAAAAAAATATTTTATTTTATTTTACCATTGGAGTCTTTAGTTATTGTTATAGTTTTAATATTTCAGTTATTATTGTGGGTCCATTCTGGCTTTCAAGTTTTCTGAGATTATATTTTGTCTATCCATTATAATGATGATCTTATTTTAAAGAGAGACGACCAAGTGCCAGCAAAAATGTACGGTAGTGAAAGAACATTGTCTCCTTCTTTAAGTTTTCTAACTTGTTATGATATGTGTTAGGATATCTTCTAAGATTATTTCCTAAGATGAATGTACATCTGGTATACCATAGGGCATATATACTGAAAGTGGCTGCACATATTGTTGGGTATTTTGTTTTGCTTGAATACTTTCAGCATTTTTTCTATTGTGGTTTCACTTTTCATATAATTATTCAACATCAGTTGTCTGACATTCTCTAAGCCGCTACAATGATGTATCAAATGTTCTTTGTTTCTTCTTCACTGTGACACAAAGCACATATTGGATCAACATTTATATAGAATCTCCTGAAATGAATAAAAAGTGCTGTAGGTAAAGTATTTAGATTCAGTTTGAGTATAAAGTCAAAAAATGTTGATCTTCAGGTACCATCTTTTGTATTTTTTGAGTTGTTGGCTATTATTTATTCCCAGTACTGTGAGCCTATTATTATCTTCTTGGTTCTGAGATAGAAAATCATGAATTTTCCAATAAGTATATTTAATAGGGTTCTTAAGTGTTATTTTGTTTTTAATGTTTTTAATACTTACCAATAGTGTTTTTTAAATAATTATCTGTGGGAGGGAGTCGGTCAATGGGTGTGATTTTTAGTTTTTACTCTACGTTTGGGAAATGTCTAAATATGGCAATCAGTAGATTTACTGTTTTTTTGTGTGTAGAAAGTTTGTATGTCCAAGGTCCTTCCATTACTTTGGTTGGTTTAGTTGCTTTATTAAAATTGCTACAACTTTTCTGTTCCATAGTAGTTTATTACATAGTGAGTTAATGGTCTTTATAAATTGTTTTGCAAAATTAATTATTGGCAGGTTGTATGCGATTTTGGTTACTATAACTTGATTACTTAGAGATACTTTTGCATAGATTGAGAGATATGATCTGGACAGTGATACTATGATTCTTTCTGCTTCGACTTTCAGCTTCTTCTGTATATTTCTTCTCATCTGACTCATTCCCAAGTGAAAAGAAAAACCCAGAAAAGTACTGAGTCCACCTTGATAAATTTGTGTGTCTGTTTTCATTGTATATATTGACCACATGCTGCTGACTTATTGGTGTTAATTTTTAATTTGAACTTTATTGTGTAATCTTCTATTATTTTCTGTAGTATATGTAATTGCTTATTTGAGTTTAGAAATACTGTGACATCATCCATATAAGCTATGTAAGGAATGTATGTATTTGATACTTCAATTCCTTGAATTTTTTATTGATTTATTTAATAAGGGGTTTAAATAAAAGATGAATAGCAGTGTAGTTAGTGGAGAACCTTGCAGGATTGATTGGCTAGGAAAGAATGATGATGTGGATCTTCCATTGAGCATGATATATATATATATATATATATATATATATATATATATGCTCAATATATATATATATATATATATATATATATATATATATTTCTATTTAGAAGCAAATTGGTTATTGTATATAATATTGACGTAGGTATCTGTGTTTTTTTAGTTGATTTAATAGTATTAATATTGACACTGAATTGAAAGCACTCTCAAAATCTAATTAGACTACCATTGGTGCATATTTTTTCTATTTAATAACTGAGTTGATTACTGATTTATATATCAGGGCTGCTTGCCCTGTAGATGAGCCCATTTTTGCATATTGGTGTTGTGATATTATTGGTACTATGTATTCTTCAATTTTTTTCCTTTATCTCCTTTTCCAGTATTTTTATCCCCTACAGCTCCATTATGATAGGTCACAAATTAGAGAGTGTAGAAATTGTTTCTTGTTTTTTTTCATGAATGGAACCATTGATATTGCATATAGTTTTTGTATATTGTATAGTTTCTGTGATAATTGATTTGCAAGTCGGCATAAATATTTATTTATGAATTGACTGAAGTGTGACAATACAAATTGTGGGATCCCTGGTGGTCCTGGATGGCATGTGCTTGTGACTGAGTTTAAAATTATTGCAAACTACTTTATTTTAAATGGTGTTTTTGTTTCTGGCTTTCCAAAAAATCTTCAGGTGGTTTGAAATGATTATGGTTGGTTAGTTTTTTTTTGGAAGTAGTTGTATATAGGGTTTAGCATATTATAACCTGCTGTGATTCTTTTTTTCCCATTCTAGAGCCATGAGGACTTTGTTTGTGGATAGATAACCTAAGGTCCAATGAATATATCTGCAGGTCCAGGTATGTTGTTGTGTAAGACAAATTTTCTTTTTCTTTATTGTTAGATACTGCTTCAGTTTATCAAATGTTTGATTCTATAATTTTGTTAGCTTTATTATGTTTCCTTGGTTGTTCTTGACTGGTTTTGACACTATTATTCTTTTATGTATTTTATCTGCTAGTGTGATTAATTTTAGGGGGGGGGGTAGATTTTTGTGTAATATGATTTATGTTAAAAGGGAGTGCATTTGTATATGCTATATACTTGGAGATTGGGTCCAGTTTAATTTGATTTATTTTATTTAACATTATATACATTTCTGAGAAGAGGGCATCTGGAATACTGTTTGCAAGTAGAATTGTTATTGTCTTTTGTATGTTGTTAATAATATTGTTGTGTGTGTGTAAATTTTGTTTTATTATTTGTGCTGCATGATCACAAAAATTGGATGGTGAGAGACTTCATTTCTATTGTGTGGTGTAACATGGGAGAATAAAACATCAGATATATTAATGTTCCGTGTCTGTTGTTATAAAAAAATACTGAGTCCGGTGGAAGAAAATTTTCCCCACTCATAAACGGTATTGCAAGTTGATGTATCCATTTTTGTGACAAACATTTTGTAAGTCATATTAAAATCTCCAGGAAGTATAGTGGGGTGGGGATTAGTTGCTAAAATTGAGTTTATTGTTGAAATTATTCTGCTAATTACTGTTGGGTCTGGAGGTATATAGACAAATATAATGTTGATTGAAAGTTTTATATGATTGAAAGTTGTTATAAGTACATTTGCATCTATAAAAATTATTTTATTTTTCTACGATAAAAATTATTTTAAAAGTTGTGAATGGACATTGTTGGTTGATAAATATTCCTGTGCCACTTGGTGACATTGCTGTGTCTCTGAAGCATGCACAAAAACCCATTTTATTCATATATTGTGCTGGATTACACTGAAATCTGCTATATGTTTTTGTTTCTAATAGACTTAAAATGGTGAGTTGTATTGACTGTATACAATTGTAAATTTGTTGTATTCTTTTAGTGGAGTTTAGTCCTGTGACATTTATTGCACTTATATTTATATTCATGTGAATTATTTATGCTTTTTGGTAGGGGAAATTATTTATATTTTTCTCTGATTAGAGTGCTTGACATTTATCTCCTACCTGTGAGTTAAATTTTTTTGAATTGCAGTTTTCTTTGCTGCTTGTAGACTCACTATTTGTCTGTTTATATATTGCAATCTCTTTGATTTTTCCCAAGCCATTGCTTCTAGTAAGAGTGATTCTATATCCATATTGTCATCTGATGATTGTTCTGCCATATCTACTTGTGTAAGTTCTTGCTCGTTTCTTTTAATTTTTTTGCTTTTTCTTGTTTTTTTTTTTTTTTTTTTTGGCTGCTTTCTTTTGCTTTCCAGTGGTGTGCTTCCAACATTTGAAAAAACTCTGTAATGTTGTCCATGATTTCTGTTGTGGTTTTATTTATAACTGTGTATTCTGTTTGGTTTTTATTTTCTTTTGGGATTTCTTTAGCTTCTTTTTGTCAACATTCATTTTTTTTATCTTTTGTTACTTTAAAATTAGCCATTTTTGTTGGGAGATTATTTTTTTCTATTTCTTCCGATGTGCTTGTTTTACTTGGAGTGATTGAGGATGTGTTTGTTTGGCTATCTATTATGTCATTTTTAATTTTTTTTATCTACCAATTTCATTGCTTTAAATGTTGAGTAATCATTGTTTTCTTGCTGTTTAATTGTATTAGAGTTTTCTGTATTTTGAAAAAGCTTAATGTGAGGTTTTTATATTTTTAATTGTTTGAATTTGTTTGTTACCTTTTCCACATGTAAAACACTGTGGTTTTAGACCTCTTATGTATAGATATAGTGTGGCTTCTTGGTCTGTTATATGTTTTTCTGTGTCAAGTTCTTTATGTAGTTTAATTTTATATTCAAAGTGATTTGAAAGTATCAGAATTGATGTCTCCTTAAGATATATCTGTTGAAATGATGTTACTGTTCCACATGGATTCATCATCCTTTGGAAGTCATCTAAATTGTACCCAAATTAAGTATTTTTAGAATTCCAGTGATATTTCTATATTTATTCTCATCTACTTGTACTATTGCAAAATTTCCAAGTGTCTTAATTTGATTTTTGAAAATTTCTTTTTGTGTGCTTTCATAGAATTGGACTACTCCATATATATCATTAGGATGTTCACCTATGCATTACCAATTCAAATAAATTTTCTTGTTTTAGTGCTTCAATTAGTAGGGTTTTGGGAAAGCTAAAGAGTGTGCATTGATTGTCAGTGATGGCTAGTACTGTTGATTTCTCAGAAAAAAACCTTTTTTCTTGGAATTGTGTTATTAAACTTCTCTTGAATTTGCTCTAGCATTTCGTCTGTCCATTGAGTAAGTGGGGGAGGTCATTTTTTATTGTTTAATTAAATCCAAATTTATTAGATCATTCGATGTTGTTTTTCTAAATCTTGGATTTTTTTCCAGGTTAATGTTATCAGGGGATCTTTTTGCTATTGAGGCATATGTATTACTTGTGTCTTGTGGTGGATTTGCTTCACGATTGAGTGATGGTGAGGTCACCATTTTATTGTATGGTGATTTTTAAAAACAGGTAACGTTTCAGCTTTTTATTATTTTTTTTCCCCCAAAATAAAAATTATTAAAATTTGTTACTTTTTTTCTTTTACTTCTGATATTTTTTCCTCCTATTATTATTTGTATTTAAACTATGTTTTCAATGATTATGGCTTAATGTGTTGGCTTTTCATCTTTTAATCTTTAATGCTTGATTATGTGCCATATATTTTCCTTTTGAAAAATTATTTTCTTTAAATGATTATTTTACTTTAGATTATTATCTTTCATATCATTTTGGAAGAGAATTAGCTTTATTTTTTATTCTAAAACAAAAAAAAAAGACTAGAGGCTTTTTGCTAACCAGAAACTTGGTCTGTGGCTAGGTGGCACTCTCCTCCTCCTCCTCCTTCTTCTTCTTCTTCTTCTTCTTCTTCTTCTTCTTCTTCTTCTTCTTCTTCTTCTTCTTCTTCTTCTTCTTCTTCTTCTTCTTCTTCTTCTTCTTCTTCTTCTTCTTCTTCTTCTTCTTCTTCTTCTTCTTCTTCTTCTTCTTCTTCTTCTTCTTCTTCTTCTTCTTCTTCTTCTTCTTCTTCTTCTTCTTCTTCTTCTTCTTCTTCTTCTTCTTCTTCTTCTTCTTCTTCTTCTTCTTCTTCTTCTTCTTCTTCTTCTTCTTCTTCTTCTTCTTCTTCTTCTTCTTCTTCTTCTTCTTCTTCTTCTTCTTCTTCTTCTTCTTCTTCTTCTTCTTTCTTCTTCTTCTTCTTATTCTTATTATTATTATTATTATTATTATTATTATTATTATTATTATTATTATTATTATTATTATTATTATTATTATTATTATTGTTGTTGTTGTTGTTGTTGTTGTTGATGATGAGTTGGTTAGATTAGATTAATTAAACTTAATAATATTATCAATTTTTGGCATGGTATGTTGGATTTATTGTTTAGCACTAAGGATGATTTGAAGTGCAAAGAGGCTGATCAAGCTCTTTTGTCTCCTGATCCTTATCATCCACCTTTAGAATTTGTAATATATGGTTCTCATTAACATGTAAACCTATAGTAAATAATAATAGAGATTAGAAGTAAATGAAAAGTTGTATTCAGCAAAATCAACTATTCATGAAAATAATTAGCAAAATAATCCTCTAAATATTTGTTTTTTAAAAGCATTTTAGTTTCTAACAACTTCAAAGCAATTTACACATTCAAATCACTTGAAAACATTGTTTTTGGATATATAAAATTTATTTTAGATAAAATCTTCAGTAAGCCAATACTACATGCAAAAACTTTTGACTTTGCTATAAAATTTACAATAATTTATTAAAACGTGTAGCTTCAATTTTTTTTTTTTTTAGAATAATCTTGTAAAGAGATATTTTTCTCCAATATTATTAGTAGCAAGGTTCTCCCTGAAAACATTTGATATTTTAAAAAACTACTATCTTTAAAAAAAGAAACTAGTAAAAATTTGTTTGCCAATTTAACATATACATTAATAGTTATGTATGGCAATTTAAAAATATTCATTCTGACCAAAATTATTTTAAACATCCATATAAATATTCCCTACATCTTCAACACAAACATATCGGTACATAAACTTGAATAATCTGCATTTGGTATTTTCCCTTAAGTTAAATTACTAATTTTGCCATTTTTTTTGTTGTATCATTAATGAATGTTGATCTTCAATTTATTTGTAATCAACCTCACTCCATTTGTGCTTCCAATATCTATGCATTTATTTAAAAGTGCATGCCCACTTTTTAAATTAATTGTTTAATTTTTTTGTCTAACTTCAAAAAGTCTAACAATATCCCATAATAATATAAAACACTTTTTTTATTTTCTGACTTTGTGTAATATCATGCTTGATTGAAAATGATCTATGATTTTCAAGTACATAAACAAAAGGTCATTGTCAAGTTGTAGTCTGCCCTAATAATCAAGGGATTCTTAACACCACCACATGTGGACACCAACTGTTGTCTTGAATGGTGATTTAACAGAATCCTGGGAATATTGATCATATTTATATATCATAATATCTATTCAAAAAAAGTTCATTCATTTCCATATTCATCCTGCCTTTAAGAAAACTGATATTTCCATTGTTTTTGATATTAAACTTAAAAATAAAATGCCAACAGATTTATCACACTGGCTCGTTAATGTTGGTGAGTAGTTCACCCATAAATAATCTTATAGTAATAAGAGTTACAGTAACAAGAAATTATAAAGTGGATTTTAGAAATGTTCTCAGCTTGATATTTTTTAAGGTCTCAAAGAGGAAACAAATGTCTCTTTTTAGTTAGCAACAAACTCCTTTTTCCACCATACATCTAATAGCATATATAAACGATTTAACCTGCTGAAGAAGAAGCTGTCAGTAGCAACCAAAAAACAATTAAATCAAATTAATATAGGCCTAGTACTCTTTACGTGGCAAAATAGTAGAAATTTATTATGACCTTTCAAATGGCAATATTTTATTAAAACAATTTTGGTTTGACATATTATTGTGTCATAACTGCCTTTAATGCCAGTCTGAAAACTGAATGTCACCCCATTTAAATACCTGTGCAAGATTTAATTTAATATTAACGGTTGAATTTAATTTTAACAATATATATATATAGCTTCATTTAAAAATAATCTTACTTTTAAATAAACATTTTAAATAATGTAGTTTTATTTATACATATATTAATAATTGTGTCCTTACAAATCAAATACCACAATTATAAACATTAAAAAATAGACATGACCTCTGAAATATTAAGTAGTTCTTTTTTTCCTTTGGCCAAAAAAACAACAAAAACAAGTAGCTGACAAAATGCCATACACAGCTGTTCTATATTTATTTATTATTATCGAATAATCTGCTAATACCTTTTTTTAACAAACTTTATTCGCACAAATTATTTTTTTGTAATACTAAGACGGGTTTAATTATTATTAGATTTGAGAAACATTTTTATTTTTCTAATTTATGTTAAATATAAGAATGTTGGTGATTGTAAAACTTTGAATATAAAAGCAGTTAAATCGAAGACTTTCTTGCATCTGCATAAAAAAGTATATGTATATTAACTTTATACGTATCAAAGTTACATGGAATATAATAATTTATAATATTATAAAAGTGAATAATACTTATTTGAATATTTATTTGAAACACATTAATGCAATACACGCTTGGCTGACCCACATTTCATTGACAAAAAAATGAAAACATGCTAATGAATACATCGTGCATACAAACATAAACACATAAATATAGTGTGAAAAAATTTAAAGTATATGATATAATTATATATTAAAGAAACTGAGTTGTGTTAGTTTAGACTTTAGAAGCTATTTTAAGTGCATATATATATATATATATTGTAACAGAATAAAAAATAAAGATAAATTTTGTAACAGAATGAAAAAAAAAATGATGAAATGAATTTACTATATAGCTGATAGTCGCTATAATTTATAACTAAATAAGGAAGATGCTAATATAGGAATAAGAATATGGCAATTTACATATCATGCTTTAGTTAGGCATCCATTTGTAACTAATTAAATATAATACCATAGCCCATTTGCAACTATCATAAACATTAATACTGTCACGCTAATAATGAGATAAATAAATTATCCCATTTCTCAACACACAAAATAAAAAGGAAAATTAATCACTGTCATCATTTAAGACTTAAAATATTTCGATATTGGGAGGTCATTTTAACTAATAAAATATACTAGCCATTGTCATCGGATAAAACAGTACTAGCTAAAATAACTGAATAAAATTACTGTGAAATCCATGAAGTGCATTATGCTTATCTCCAATAACAGATTCTTTTAACAAAGAATCCTCCTATTTCTCTTCCGCTGATGCTATTTATAATAACTTAAAAAAAAATATCAAAGAAAGTTAATGGGACTTGATCACTTTTATTTAGTTTAGCTAAGTACATGTGTTTTCCACAGATTCACTAGATTGTCTTGTTTTAAATCTAGATAAATCTTATCTATCCATAGTATTTTATCTGTCCATAGTGTACTGGGTTCAAACCCATTTGGTACATTTTACTACACATGGCTTAGATGACTAACGAACAACAAAACAAAAAAAAAATGACAGTCTTATATTTTATCCATGTCAATAAAATTATAAGATCCCAATACCAAAAAAAAATTATATATCCAACACTTCTATAGATATTACTAGCTCAGTTTAAGTATATTGATGAACAGATGCAGGAATAATTTTAACAATGGCTTACAAACAAACATAGTGAAGACCATTACTTAGTTATATGGCTATTAAACCTAGTTACTTAATTTAATTATTTATAATAATATAATGATGATAATGATGATGATGATGATCCCAGCCACATACTAATAATGAATTCACAACAAAAAATATATGTTTCATAAACTTATAGGCACTTTCATAAAATCACATTATGTTAAACTGGGATTTAATTATAATACTCACTAGCGTTTGTATATGTTTATGGTTATATTTACTTCAAATACTATTATAGTTAAAACTATTGCTCAATTATCAATATGTACCAGTAATGATGAATGATCATCACGAATCTCGCCACATGATATTTAACTTTTCATAAACCCCTATTTACTAAACATATTAATTATTTTAAATATTGGATTTAATGATTATTATTTATTCCTTGATTATGGTGATCATAACTCTTGGGCACAATATAATTTTAGCTTTTTATTATTAACCTCTAATTACTAAAAAAAAACTTGGTTGTATGTCAAGCGTAATCCTTAAACATCCTTATATGTAAATCAATATTCTGCACTTAACATTTATGAGTGATGATGATCAATTAAAATTATAGAATCAAGAGAAGAAAAATATAACAATATTAACAATAATAACTCGAAAATCAAATGTGATATAATGATATTTATTAACACTCTTCCTTTTTTTTATAAATCAAATTTACTAATTATACAATTGACTTTATTAAATATATAATTAAACAAAATATCTTAATACTATATGCATAATCAACTAATTTTATATATCTGATTTTATTAGTACATATTTTGAAATAAGTTAGCTTAAAATGAAAAAAAAAATATTATATTGAATGCTTATTCAAATTTTTCCCTACTTATTATATATTATAAAGGTAAAATTCATTCATATAATGTGTTTTTTATTTACTTTAATACATATGTGAGGCCCTGCTCTTCAATTTGCTATATTTAAATTAACTATGCATAACCTATTTTTTGATGGGTTTGTATAAGCAGTCACACACACACCCTGTGATATGTCAACATATATATTTAAAATGTGTATCTCTATATTATGGATTAATACATAAATCCCATATATAAAAAAAATATTATTGCAACCTTAAGTAAAAAAAAATCAAATTTAATATATGCAAAAATAAATAATAATAATAAAAAAACATGATAAAGTATATATTTATAGGTTGCCTAATTATCACAATTAATAAAGAACAATAATAAAAAAAACATTTAGTACCACAATATATAATAAAAAAAATCAAAAATAATAAAAAAAACTAAGTTTAATGAATTTAAACTGTGTATGTGTAATGCTTTTTAGTATTGAGAATAGCACAATCAATAAGTAAACTTTTAATGTTTCTGTATCAAAAGAAAAAAATGCTTGACTGTGGAAATTAAAATTTACTTTTAATAAGTAAATAAGAAAAATTTGTTAATTAAATTTTAAAATTACCCAATCCATTTTTCAGTTCTTTTTAATGTCCCAGGTTTACCATTCTCCCAATTTATAGCTTCAACTGGTTGGTTTGCATGTTCCTACCATTTTAAAAGAGTTATTGCAGGCACTTTTAGATACATGTGAAGTAATTTTTAAAAAAAATTGATTTATAGATCAATTGAGGTTCCTTATATGGCTTTTATACATCTTCTTTCTTCTCTTCTTTTCTTTTCTCCCTCCATTCAAAGGTGATGATCCTTTAATAGGTCAGGAGACAAAAAGAAGTCTGTCAGATAGCATCTGTGGTCAGCTTTACATTTGGCCATTCTTTGGTTATTATAGACTGGTATATGAGCCCACAGATAGCTTGGTGATTTAACTTATAGATGTGAGGTCTTCAAAGAACAGAAACAGTGAGTTTAGCTTGGCATCCTGATTGTTTCACAAACAGCCAATATATATATATATATATAGGTCGAAATCGGTCTGGGGATGGGGACAATCCAAGATAAAAATGATTTGAATGCCTTCTCTTGTAGTAGCATTTATCATAAATAAATAAAAAAAAAGCTTGTTTAGAGCTATTAGCACACTCTTAATTATATATATATATAGCACGCTCTTAATTTTATATATATATATATATATATTATGTTAACAACTTATTTCAAAGGATTCCATTTAAATCCATATCTTTAGACTAATTTTGCTGTGAATTACATATTTTATGCTGATTTTAAAGCAAGAGTCATATTTTCTTTTTCAATTTTTTTCAAGTGTTCCAAATTTAAAACTGAATATTCAGCCAAAATAAACTGCCCATCACTTTAGCTTTTTAATATAAAAATTGCCTTAAAACTGAATATTCTACTAAAAAAACTGTTTAACTTTAACTGCTCATCTCTTTTAAGGTTTTAAAATAACTGCATTTTTTTAAACTTTTAGACAACTTTAACAACTGCCTTTCAATATTGTTTCACTCTTTTTATATTTCGAATTTCTGATCAAAGAGAAAAAAGAACCTTCTCCTACAATAGCTGTCAAATCTCACACATAGATGGCCTCAAGTCATTAATAAGAAGATTAATAAGAAGATTAATAATTACATTTATTCCATCAAAGAATTTCCTTTTCTTCGTTGAAATAATCTAAGATCCAGTTAACACAGTTTGCAATCCAAATGTATATAGAGCTATGTGTAAAATGTTTTATGTTTAAAAACAGCTGTACTCATTCTTTCACACTACTTTCATCAAACCTATGCCTAGTTTATCTATTAATCTACTGATCGTTTTTTACACCTTCCTTTCCATTCTGTTTTATTTTAACAAAAACTAAAGCTAAATAATCTAACATTATTTAATATTAAGAGAATAACATTAAATATCATTTATCATTTCTTATAACATTCTATCTCTACTAATGCTTATTAATCTGTCATCTATAAACCATATAATAATAATAATAATAATAATAATAATAATAATAATAATAATAATAATAATAATAATAATAATAATAATAATAATAATAATAATAATAATAATAATAATAATAATAATAATAATAATAATAATAATAATAATAATAATAATAATAATAATACACACATACATAAATCTATGTATATAAAAGAAATTTTTTTATATATCTAAGAATATATATATATATATATGAATGAGACACATATGTGTATAAAACTCATGAACTTTTATTGTTTTAAATAAGAGTAATGTAACAAATTTCTGATTTGACTGAAAAAGAAACAAAAATTGTAAACTTATGAAGGCTATTTGAGAGACACCAGAATTGAATTAGATTTTAACAGAATATATATATATATATAATATATATATATATATATATATATATATATATATTAATTATATGTTGCTGGGGCATTATTATTAAGTATATTTATACATTATATCTTGCTATCTTTCTGATGAGTTTGTGGTGAAAGCTGCTCCCATCCACCTTAGTTTAGGTAAGGTATGGTTATCCTTCAGAACTGGAACACAAGGTCCAGACTATTTTGTAAAGCCTATCCTAGAAACCACATATTTTGATGTGAACTCCTGTGAATAATTTACTCACTTGAACCACAAACTTATTTCTTAGTGTTTATTTATGTTATTTAGCACCATAGCATATATACGCAAATCTAAAAGTAACAAGTTCTTTGTCCTCATTAATTAACCATTCAACCTTGAAATAAAACCTGAATCTTAGTTGCAAACTCAATCTGAATTTTGCTTTGGCCTAAATATTTACTCAAACTGTAATAGTTAAGATTTTACTTCATTAATGCTTAAATAAATTAATATATATATTCTAACCCAATAAAATAAATTTCCTCTAATGTATTTCTGTAATTCTTTATTAGTCTAGTTTGCACTTAGACACCAATCATACTCTGAGCTGTATTAGGTTATTTTGTCTGCACTTGTTGACACCAATTTTTCAGGTTGTTGTTAAGGCAACCAAAAAAAAATAAACCTATCCATTAATTTGCCAATATGATCTAAAATACTTTTCATATAATACAATTGTACATTCAATTCTCTTAAGCCATGCCACGATTGTAATAACAACAATAATTGATCACTTATTAATTTAAAGAATAATTATAATAATATTAATCTCAGGGTTCTTTGTTTCATGTAAGGAAATGCTCGGCAGTATTGTGTTGTCGCATATGACTGGCATTCTGGTCGGCTATAGGAAACATTTATTTTACTTAAATTCAATGTGTCTTCATCTCTCATATCAACTGCTATATTATTTAAAGAGATGATAATTCTATTCAATAATGACGTATAATTTTGAATAACACAGCCTTTTTTTTTTTTCAGAATCTCAGTCAGAATAATAAAAAGACAAGGGTGCTTTTTGTGTCCTTCCATCATCCATGACAACACAATAATATAACTAAGATTTATTACTTAGACAATTTAACTAAATGGGAATGGAATAATGTGCAACCAAAGTTAATGGTTTGGGAATAAATTCATTTTTTTTTCTTTACACAAAGGTGAATGTTTAGTCTTAAGTTTTCAACTCCATAAATAATTATCATTAAACTAAAATATAATGACATATTCCGATCTGCTTAACTTTTATTTATCTGGTATATTAAGTTTTTAAGAATTTGGAATGATTTCGGACTCAAGAAAAGGTTTTGCAAATATTGTGCAAACACTTATATTTAGCATATAAAAACAAAAAAATGAATCTACAACAAATTTTAACAAGACTATAATTTATTATTATCACAAAAAAAAATATATGAACATTTATTCAATAATCCCATAGTAATACAAAAATATAAAATATAACTGACATTAATCTGTATACTCTTTTGGTTATGGACTAGAGGTTACTACTTCTCCTGTATGCAATCATATGGATTGATTAACTAAAAGTACATTTCATTACCAATACATTGTTTATTAAATTTTGGTAACCTTGTAGAAGCTTTTATTCAAAATTATTGACTAACTATTTTTTTTTTTTTTTTTTTTTAAAATGATTAATCCCATCATATGCAATACGCAAAATATTAAATTTATTTCTAATACATTTACTTTATTTATGGTCTTTAATGGGATAACCTATTCTAATTATAGGCCAGTTATCAGAAGTTACAATTACCATCTTACATTTAACTTAATGCTAACTTAAGTTATGATACAAATTTTATTCATACGTATACTTTTAAATATGAGTATTATTTAATTACTAACCAGAATTAAATATTGCATTTGAATATTCCTTCAGTAAATAAGCGTTTTAAATTACGCAATTTTAATTACTTTCTCCATTGATTTACTTGTCAAATACTAGCAATATTTAGCAGCACAATACAGATATTGATCTTAGTTACTAACGCACTATTTATACTAAAGTGGATCTTGAGGAACTAACACCTCCAATATAACCTTTATCTTGCCCGAACTTTCAAAATTAAGCACAATAATCAACACCTTCCATGGTGGAGCTATCTTTATTTTCACATGAGGAATATGGAATAACCACGAAGGTCTGTAGAGTAATCTACTACATTAAAATATTTTGGTGGTTTCTTGCCTCTTACTTGGGCATACAACGAACACACACCAAATACAATCCTCTCCTGGGATTTAAACGAATGAAGCATACTAAATGCTAGATAAATTCTTGATCGTCCTATCTATGAGAATCGATCACTTGGGCTATAAACATACCCGAACATTATATTTAAAATCTTCCTCTCATGGAAAACAAAGCTTTTGGGGAGATCATTTTTCATCCCACAAAATAAATACATTATAATTATTACCTATGCGAATATTAAGCATATACCAATGCTATATCTGGGCAGGATAAGTAAATACACTGATTATAATAAAACTTATGTTACTGTGTATAATTTGATCAACATCTGAAATCAATGGACATCATAGAATAAAAGTATAATAATTTTAATTTTAATAAAGGAACATTCAAAAATAGTTGGTAGCATACTATCTTAAACTAAATAAAGTGGATGTGTTATTTAAGAATAATTAGGAATAAATTCCTCAATTAATACAGTATAAATTCGTTTCAAAACTTTAACAAGAAATATTTTGTTATAGCATTTTTTTTTTTAGTTACTTCTGATAATTTTCAATATTTATTTTACCCCTTAAATATCTAAATATTTTTCTTTTACGTATCTAACATACAAAATTTCTACCTACAATTGTATGTAATAATTAAAACATATTTTATAGATTTTTTTCTTTCGTGTTAAATATCAACTTAACCTATAATAATTATATTAAAACATACCTTTGTCATTACAAGGCTATTAAATATCACTTGACCATACAGACTTTAACCTATGTGATATAACAAAAAAAATACATATCATTTATAACTTAGTTTTAAACAATCATTAATTAACAAGTGCATACTCTCTCATTAGAAAATGTTTTTCTGTTGAACAATTGAAGAGCTTTATCCAGTCGTATTTCACGAAGCAAGTTTAAAAACAATAAACGCATGGTATTATTTCCTTTAAATAAAAGTTTTCTCTTATTTTGTGCGTTTAATAAATTAGGTAAAGAAAAATATAGCAGAATTGAAGATTAATTCTTACTTGAATTAAACTACTACAATTTTGGGATCCATAGAAAATAAAATATACATATTATAACATAACGAACAGTTGACGATAGACGATAAACATACACAATTCTTTTCTTTTTATTATTGACGATACGTACAATTCATATTAGCTAGCTTACTTATGGACGAAAATGCGCAATTTTTCCGAGAGATTATTCTGATAATAACTGCAGATGATTTACATGTATAGGAAGTTTTAATAAATCCAACTGATGTGTAATATAATATATCATTTATTTTTATCATTAAGTCACTGAGATATTTGGTTTTGTTCATACTTTAGGAATTATAAATTTTTTAACGGTAACTTCTCCTTAAGAATGCCCCTATATAACTCTTCCTATATTTACTCTGAGAAAGTTTATATTTTTTTTCCAAAAAAAAAATATACATGTGCATAATTTAATCTTATTTATCATTATTATTATTTCCAGACAATTCTTGGTGAACAAAACATATTTTAACGTATGTAACTACATTACTTGTAAAGGCAGACAATATTGAGAAAGAGCGCGAAAATGTTTCTAGTTGATTTTCCTTGGTTTCAAAATATTTCTTTCAATTATTTTTTTTTTTTCTATACCAAGAAAATATTAATAAATGACATAAAGTTAATAAATAATTAATCTTCTCTTGGAAATCGCTTCTTTTCCTTAATTTAGATATAATATAATTTTTCGTGATTCTTTTAGTTACATCTGTCATTTTTGAACTTTAGCGCGAGACAATAAATTTTTAAGTATAAAAGGTTTTTAAATAGGTAGATGGCACAGGAAATCAGGATGTCTTATCAAAAAAATTTAGCCACACATTATATTATTAAAATTTTACTTTGATTACATTTATTTCTGCAAAATAAAATGAAAAAATTGAGTTACCAAATTTCAGCACTGTTCCTTCCTTGAAAACTAAAAGCAGACTATTTTTTTTTTCAAAAAAAATGATCTTGACTTTAGCGACCTCTTCCAGAAAAATAATCATTTGATTATAACATAAACAAAAGAAAGGAAAAACCTATTACAATCATATAGTTTTAGTATTATTTAAATAGATTACAAAGTGATTTGACAATAAAAAAAATAATAAATACATTTAATTAATGATAATTATCAGTAATTTATAACTCATTTTCTACAAATGGAATTACCAGAAGTTATTGTTCTCTATGATAAGACATTCATCTCTTCTTCCCCTCTACCCATCCAAAATCAATTACTGTTTATGATATTTGTTTTTATACTATATTAATTTGCTTTAATTATTAATATCTTAATTAAATTATTCATGTTCTTTTTAAAAATGATATTGCATTACTAAATCTATTAGTTATTCACCCAAAACATGCCAAAGTGAGTGAATAGCATACTTTATTAATCAATTATTACTATTGTTATTTTATCTTTTTATTTCTTTAAAGAATAGCATTGTTTTCCTGCAGAAATAATGCCAAGTAAACCAAGTGTCAATAACACTAGGTTACAATTCTCCCACCGTTATAATAAATAAAAAATAAAATAATATATGCATTTTTAACACTTCTTATGGTATTACTAAGTTTATATCCTACTTCTTTCTTATGTCAATAAATACAGTTTAAAGGATTTAATTTTGCTTGGGATATGGTAGTAAGCTTCGGGCATTATAGGTACCTCTTGTTCCATCAGGGGTTGAGACCAAAAAGGCATTCTCACCCACTTGTTTCACAATTTCATAGGGGCCTTCATAAAGATACATGAATTTTCTAAACATATGTTTCCGGAGATTACTCACATGGGGAGTTCTAATTAAAACAAAATCATGGACTTTAAAAGGATGTGGACTGGTTTTGGAATAACGAGTGCGTTTATCACCCATCTTTTTAAGGTTAATTCTGGCCAGTGCTTGGTCATGTTCCACATTATGCTGTTCCCCATATGTTTAAAAATAGAGCCCCGAAGTGAGGAACGTTCCTGCGAGGTCCTTTTTAATTTAATGCCCCGCTACTTTTACTACCTTTTATATTTTTCTTTGGTATTGTTGGGATACCACTAGTAGAAGGCTGATTCTCATTCAGAATTCTACTCTTAACTGTTGGCCTACTGAGGTGGCTATTCTGTCTACCATAGGGATTCGTCCTATAATATCCTTTTTCTCTAACTAACTTCCTCCTTCCCATATGTGACCTATCTGCGAAATTGATATTACTCACCATCGGATGGGTGTCTCTATTTACCCTAATTCTATTATCAATATTCCTATCGCTGGTCTCTAATGAATCTAAAATTTCTACTACCTCTTCTATGGTATGTCTGTCAGCAGCAATCAAGATCTGCTCTATATGCCTCGGCAGATTATGGCGAATTATTCGCACAATTTGTGTCTCAGATAAAGGATAAGCTGTCAAGGTTTTCAATTTGACGGCCTGACTCCTGAAAAACTGAGTATAACTACCCTTATTTGCATGATATCTTTCCTGAGATATCTGATATCTCAGGTTATCTTGGCGGTCTTCCCCCCAAAAACTGGCTAACATAAGATATTTGAAGTCTCCATATGTTTCTGGTTTAATAAATAATGATTGCCACCAGTCTTTAGATGCTGCACACAAATGGTTAGCGGCAATAGCAATCTTTTCTATCTCAGATAAATGACATAAGGTGAATAACTCCTCCAGATTCTGGAGATACTCGTGTGGATTCTCCAGATATTCACCTCTAAAAAATTTTATTTTTAAGAATTTTAAGGCCATGGAGCTATTACTTTCTGGCTCTAGCATGACTTTACTTCTAGCCTCATTTAATGGATCGTATATTGATTCTACTGGACTAATTACCGTATGTAACTCAGATATTACTTGGTTATTATGACCATTATTTATTTCCTTTACTTGAGTTTCAGATAAACCTTTACTTTGAACAACTTTTTTACTTTTTGTAAAATTATCCCTATTATAGTCTATAGCTTGCATTCGACTCTCTAATTCTAACTTATAGTTCTGCCATTCACAGTCTATTCTCTTTGAACTATCTTTTAGGCCTACATTTAAGTGTTTAATCTGTTGTTCCAATTGGTTAATAGTTTCATCTTTATCTATCCCGAATTTATCTTCTAACCTTTGATAGACTTTACTCTCACACTGAGTCATTAATTCCCCTATTTCATCTTGGAGATTATTATGTAATAGCTGTGCATTACTCTTTATTATATCATTAAAATTTTCTACTCTTCCCATAACTTGACTTAGCTCACTTTCTAGATTTTGATTAATCTCACATTGGGTCAACTCTTGAGTTTCTAGTTTAGCTATTAATCTGGTAATCTGGCTCTGACATCCTTTCACTACATTGTCAGGTGCTAGAGTTATATTTTTAACTTCCTCTTTCAAATTACTGACTTCACTTCTAGCACTGTCTAATTCTCCCTTAATAGATTCAACTCTAACCTGAACTTCTCTTTGAAATACTACTGTTTCCTTTTGATAATTTCTTATTTCCTGTACTTCATTGTTTAATACAATATATTGACTTTTAAAGTCCTGCTGGATAGCCTCAATCATATTTTCTGCCCTTTCAGAATTTATTTCGATCTCTTTCCTTATTCTTATTTCCAGCTTTTCAGAGGCCAATTTTGATTCTTCTACATGATTTCTCAAATCTTCCCTTAAGTCCTTTATCTCCTGTACTTGATTGTCTAATTTACTATCTAAATTTTGTATCTGACTTTTTAATTCACTTTTTAATTCACTATTTGAGTTTTGTATCTGACTTTTCAATTCACTATTTGATTGTTTTAATTCACTATTTGAGTTTTGTATCTGACTTTTCAATTCACTATTTGATTTTTCTAATTTTTTCAAGAATTCCTCCAATGTATTTCTCATTAATTGATCTGGCTCATTTTCATGTTTTCCCTTTATTATTGTGGCTTCTTCTGGGTTAGCTATATCCAAATCTTCCCCTTCCTCTTTTAATTCTACACTAAAATATGGAGTCTGCGTATCAGGGGATTGTAACTCTTGGGATCCTCCCAAATCCTCAGAAATACTATGATTATCTTTGTTTTCACTCATATTAAAATTCTAACTCTTTTAGTATTTAACAGTACTGAAATATTAGCAATGAACTATTAATAAATTTATCGATAAGAAATTATTGACAAGACATCCTGCCTCCATGCCTCTCCTACCAAAAACAATCTACACCAAAAACTATGCTCTGACATTTAATATCCCTAAAGCTCCAACATTAACTACTAAATATGCTCTTCTTTTTTTTTCTTCATATGCTTCTTGGTCCATAGAAATCTCGTTAGATATTATGTAATATAGCATAAGTGCCAATCACAAAACCAGACAAACAGATCATCATAAATGATAAAATCATTACAGTGTTTTATGGAATTGCCTACAGACCACAACATCATAAACTAACAACTTAATTATTTATTTTTCAGTGGCAAAAGATTAGATCATATAATAGATATTCACATAATATCTTATGGCTAAAACAATTCATTATTGGCAAATATTTTTAATCAATGAATAACTAATCCATTCAAGTGCAAACAATATTAATATTGACTTCAAGAAAAGTTTACCAAATTCATCGTGGCCAGCTATAGCCATCGATGGCCCCTGTAGTTGGGCGCCATTTCTAACCTTTTTTTTTTAATTAATTCATTTAGTTTAATTTTTAGTTTATTTTATTTGCACTTGTTGTTAAGGCAACCCAAAATAAAGCAACATATCCATTAATTTGCCAATATGATCTAAAATACTTTTCATATAATACAATTGTACATTCAATTCTCTTAAGCCATGCCACGATTGTAATAACAACAATAATTGATCACTTATTAATTTAAAGAATAATTATAATAATATTAATCTCAGGGTTCTTTGTTTCATGTAAGGAAATGCTCGACAGTATTGTGTTGTCGCATATGACTGGCATTCTGGTCGGCTATAGGAAACATTTATTTTACTTAAATTCAATGTGTCTTCATCTCTCATATCAACTGCTATATTATTTAAAGAGATGATAATTCTATTCAATAATGACGTATAATTTTGAATAACACAGCCTTTTTTTTTTCAGAATCTCAGTCAGAATAATAAAAAGACAAGGGTGCTTTTTGTGTCCTTCCATCATCCATGACAACACAATAATATAACTAAGATTTATTACTTAGACAATTTAACTAAATGGGAATGGAATAATGTGCAACCAAAGTTAATGGTTTGGGAATAAATTCATTTTTTTTTCTTTACACAAAGGTGAATGTTTAGTCTTAAGTTTTCAACTCCATAAATAATTATCATTAAACTAAAATATAATGACATATTCCGATCTGCTTAAATTTTATTTATCTGGTATATTAAGTTTTTAAGAATTTGGAATGATTTTGGACTCAAGAAAAGGTTTTGCAAATATTGTGCAAACACTTATATTTAGCATATAAAAACAAAAAATGAATCTACAACAAATTTTAACAAGACTATAATTTATTATTATCAAAAAAATATATATGAACATTTATTCAATAATCCCATAGTAATACAAAAATATAAAATATAACTGACATTAATCTGTATACTCTTTCGGTTATGGACTAGAGGTTACTACTTCTCCTGTATGCAATCATATGGATTGATTAACTAAAAGTACATTTCATTACCAATACATTGTTTATTAAATTTTGGTAACCTTGTAGAAGCTTTTATTCAAAATTATTGACTAACTATTTTTTTTTTTTTTTAAAATGATTAATCCCATCATATGCAATACGCAAAATATTAAATTTATTTCTAATACATTTACTTTATTTATGGTCTTTAATGGGATAACCTATTCTAATTATAGGCCAGTTATCAGAAGTTACAATTACCATCTTACATTTAACTTAATGCTAACTTAAGTTATGATACAAATTTTATTCATACGTATACTTTTAAATATGAGCATTATTTAATTACTAACCAGAATTATATATTGCATTTGAATATTCCTTCAGTAAATAAGCGTTTTAAATTACGCAATTTTAATTACTTTCTCCATTGATTTACTTGTCAAATACTAGCAATATTTAGCAGCACAATACAGATATTGATCCTAGTTACTAACGCACTATTTATACTAAACTGGATCTTGAGGAGCTAACACCTCCAATATAACCTTTATCTTGCCCAAACTTTCAAAATTAAGCACAATAATCAACACCTTCCATGGTGGAGCTATCTTTATTTTCACATGAGGAATATGGAATAACCACGAAGGTCTGTAGAGTAATCTACTACATTAAAATATTTTGGTGGTTTCTTGCCTCTTACTTGGGCATACAACGAACACACACCAAATACAATCCTCTCCTGGGATTTAAACGAATGAAGCATACTAAGCTAGATAAATTCTTGATCGTCCTATCTATGAGAATCGATCACTTGGGCTATAAACATACCCAAACATTATATTTAAAATCTTCCTCTCATGGAAAACAAAGCTTTTGGGGAGATCATTTTTCATCCCACAAAATAAATACATTATAATTATTACCTATGTGAATATTAAGCATATACCAATGCTATATCTGGGCAGGATAAGTAAATACACTGATTATAATAAAACTTATGTTACCGTGTATACTTTGATCAACATCTGAAATCAATGGACATCATAGAATAAAAGTATAATAATTTTAATTTTAATAAAGGAACATTCAAAAATAGTTGGTAGCATACTATCTTAAACTAAATAAAGTGGATGTGTTAATTAAGAATAATTAAGAATAAATTCCTCAATTAATACAGTATAAATTCGTTTCAAAACTTTAACAAGAAATATTTTGTTATAGCATTTTTTTTTTCCTGATAATTTTCAATATTTATTTCACCCCTTAAATATCTAAATATTTTTCTTTTACGTATCTAACATACAAAATTTCTACCTACACTTGTATGTAATAATTAAAACATATTTTATAGATTTTTTTCTTTCGTGTTAAATATCAACTTAACCTATAATAATTATATTAAATCATATCTTTATCATTACAAGGCTATTAAATATCACTTGACCATACAGACTTTAACCTATGTGATATAACAAAAAAAATACATATCATTTATAACTTAGTTTTAAACAATCATTAATTAACAAGTGCATACTCTCTCATTAGAAAATGTTTTTCTGTTGAACAATTGAAGAGCTTTATCCAGTCGTATTTCACGAAGCAAGTTTAAAAACAATAAACGCATGGTATTATTTCCTTTAAATAAAAGTTTTCTCTTATTTTGTGCGTTTAATAAATTAGGTAAAGAAAAATATAGCAGAATTGAAGATTAATTCTTACTTGAATTAAACTACTACAAGTTTGGGATCCATAGAAAATAAAATATACATATTATAACATAACGAACAGTTGACGATAGACGATAAACATACACAATTCTTTTCTTTTTTATTATTGACGATACGTACAATTCATATTAGCTAGCTTACTTATGGACGAAAATGCGCAATTTTTCTGAGAGATTATTCTGATAATAACTGCAGATGATTTACATGTATAGGAAGTTTTAATAAATCCAACTGATGTGTAATGTAATATATCATTTATTTTTATCATTAAGTTACTGAGAAATTTGGTTTTGTTCATACTTTAGGAATTATAAATTTTTTACCGGTAACTTCTCCATAAGAATGCCCCTATATAACTCTTCCTATATTTACTCTGAGAAAGTTTATATTTTTTCCCCAAAAAAAATATATACATGTGCATAATTTAATCTTATTTATCATTATTATTATTTCCAGACAATTCTTGGTGAACAAAACATATTTTAACATATGTAACTACATTACTTGTAAAGGCAGACAATATTGAGAAAGAGCGTGAAAATGTTTCTAGTTGATTTTCCTTGGTTTCAAAATATTTCTTTCAATTATTATTATTTTTTTTTCTATACCAAGAAAATATTAATAAATGACATAAAGTTAATAAATAATTAATCTTCTCTTGGAAATCGCTTCTTTTCCTTAATTTAGATATAATATAATTTTTCGTGATTCTTTTAGTTACATCTGTCATTTTTGAACTTTAGCGCGAGACAATAAATTTTTAAGTATAAAAGGTTTTTAAATAGGTAGATGGCACAGGAAATCAGGATATCTTATCAAAAAAATTTAGCCACACATGATATTATTAAAATTTTACTTTGATTACATTTATTTCTGCAAAATAAAATGAAAAAAAAATGAGTTACCAAATTTCAGCACTGTTCCTTCCTTGAAAACTAAAAGCAGACTATATTTTTTTTAAAAAAAAAAAATGATCTTGACTTTAGAGACCTCTTCCAGAAAAATAATCATTTGATTATAACATAAACAAAAGAAAGGGAAAACCTATTACAATCATATAGTTTTAGTATTATTTAAATAGATTACAAAGTGATTTGACAATAAAAAAAAATAATAAATACATTTAATTAATGATAATTATCAGTAATTTATAACTCATTTTCTACAAATGGAATTACCAGAAGTTATTGTTCTCTATGATAAGACATTCATCTCTTCTTCCCCTCTACCCATCCAAAATCAATTACTGTTTATGATATTTGTTTTTATACTATATTAATTTGCTTTAATTATTAATATCTTAATTAAATTATTCATGTTCTTTTTAAAAATGATATTGCATTACTAAATCTATTAGTTATTCACCCAAAACATGCCAAAGTGAGTGAATAGCATACTTTATTAGTCAATTATTACTATTGTTATTTTATCTTTTTATTTCTTTAAAGAATAGCATTGTTTTCCTGCATAAATAATGCTAAATAAACCAAGTGTCAATAACACTAGGTTACAATATATATATATATATATATATATATATATATATATATATATATATATATATATATTGTAACCTAGTGTGTGTGTGTGTGTGTGTGTGTGTGTGCTCTGCACACAGGTAATATGTATGTAACAGCCATCTTAGTGCTGTATACAGTAAACATCTTGGCTAGATTATTATAAAATCCGTTAAACTACTATTTTGCTGTAAAGAGTGTAAACTAATTTTATGTTTATAAAAATAGGATGAGACAATATCCATATAATTATGTAAGTAAAAACTTTTATCCTAAACAATTTAATGTAGTAGTAGAATAGCAAGCTCAGAAGCTAAAATATCTTATATTGCAGCTCATCTTGAATACAGTAAAATATTCAAATAACAAATTACATATTTAATAAAATTGTATAATATAATCATTTAAAGTTTAATTTGATATTTTTGTATGTGTAAATGATAATTATAACATATTCCATCAGATAAAAGGTGTGTTATTTATTCAGTAGAAAAATATATGATTCTTGAGGCAAATAAAAAAAAAAAAACTATCATATGTCACTAAAAAAAAAAAAATATAAAAAAAACTCAGGAATTAAATGAATTTTTGCCATGATAAATGATTTATTGAGTTATCTACTCTGTTAAAATCTAATTCAATTCTGGTGTCTTTCAAATAGCCTTCATAAGATTAGAATTTTTGCTTGTTTTTTTCAGTCAAATCAGAAGTTTGTTACATTCATCATCAACCATTATCAATCCACTGCAGGATGGTCTCTCCAAGTTTAATCCATCTTCTCCAATCTTTAGCTTCTCTTCTCCACAACACCCCTGCACATTTTCTTATTTCATCCATTCATCTCACATGTGGTCTCTTTCTGGGTCTTTTACAATCTCTTGGAATCCAGTTTAAAATTTCAATTGTCCATCTATTATCATCTCTTCTAGCAATATGTCCAGCCCAACTCCATTTCAATCTTTTAATTTTTTCAATAAGGTCAATAACACCTGTTTGTTGTCTTACCCATACATTGCATTTTCAATCTCTTCCTGTTACTCCCAACATATACCTCTCCATACTCCTTTGAGTGGTCTGAAGTCTTTGTATTGCTCTTCTATTAAGTGTCCAAGTCTCAGATCCATAAGTAAGAACTGGTAAAACACATTTGTTATAAACCATCCTTTTCAAACACATTAGCATATTTCCTTTTAGTATCAAGTTATTTCTACCAAAAGCACTCCAACCAAGTTTAATTCTATGATTAATTTCCTCCATTATGTTTCCTTCTGTATTAATAATCTGACCAAGGTATTTGTAACTGTTAACTTCTTCTAATTCTTCATAATCAATCTTTATTTTCATATTTTGAGCAAATCGATTAAACATTACTTTAGTCTTTTTAACATTTATCTTTAGTCCTACTTTTCTACTTTCATCTGCTAACTCCTGCAACATTTCCTGCAGCTCTGAAGTATTATTTGCAAAAACAACTACATCATCTGCGAAATCTAAATGACTTAAATACTCTCCATTTACTTTCACTCCTTTAATTTCCCATTTTAATCCACAAAATACTTCTTGCAGCACTGCTGTAAAGAGTTTTGGAGATATGGAGTCACCTTGTCTTACACCTTTCTCAATGTTGATTTTTCCAGTATCATTATGTAATCTAATTGTTGCTGTTGCATTTTTATAAATATTCCTTAAAATATGACAATATCCTGGATCTATACCTTGATGATCCAATGCTTTAATCACTGGAGAAATGTGTATAGAATCGAATGCCTTTTCATAATCTACAAATCCAAAACATAATGACAACTCATATTCGTTTGTCCTTTCTATGACTTCTCTCAATACCTGGACATGATCTATTGTACTAAAACCACTTTTAAATCCAGCTTGTTCTCTTGGTTGGTGGAAATCCAAAGTTCTCTGTAGACGAGTTGTAATTATCTTGGTAAAAATTTTATATAAAACTGATAAAAGCCTGATAGGTCTGTAATTTCTAATATCTTTATCACCTTTTTTAAATATTAATATTATTACTGCATTCTTCCAATCTTCCAGTACATCTTTATCATTTAGACATTTGGTATATAACTTTGCTAAAATTGTTTCTATTTCTTCACTTGCTTCTTTTAATATATCAATTATAATTCCATCATTTCCTGGAGCCTTTCCTTTCTTCATAAACTTAATGGTATGTCTCACTTCTTCATTTAAAATTCTGGGCAATTCGGAAGATGTAATAGATATAGGAGGTACTTGTTCTTTATTACTATATAATTCTTGATAAAAATCTTCTACCGATTTCATGATGTCATCTCTCTTTTCAGTAATAATTCCATTTTTTTTCTTATTGCAGATATAAATTTCCTACCAATACCAAAATGTTGTTTAACATTTTTGAGACTTTTATTTTCTTCTACAGCTTTCCTTGCTATTTCACAGTTATACTTTCTTATATCATTTTCAACTCTTTCCCATACCATTTTACAAAATTCAAGATATTCAATTCTTTTTAATACATCATTTTTGTATATCTTCATATTCCTTCTTTTCTTTATAAATTCTCTAGTCTCAGTATAAATTTTATTAGTCAATTGCTGCTTTTTTCTGCCAGCTATGTTTGTTGCAGTTTTTAAAAGTGTATCAGTTATTTTCATATTAATTTCATTCAAATCTGTATCATGTTCAAAATATCCTAACACTTGAAACCTATTTGTAAGTTCTAATTTAAATTCATTAGAATGTTTCTGAAGATTAGGAATATCAACTGTAAATATTGTTTTTCTTAATAATTTTTGTCTTTCTAGTTTTACATTAACACATAACTTACACTGTACTAATCGATGATCACTTCCTGTGTTAAATTTATTAAGAACATTACAATCTTGAAATATGTATTTTCTGTTAGTCAAAATATAATCCAATTCTGCTGTACCTTCATTTGGATGCTTCCATGTCCATTTCGTTTTAACATTTTTCTCAAATAATGAATTCATAATATAAAGTTTTTCTTTTTCTGCAAACTCCACAATTCTATGTCCTCTCTCATTTCTATTACCATAACCAAAATTACCTACAGCACTTTCATCTTTCATTTGTCTACCAATTCTAGCATTAAAGTCTCCCATAACAATTTTAAAATGGTGTTTACTCTGATCGAAAGCCTTTTGTACATCCACATAAAAACCTTCTACTACTTCATCACTATGAGAACTTGTTGGGGCATAAACCTGAATTAACTGCATTTGGTATCTGCTATTAAGTTGTATAACTAATCTTGCCACTCTGTCCGATACACCATCAATCTCCACAATATTGTTCTTCCACTTTTTATTTATAATGAATCCTACTCCACTTGTATTTCCAATATGTGTGCCTTTATAATAGAGTATATGTCCACTTTTTAAATCAATTGTTTCTTCACCTTTTCTTCTAACTTCACAAAGTCCAATAATGTCCCATTTAATATAAGACAGTTCTTCTTCTAATTCTTGCAATCTTCCTTCACTTGAAAGTGATATGCAATTGTAAGTACCTAAATAAAAAGTCGTCATCAAATGGCAGCCTGGGTCTGCAATCAGGGGATTCTTAGCACCCTCCGCCTTCAGCCACCAACCACTGCCTTGGTTGGTGACTTTACAGCCTCCTGGGAATAAGGGCCATGCTTTATTTTTGTCTGTCATAATTGTATATATGTATTGGAAAAATATTTATCATTTACACAAACATTCATTCTGCCTTATCAGGCACTGAGAAGAAAGACCATGGTGTTTCTTGATCTTAAACTCAGAGGTAAAAAGCCAATAAACTCACCACGCTGGCTAATGCGTGTTGGTGAGCAGCCCATCCATGTTCATATACTATATGAATAATCACATAGTAATAACAGCTGCAACGACAAGAACATATGGAGTGGACATTAGAAATTTGCCCTGCTCGGTTCCTTTAAGACCTCCAAGAGGAATTAAAGGGTCTCCTTTCAGTTAATAGCAAACTCCTTTCTGCAATAAAAGTTCATGAGTTTTGAATTAAAAATTTACTACATTTAGATAAAAAATAATAAAAAAAAGGACAAACAATTATATGACTGAAATTATTAAATATATTTCTGATTTTCCTATATTCAACTATACTCTTAAAATGGAATATATGATGTAATAGTCCGGGAGTTATCAGGGCCCACATCTGTCTATGGATAGATCTAGAGGTTTCAGGTAGCATGCTGGAGATAACATGATGAAGAATATAACCAATGATTGGATCCAGTTTCAATTGACTAGCTCTAAACCTGTTTATTAAATATAGATACAATTTAGGTTAGTTCTTCCATCTCACACCCTTTCCTTGGTTTCATTATGCCCCAGCATTCAAACCTAGAGAGAATTTACTTTTGACTCTCGTGACAGAGATGAACATATACACATAACAACTTCTGCACTTTTATATAGATTATATCTAGCATTATTGGTATTCAATTTGTTATAGAACTATTATATAAGAGAGAAATGTGTGTGTGTGTGTGCATATTAAGACTGATACTTGACTGTTGAATGCAAAGTTGAATCTATAAGTCAGAGACCAGAATAATGAACCCAAATTATTTAACATTTATTTAAGTATGACAAAATAAATCAAAAATAAAATATTTTAGCAATAATAAAAAAAAAATAAATTGCATGTGTCAAGTATAAACCTCTACCACATCATCAATTAAATAATTGTATGATTCCAATCCCTTTTACCTGATGGTAGAAATTCATGGTGACACCGATTATTTACAAGATTATTGAGTATAAAATATATAAAAAAAAACATATTAAGATTACAAAATAAACACCATGCTAACTATCTAATTTAAATATCCATTCTTATATATGTACAGTAACATCTCTATTTATCTTTGATTGAAGATGCATCACTTGATTAGGTTCTCCAAACTAAAGTATAAATCACTATTATCTTAGATAAGACCATACATATATACCAGATAGTTATTCATTTATAGGGAAACGAATATATAATGATTGTTAAATAACAATAAATAAAAATAACCTGAACTCTGTCCTGTGTCAGATGTTTATAATTTAATTTGTAATAATAAATGATGATCTTACCTCCATTCATGTGAATGACCAGGTATGAAGTCACTATAAAGCGAAGAGTATGCTTAAGCTTTATTTACAATAATAATAAAAAATAAGTAAACTTAACCATACCCCCCTTTCTTTTCTTTCAACATTAATAATGGAATCATCCAAAGCACAAACTGTGAAGTTCATGTTCCTGAGCGTGAAAATAAAACAACAATTTCAAAAAACAAATGGAAAGAAAAATTTACAATAATAATCATATAATAAAATTTAATGGTTGAATCAAAGATCATCAAATCATTCTGAAAAAAGTTCATCAGTTTTGGGGTGAAAGTCTTTGATAACATAGTTAAGTTCTTCACATCACTTTTTTCTAGCAAAGGATTGTTCACATAGCAAGATCTTCTTGTTTCATTTAGAATACAACCACATCAACCCTTAGTTGGTCTATCTCTTGATTTTCCTGCCTGCATTTAGGGTTGGTCAACATGCATTTTCTTAGGTGTATTATCGAAATAGATGATGGAAATTTCATGTAGTCATGTAAGGGAAAAGAGTGATCAAACTCTACAGCATGCTGGTTTTACCTCATATGCATCTTACACTATCTTACAAAATAGTTTGAATTCATAAACTACAATTTAATATTGAATAGTTTTTTTTCTTGGTTAGATAAACTATTCCATAATTACTTTTGATTAATGGCAATGTTTGTGTTTTCTTCTTCCATCCGTATTTGAGTAATATCCATGTTTCTTCACTTTCTGTTTGAAAATAAATTTTGTTATTGTGCAAACTTATATGAATTTTTTTTAAAATTCAGTTAATAACCTATTGCTTTCAATTTGACAGGATTTTATATCAGCATATCTAATTAAAAAAAATATTATTTTGAACAACATTCTCCATTTTCCTGCATTCAAAATTCCTATTCAGTTGAAGTTAAATTTTATAGAAAAAGCATTATTTTTGAAGAAGAATGATTTATAATTGACTTTTCTTTTATAGTGTTCTTGGTTTCCATTACCCATTTCCTTAAGTCAATGTAACTGCTTATTGTTGTATCTGGATTATTTATAAAATAATTCATTAAAAAATAATAGTAGAGTTACAATTTTATTTTTCTACTTAATGTCTTAGTGACCAAATTTGACTTGTCATCTCCAAGTTTGCTTTGTTTCAGTTTATGTCATATAGTATTGCTTGGTTTTAAAACATATAGCACAATCGATCTAAGTTTGCCTAATAGTGTATATATATAAAATTGAATATTTGTAAATACAGTAACTAAATAATTAAAAATTTTATTCACTTAGAAACATTTTCAATTATCCCTGTAATCTTTGTCAACTAAAACTTTGAAAGGCTAACCTTCCCACAATTCCATGATCTTAATGTTTGCTGCTTGCCTGTTAATTAAGTCATGCTTATATTTGTATATTAGCATAGCTTCCTTTATTTTTATTTCATTGTTATTAAAGGAAGCTATGCTAATATACAAATATAAACATGACTTAATTAAGAGGCAAGCAGCAAAAGTTAAGATCACAGAATTGGGGAAGGTTAGCCTTTCAAAGTTTTAGTTGACAAAGATTACTGGGATAATTGAAAGCACTCCTAAGTGGATAAAATGTTTAATTATTTAGTTACTATATTTACAAATATTAAATTATATATATCACTAGATGGAGCTTACCAATAGCTTTCAAATGAGCCTTATTTTTATAAGTGCTGAAAGAGAAAGAATTCAAAATCTCTCTCATTAAGACTCTAACTCCAGACCAATTGGTTCCAAGCTTAGGGCTCACCTCAGTGGAGAGCTGGGACTCTAGATCTAAACTACTATCTCAAAAGTCAGCACTTATAAAACATGTTTCTATCAATTTGAAAGCCTGAACTTTTCCAACAGATAAACATCTTCAAATCCAGCTTTGCAAACAAGATAGCTATATGGATATTAATTCAGCTCAGTTTCTCCATATAATAATAGCTTTTGCAATATAGTCATTGCTAAAGCAAACAAAGGTACACTTATAATAATTAATAAAACAAGTTATAAATTTTGTAACTTGCTTTTAAGCTTGCATTTAAATAATCACTAAATGGAGCTTACCAATAGCTCTAAAACAAGCTTTATTTTTATAAGTACTGAAAGAGAAAGAATTCAAAATCTCTATTGTTAACACCCTAACTCCAGACCAATTGTTTTCGAACTTATTGCTCACCTCATTGGAGGGCTGGGATCCTAGAAAGACTTATGAGTTAGTATTTTAGATGTAGTTTCTAGAGTCCCAGCTCTCCACTGAGGTGAGCCATAAGCTCAAAAACAATTGGTCTGCAGGTAGTGTCTTAACAATAGAGATTTGAATTCTTTCTCTTTCAGTACTTACAAAAATAAAGCTTGTTTTAGAGCTATTGGTAAACTCCATCTAGTGATCATTTAAATGCAAGCTTAAAAGCAAGTTACAAAATTTATAACTTGTTTTATTAATTATATATATATATATTATAATGATCCTAATGCAAGTGAAGATTGAATCTAACCGCAAACTACAATATCTGCTCTACAAGGCACCATCTAGGCATTTAAACCTAGAAAAATTTATGGAGTAGTCAGATATGCGCTGTTAAGATTCCACTTTATTTAAATATTCCGATCGTTAGCCCAAGTCACTAGCTCAGTGAGTAGCAGAGATAATAAAATAAAAATTTTATATCTTAAATATAAAAGAATAAAAGCCACTGCCAGAAATTAACACATAAAAATATTTATTTACGCACATATAAAATAACATTTAAATTTTGAGGAATAAATTCAACATTTTAGATTTTTTTATTAATCTTTTAATTTTACATTTAACTAAGTTTCAATGAGTTTAATATTTTATTTAGATAGTCAAGTATGAATAGACTACATAGATCTGCAATTGAAAAGAAAATTTTCTTCCCTGATTTAACCTTAGGCAACAAATTTTGCAATCAAACTGGCACCAATCCATCTGATACATCCATGTATTCAATGTAGCATGAAAATACGACAACACAAAATACTATACTGTCAGGAATGTACATCTGATCAATAAGTAGAATTAGAGAAAACATTGTCTCTCCACCAACAGGAATGTGACATCTGTTGGCGAGTAGAACAATAAACATAAAACTCCATAGGAATGGACTGTGGTCCTTTGCCATCTTACAAATCCATCCATAGGCAAACAGAAGGTGTGTGGCGTATATCTATAATCCTGCCCGTAGCGGATCTCATACTATATCTACAATTACACAAATATATCCAATCCATTGAACCAATTCAACTATGAAATGAATAACCTAAGATTACCCTCCCTTAATATAACTTTACAAAACTATATAGCCATTCACACCCGACTTAAATTTAACATTTAAATATGTTCGCACAGATTATTTTTATCCAATTTGTTTTATAATGTCGAGTATAGATCGGCTGCACAGATTCCATGGTCAAAAACATTCCAAATTAAACACAAACAATCAAAATACAGAGTCAATCAATAATGTCAATAGCTGAGGGAATACAGGAGACCCTTTGGTGTTCATCATAAGACACCCTATGACATCGTTGACTTATATATTTTAATCGACTGTGAAAACCACAACATAATCAACCGCTAACGAATCTCTGCAACGTCTATACCCAATCTAAATTTCATCATTTAAAATTTAAACAATAAATAATTTATACAATAAAAAAAAAAATGGAAATGATTTTTATCAATCGGAAAACATATAAAATTAAACATTATTAATTTGATTTTAAACTTAAAAAAAAGTCAGATGGAAGTTCATAAACTTGAACAAAAGGTCTTAGTTATTTTTAAATTTAGAGTTCATGTCAATATAGCTTACAGTAGAAGAGCCCAGGTTACTGTTTTTTAATTCCCACGACGTCTCCATTGGAAGATAATGTTCTGGAGGCAGCATTAGCTGGTTCCATTCTTGTATCACAGTCTTTTCATTTTATATTTTTTTAAAACAAAAAAAATGAGAGAGACCGGCAAGTGCATCTTACCGTTCTCATCAAATCAAGTCTGAAAAAACTGTCTGGAACTCAATATTTCTCTTTTTATAGTAAATCTCCAGATTGAATGAACAAAGATGTCACTAATCCAAATTTTCGTTTGGGTCCGGGCTGAGGCTTGGTGCTTCCATTGGTCAAGCTAAAATCTCTTCATTCTCTTATCTAATTTACTCTTTGACTTTTTAATTAGACAGCTTTTGGATAATTAATAAACAATCATTTCCATTTACAGATTACAGGAATTAATTAATACGTGTTTTTATTTTTACTTATGTTACTTCTTTTTTAAACTATTTTTATATTTAAATGTTTTTTTATAAAAAAAATACATTCAAATACCTTTTTTTTATTTATTAAAAAAAAAATATTTTTAAAGTTTAGCATCTGTGCGAATATATACGTTTAACAAACATTTTAATTTTAGCGTTTAGTTTTTTTTTTCTTTTTAATACACTTATTTTTATATGCGAACTTAAGTTTTTATTTTAAATTAATGTAACGACATATTTATATATCGTTACATATCAGTAAACTTCCTCAAAAAACAAAAACATTAAAAAAAAAAAGACTTTACTTAGTGTTAGTAATTACGTTACACAAATTGATTATATATGAAAATTTCAAAAGGACAAAACTTTTTTTTACAAGACAAAACAGTAATTACACACAAATATAATGATTAAAAAAAATTGACTGTTGATTCCCCATTACCAGCTAAATTTCTGCCCCCTCCCTTCCAAGTTTCATTTCTCCTCCATTTAACTATTTCTTTGGCAAGTTGAACAATTAGATTTTAATTTAACAAGACTTTTTTAAAAAAAAAATTATGATTTACATTTATTATTACATTTTATTCCTCACATTTATATTTACATATGCACAATTTTTCTTACTGGCAGCACTTTTTAAACAAAACTTCAAACTGCAACTCCACGTCAATACAACAAATATATTTATACTAATTTCAGAAAAAAATATTACGGGCATGATTTATTTTCAAAAGTATTAGTGGTTTATTAAACATCTGGCTATAACTTTACCTTAGTACAAAAATGTACTTATTTCAGAAAAAACAACAAATGTTATTTGCATGATTCACTTTTAAAATTCTCAGGGCACTCATGATTTATTAAAGATAGAAAATTTCATCATCAATTCCCCTTCTCAGGGTCAATCTCTGAGGTAAGGCCACACTTGGGACGCCAATTATAACGATCGAAATGAAAGTGAAGATCGAATCTAATTGCAAACTACGATATCTGCTCTAAAAGGCGCCATCTAGGCATTTAACCTAGAAAAAATTATAGAGTAGGCAGATACGCACTGTTAAGATTCCACTTTATTTAAATATTCCGATCGTTAGCCCAAGTCACTAGCTCAGTGAGTAGCAGAGATAATAAAATATAAATTTTATATCTTAAATATAAAAGAATAAAAGCCACTGCCAGAAATTAACACATAAAAATATTTATTTACACACATATAAAATAACATTTAAATTTTGAGGAATAAATTCAACATTTTAGATTTTTCTATTAATCTTTTAATTTTACATTTAACTAAGTTTCAATGAGTTTAATATTTTATTTAGATAGTCAAGTATGAATAGACTACATAGATCTGCATTTGAAAAGAAAATTTTCTTCCCTGATTTAACCTTAGGCAACAAATTTTGCAATCAAACTGGCGCCAATCCATCTGATACATTCATGTATTCAATGTAGCATGAAAATATGACAACACAAAATACTATACTGTCAGGAATGTACATCTGATCAGTAAGTAGAATTAGAGAAGACATTGTCTCTCCACCAACAGGAATGTGACATCTGTTGGCGAGTAAAACAATAAACATAAAACTCCATAGGAATGGACTGCGGTCCTTTGCCATCTTACAAATCCATCCATAGGCAAACAGAAGGTGTTATGCGTATATCTATAATCCTGCCCATAGCGGATCTCATACTATATCTACAATTACACAAATATATCCAATCAATTGAACCAATTCAACTACGAAATGAATAACCTAAGATTACCCTCCCTTAATATAACTTTACAAAACTATATAGCCATTCATGCCCGACTTAAATTTAACATTTAAATACGTTCGCACAGATTATTTTATCCAATTTGTTTTATAATGTCGAGTATTGATCGGCTGCACAGATTCCACGGTCAAAAACATTCCAAATTAAACACAACCGATCAAAATACAAAGTCAATCGATAACGTCAATTGCTGAGGGAATACAGGAGACCCTTTGGTGTTCATCATAAGACACCCTATGACATCGTTGACTTATATATTCTAATAACTGTGAAAACCACAACATAATCAACCGCTAATGAATCTCTGCAATGTCTATACCCAACCTAAATTTCATCATTTAAAATTTAAACAATAAATAATTTATACAATAAAACAAAATGGAAATGATTTTTATTAATCAGAAAACACATAAAATTAAACATTATTAATTTGATTTTAAACTTAAAAAAAAGTCAGATGGAAGTTCATAAGCTTGAACAAAAGTTCTTAGTTATTTTTAAATTTAGAGTTCATGTCAATATAGCTTACAGTAGAAGAGTCCAAGTTCCTGTTTTTTAATTCCCGTGATGTCTCCATTGGAAGATAATGTTCTGGAGGCAGCATTAGCTGGTTCCATTCTTGTATCACAGTCTTTTCATTTTATATTTTTTTAAAAACAAAAAAAAATGAGAGAGACCGGCAAGTGTGTCTTACCGTTCTCATCAAATCAAGTCCGAAAAAACTGTCTGGAACTCAATATTTCTCTTTTTATAGTAAATCTCCAGATTGAATGAACAAAGACGTCACTAATCCAAATTTTCGTTCGGGTCCGGGCTGAGGCTTGGTGCTTCCATTGATCAAGCTAAAATCTCTTTATTCTCTTATCTAATTTACTCTCTGACTTTTTAATTAGACAGCTTTTGGATAATTAATAAACAATCATTTCCATTTATAGATTACAGGAATTAATTAATACCTGTTTTTATTTTTACTTACGTTATTTCTTTTTTAAACTATTTTTATATTTAAATCTTTTTTTATAAAAAAAATACATTCAAATACCTTTTTTTTATTTATTAAAAAAAAATATTTTTAAAGTTTAGCATCTGTGCGAATATATACGTTTAACAAACATTTTAATTTTAGCGTTTAGTTTTTTTTTTCTTTTTAATACACTTATTTTTATATGCGAACTTAAGTTTTTATTTTAAATTAATGTAACGACATATTTATATATCGTTACAATATATATATATATATATATTGTAGCATTTGGGTTTGACCAAAGCTCTATTGGATTTTAAGCTAGGTAATTCATTAGTGTTTAGTAAAATTTTCCTTGTCAAAATGTATTGTAGGGTAATATATTAGCTTTCTATCCAATGCTAAATTCAAATCAGAGTAAAAGTCCAATGATTGACGTAATTTACTTAGCATGTAAAAAAAAAAATATTCATAAAATTTATAAAACTGAGATTATTTTGTTTAGCGTCAATTAGTAAACTTTTATTAAAGTAGAAACAATCGTAATGGAAGAATTTATTTGTTAACAATATTCTATAAATTATTATTTTTAATAGTTTAGAGATGAAAAAGAAAGAGACAACTTCCTAAGAGTGAAGAGTAAATGGTAATATTTTATAACAGTAAGTTATAACACTATAATTTAATGAAAGTAAATTTGTCAAAGAAAAAATCAAAAATCATTCAAGTATTTGGCAATCGGTTTACATAGAGATTTGTGTGTGTGTGTGTGTAGAAGTATATATGTGTAAAATTCATTACAAATTTTAATTATAGAATTAATTACTAATCAGGGAAAATAATGTGGGATATCAGCGGAAAGCTCTTTTAAAGAAATATTACTTTATTTTAATAACTCATTCGCAGCGGCTAATTCCCATTCAGAATTTTGCATTTAAAATCAGGCTGCTATGTATTATTTTTTTCTATTAAAACCTTTCATTTTATTTTTTCAGAGAGATTTCCACACAAGGAAAAATTTTAGCAAAACCACTTGATGATTTTACAAAGTATGAATAAATAATTTATAAATAATTGTAATCAACCAATTAAAAATTAGATATAATTGGTTTGGCAAGTCAATCATTCAGGAATTGAAAGGAGAAATCCACACAGTATAAAAACCTAATTCATCCTTTAGGAAGGGCTATTCATCAAACTTGCTAAAAAAACCACATCAGGTTAAATTGGCAATATCCATTATAAAATTTTAAGTTTTATACATTTTTTTGGTTTTCGGTTCCTAAATGAAAACCTTTGTTAAATTATTAATAATATTGTGAAATGATCATTGAGTAAACTTTTATATTAGGTACACATATATTTCTCTGGAAGTTGACCAACATGATGAGCGTTATCCATACAAATGTAAGCAATCTTTTTAGCAATCAGCGAACAATGTAGCTAAAACTGCAGAGAGAATTTTGCATGAGAAAAATTAAGGAAACACTGTATTCTATGAATCTTTGTATCAAACTTGAATTTATTGAAGCTAACAGATCTCATTATTTATATTATCCAAAATTCTGAGAAAAGATAATCTTTGATTTTGTTAAAAATAAACGTGGAACTGATGCTGACATATGTTGAATCCCATTTAAAATACATATTACTGGTATCATTGTGACTTTAATGGTAAATGAATGGGAGAATACTGAAAGATGGAAATAACAATGGAGAGTCAAGCTTAATTTTTCTTCCTCTCCAATAAATACAAAATTTAAGAGATTATTAGTATTATTTATAAAATGCTCTCAATGTTTTTATTTGTATAATAATTGGTTATCAACTCATTCATTAGATATTATTATAATTTATTAAAGAAATTAAAGATCCATAATGATTTGCATAAGTGAGTCTCATTAGAGTTGCAATTTGGCACCTCACAATCATTATTAATAGGCTATGTTCCAACCATTATTAATAAGCTATGTTCTATCGTCATCGAACTTTCGGCAACTGAATGAGAGATGGTGAAGGCTGGCAGTCGGTTGGTTAGGTTATTATATATATATTATTTATTTCTATTATTTTGCTATATTAATAATTCATTAAAAATATAATAATATACCATGACTTTCTTTTGTTCAAATGTTACTGAGTATACGCATTGAGCATACATATATATTTATACTCAAAATAGTGAAATAACATCCAAATGATTTGCACAGGTTTTAGATGGGTTTAAATTGAAATGTGGGCTAATTTTAATTGGCATGATTAAGTTGCAAGCTATTCTTACAACCCCCCTCTTCTTATAGAGGTAAAATTTTAATTTCTAATGACAATTTTAACAATTATTACCATGAGTTTTGCATTTAAAGCTTGTTTTTTTTATATAAGAAGAAAGACGAAGCCTATATCTATTGTTTTGTAATCTCAACTATGAAAATTACATTTTCTTTAGTTTTTTTATTTATATATCCTGTGAAGCATTGTTCAAGGTGGGGTTCAAACATGTCTCTCTTTTTTTACAATTGATGGGTTTATATTTTGAGCACACTAGTATAAATGTGTCTCTGTTACAGATGGCATATCATTTACTTGTCAGCCTCTATCCCACTCCTATTGACTCTTACTGGATTTCTTTTAAGGACTGACAGGAGATTAGAGCACCTATCCTTGGTGTGGATTAACTTTTTAAGTTAAGTGGCCCTAAGGTATCCTGATATATTCTCTGGAATCTATTAGGTTATACCCTCATCATATTTCATAACCCTACTTCACTGTATGTGTACATGTATTTCTTTCTGCTCATTTTTAGCTTGCATATTAGTTAAGTGTGACTGTCATGTAATCACTGAGATTGTCCACAATACAGCTTCATAATTCAGGTACTATAGGTGCCCCTGAATTCTCCTTCCATAACTAACCAAAATGCATTGGGACTTGACTGTTTAACTATAGTGTAAGGTCCTTCATACAGGTGGTAGAACTTACTTTATCCATTATCAACATGTTTTCTGGAATGAGGTTTTTTTATTAAAACTTTGCTCCTATTCTGAAGGTATATGGAGTCCTAGTCTTATCTTTGTTTAATTAGCCTTATTTATCAATTGAAGGTATGATTTTGTGCATTCTTCTCCATAACAGTTTATTTATGGTTGCTCCCATTGCACAGTATGCTGCTTGGCTGGCCTATCTCAATCTTTGGTTGAGTGGCCAATAAATTATATATCAATAAAAAGTCAAAATGTATACCTAGCTGACTTTTAAAGACATTTTTATATAATCATAAGTTATTTTCTATATATATATATACCTAAGTTATTTTCTATATGTATATGTACCTATTTACTTATCTTCCTTTTTAAATAGATCATTTGAGAATTTCATCCACTATGAACAGTCTATTTATATGTGATCTAAGTAGCAATCTTTGAAGTCATTTTCTTATGTGATTTTCTTTTAAGCACTGCCATTTATGTGCCTAATGTAGGTGAAGGGAACTTCCATGAGTGTTACACAACTTGTGGATCTGTAAATCTTTCTGTTTAATAGACCATAATATGAACATCTCCATTCTCATCCTACAAAAAATCATTTTGATCATCTCTTTGTTGATGGAGAGACTCTAATTGCCTAATGCACATCTAAAATGATCAAATTTACTGATTTCCTTAGTGTCTTCAAAAATAGCTCTTGTGATATGGCAGTTTTCTCCTGAGATAGTCATTTGAGCTAACAATATCTTGCCCTCAATATGGTCATTATGTTTATAAATCTTGGGTTGAGAGTAAATTTTCCACTCTAAGTACTGGCTGTTCAAGTTACTTTGGGTTTTTTCATTGTGCACTTTGCTCATTTCCATGGTGTTTATTGTGAGTGTCAATGTTTGAATGTCTGTGTTAGTTGCTTTTTATTACTACTCTGGGTTCTTGGGTTGATCTTGGTCTGTTGTGTTCCAACAACTAGTGTACTCTTACTCAATTGGGACCAAATGATTCCAAATCTCCATGGTAATGGCTTCATCTAATCATTTTAGATCTTGATCTAATGTGTCTATCTCTGTATTTTGTCTGGTAGAATTTTGTTCCAACTCCATATGGATGACTTGTAATTCTTTCTGAATTTCATTTTGGTGCCTCCCTTGGCTTTCATGTATTTCTTCCTTGATTGTTTTGTGGCTTTGTCATGTCTCTTTGTATTTAATGTCTACCTGGTTGGTGGTACTATCCTTAAAATTTTCAAATCATTTCTGACACTGTGCATCCCTTTCATTCATTTCCTTTCATATCTCTTCCATTTTTTGTTTCAGTTAAGCTTTATTTTTTTAAATGTTCTTCAACTCTAGAGATAACTGTCCCATATTCTCTGACAGTTTATTTTCAACATACTTAATTTCCATTTTCATTTGTGCCTCCACTCTGTCTATGTCCCTTTTCAAATCTTCTCTCAGGTAACATATATTCTCTTTGTGATCTGTTTCTGCCATATTAACATCATCCTTAGTTACCACATTATCCAACTTGCTATTTATATCATCTATCCTGTTATTCATATCAGCTTTGCTTGACATTTTTTGCTTCTATGTGATTCATATCTTCCTTGATTGCCATTTTTGCTTCCATGTGATTGATTTTACTATTTATATTTGCTATTTCTTCCTTGGTTGCCATGCTATCTTTCATATTACTCATATCAGCCTTCATGATATTCTTACTGTTCATAATTATTTGAAGCATCTGCTCTATGATCATCATATCTTCTGTAATCTGATTCATTTTGATCCTAGGTGCTTGACTGACTTCATTGGTGGGAGTCTCTTCAGTTTGAAAAGTTATTTGGCTCCTTTTCTGTGTCTGTGGATATGGTTCAACTTCCATTATTGATCCCCAGGTATTTGGATTAGTATAGATCCATCCTCATTACTGGTAGTATCATTTACTATTTCATTGCCACTATTACTTCTTATTATTTCAAAATGATTGGACTCCATTCTAACTAACTATTTGCCACTGCTGGTTATTATCTACTGTTTTGTGCAGATGAAGTATAAAAATATTTGTCTATCATAGTATAAATAAGCACTTGCCATAGTGTATCACACCATTCCTAACCATTTCACCTTTACTTTTAAGTTCTTTTTTCCTTTCCATTTTTTTTTGTTTAAAATCTGTATTAGCCTATGCCCTTTTTACACCCCTAACTCCACTATTTTACTTTTCATTTATCAATTAATAATTAATTTATCATTGGTCTCAGTTTATTACGCCATTCACTATACTTTTAAACTTGCATTCAACAATTTGTACAAGATTTTTTGTTGTCATACTTATTTAGAATTGGTTCAATCTTATAATGTACACTCTATGTTATTGGAAGTGCTTTTTGTTTGTTAAGAGATAAGTTAATTGGGGTTTACTTTCACAGAAATATAAAATATGGTATGGGTTTACAAAAAAGACAAAAAATATCTTTTTTGAACATCAGTCCAATGGCAGGATTTCCCTTGAAACTAAGGTATGAGTAAGATGTATGTTCATGCCCAACACATTTAGCACCAGACCATGGAAATCACCTGGATATTATTTCACTATTTTGAGCATAAATGTATATACACAACACATATGCTCATTTGGTAACATTTGAACAAAAGAAAGTCATGAAAAATTATTATATTTTATTTTTAGGGAATTATTAATATAGCAAAATAATAGAAAGAAATAGTTTATAGATATACACTATTAGACAAACTTAGATAAATTGTGCTATATGTTTTAAACCAAATAATACTACAAGAAGTAAACTGAAACTAAGCAAACTTGGAGATGACCTAGATGACAAGTTTAATCGCTAGGAAACAGTATGAAAATAAAATTGTAATTCTACTATTATTTTTTAATGAATTGTTTCATTGATAGCATAAATATAAGAGTAAACAGTTACATCAACTTAAAAGAAAATGAGGATTTTAATACATTGGGTAATGGAAATCAAGGACCCTATAAAAGAAAAATCAATTTCAAATCGTTCTGCTTCAAAAATAATGCTTTTGCTATAAAACTTAACATCAACTGAATAGGATTTTTGAAGAAAATTTAGAATGTTGTTCAAAATAATAATTATTTTTAATTAAATACAGTGATATAAGACACCATCAAATTGAAAGCAATAATTTATTAAGAGAACTTAAAAAAAATCATATAAATTTGTGCAATAGCAAAATTTATTTTAGAACTGTTAGTGAAGAAACTTGGATATTTTTTCAAATTCTGACAAAAGAAGAAAACACAAACATTGCCAATAATCAAAAAAAAAATGGAGTAGTTCATCTAACCAAAATAGAAAACTATTCAATATTAAAGTGTAGTTGATGAATTCAAACTGTTTTATAAAATACTGTAAGATGCATAATGGGTAAAACTGTTGTGCTGTAGTGCTTGGTCGCTCTCTTCCCTAACATGACTGCATAAAACTTCTATAATCTACTTCAATAATACATCTAAGAAAGTGGCTAATCTCCAACTTGAGATGTATGCAAGAAAATCAAGAGACAGACCAACTAAGGATTGACATGCTTGTATTCTAAATGATGTTAGGAAACATTGTTACATGACCTATCCTTTGCCATAGAAAAGTTATCAATGCCTTTCATGCCAAAACTCATAAATTATTATCAGGATGACTTGTTGAACTTTTATTTAATCATTAAATTTTATCATATGATTATTATTGTAATTTTTTTTTAAATCATTGTTTTATTTTCATACACAGAAACATAAACTTCATAGTTTGTACTTTGGAAATTCCATTAGCAATGTTAATAGGAAAAAAATGAGGGTGGTTAAGTTTAGTTATTTTTTTTATTATTATAGTAAATAAATTTTAGGTCTACCCTTCCCTTTATAACAACTTCATATTTAGTAATCCATATGAATGGAGGTAAAATCTTCATTTATTGTTTCAAATTAAATTACAAACATTTAGCACAGGACAGAATTGATGTTATTTTTATTTTTTACTTTCAAAATTCAATTTATTTGCATTTATATTTAGGTCTAGTACAATTAATTCATTCAATTACCATTAACTTGATCACAAAACATGAGTGTTAAATATAAACAAAGAAAGGTACAGTACCTCAAAGAGACATTTCATAATTGTTGTGACCATAAGGTTGATTACTAAGTATTCTGGCAATTCCAATCCTGAACTGCATCAATAAGGAATTTAAATTCTGGAGAAGTCTCTTGGACTGTAGCAGCTGGAACCATCATAAGAGTCATTAAAGTGTTATCTGACCCTGGATCTGATCTGCTAACCCTGGCTGACATGTGCATATATATTCCTCTTTTAATTAATGAAGGATGTCTAAGAATAGTTCATCAATTGAGCAATCTGATCCCTTGTTAAAAATGACTTTGCATCTGACTAGACAAGATTGAAAAGTTTATCATTGTATTGAGCCTGATCTGTCCTAAATTTCTTTTTTTTGAAAGCATATTTTAGCGATATACTAGCAGAGTCTGATTTGTTGATATTTTTATTTTTTTTATATGTTTGTTTTCAGTATGAATGACTAACTATCTTTATATATATGTGTGTGTGTGTCTTATCTATGACAATAGTGATTTATATTTTAGTTTGGGGAACCTAATCAAGTGATACGTCTTCAACCAAGGATAATTAGTGATTATACTGAACATATATAAGAAAGAATATTTAATTTAGATAGTTGGCATCACATTTATTTTGTAATCTTAATATGTTTTTCTTATTTTATTTTCAATAATACTGTAAATAATCAGTGTCATCATGAATTTCTACCATCAGGTAAAAGGGATTGGAATCATACAATTATTTAATTGATGATGTGGTAGAGGTTCATTTTTGAGACGTGCAATTTATTTTCTTTTTATTGTTGCTAAAATATTTTATTTTTGATTTGTTTTATCATAGTTAAATAAATGTTAAACAATTTGTTTGCATTATTCTGGTCTCTGATTTATTGATTCAACTTTGCATTAACAGACAACTATCACTCTTAATATGCACACCCCCCCACACACACACACACACATATATATATATATATATATATATATATATATGTGTGAGATAGCACTATTATATACTATTATATATATATATATATATATATATATATATATATATATATCTTATATAATAGTGCTATAATAAATTGAATACCAATAATATCAATAATGCTAGTTGAAACCTATATAAAGGTGTGAAAGTTGTATATGTCCATCACTGTTAAGAAAGTCAAAGACAAATTCTCTCTAGATTTGATTACTGGGGAATAATGGAACCAAGGAAAGGTGTGTGATATGAATGAACTAATTTAACATGTATCTATATTTAATAAACAGGTTTAAATCTAGTCAATTGAAAGTGGATGCAATTATTGGTTATGTAGTTTATTGTGTCATCTCCAGCATCCTACCCAACGACCCTGGATCTGACCATAGACAGAGACAGACCATGATAGGTCCCATACCATTACAATATATATATATATATATATGAAGCGTTTTAAAAGATGTTTTTAATTCATTATGATATATACATATGTATATTTGATTATAACTCATATATATATATATATATATATATATATATATATATATATATATATATATATATATATATATATATATATATATATATGGGATGGTTAAATGATGAATGTATATATTTCATAATAATTATTTAAGATATTTGTTATCCCTTATATGTTCTGGCTAATCCAATAAAAATATATTCTTATAGTCCATACAATATTTCAAGCAAATCCAAAGATACAGTAATAGCCAATTTGATCTTGATATCATATTTTTAAAATACTATAGGTCAGCTTATCTTTATATAATATTTATTTAAAAAATATAAGACCCTACATATAATTATTTAATTTGTGAAGATATTTCAATAATCAAAAGTATATTTTTATAAAGCTATTGCATAAATATTTAAACCGATTTAAAATTTCGTGAGTGATATTAATCCACATAAATTATTATATCAATATTTTTAGAGATTGTACTCAAAATAAAAATAATCTATTGTATATTATTTAAAAAGTAACCTTAATAACAGTAATATAAGATTAAGAATCAAAAAATATTTTTGCCTTGTTCTTTCGTTAATTAAAGTCAAACACCTCACCATTTAATCTATAAAATAGTTTGATTGATGATTTTTAATAATTTTCCAGACACACGATAAAAACAAAAAACAAATTGGAAATATCAAATGATTTTTTTTTTTTACTATCAGTAATATATCATAGTTCTGTTATTATCCATAGGTGGTGCTATAATATGGGCAAAATTTTATGGACAAATAATTATTTTCAAACAATTCTATAATCTAATTTATTAACTATGGTAAATATTATGGTTATATTTATTAAAAATATATAAAGAGTATATTTCTTTATAATTCTCTTTTGATATTATTTGAGAGTATAATCCATATAATTAGTACATCTTGATTTTCTAAAACCATAGTGAACATTGGTATCAACAGTCTGTGATTTAAAGCATTATTATTTACTTTTTCCATATTAAATAACAATATGTCTTAATAATTGCAGCAATCTTTTTTGTGTCCTTTATTTTTATAAATTGTAATTACATAATCAGTATTAGAACGTCATGGGTCCAGATGTTCATCAGAATTTTCAATAATTTGCAGGTAATATTTTATCTCTATTGTTTTCTAGAAATCCCATCAAAAAACTATTGAAGCTTGTACTTTTTTAAATTTATAAAAAACATTTTAATCTTAATAAGCCAGACATCACTAAAAAATCTAAATAGGGAAATAGACTGGATATATAATTATGTTGCAGGTATCTTACTTTTTATACTATTATTCAAAAACATATAAAAATATTTTGTCATTTGAAGAAGTATATCTATCATAAAATACTCATTGACTGCTATTGGTTATCACAGTTTGAGTACAAATAGCAGTTTTACTATGTTAAAAAATATAAACTCATTAACATCACCAAATGATTAAATATTATTTTCACTTTTAAAGTAGAAAACACTATTTTCATGTCATTTACTGATTTTTGTATTGCTATATTGTTTATAAAAATATGGTACTTATAAATTACTTTATCTTATTTTAATTTTAATTAACCATCTTATATTAATCATTATCTAACTTTCTTGCAGACTTTGCATTGATTAAGCCATAAGACTGTGATCACATCTCTGAGAATGTTATTGAATTTTGAAAATGTCATTGTTCCTCCTAACTCAAGAAGCAGTCAAAAACATATTCCATTTTTTCCTGCTATGAAATTGGAAGATGATATAATGTGAAATGATTTATTAAATATATTATACACAGCACTAAAAATTGTATTGGCTGATAAAATTATCATGCACATAAAATGAAAATAATCATTAAAACCAGTGAACAGTTAGACAATCTTAATATAAATAACAATCAACAATAATTAAATTGTTGTCAAAGTAACATTCTTATAACAATAAAGGTGGAATTCCAAATTTATTTATTGTCCAATACATTTATATAGACACTAAAGATTGCAATTTGACCACTGTTATTGAAATTATTGGCATAAAAAAGTTTAAATAAATCTCCTTAAACAGAAGAATATAACCAGTTCTGAATGCAGACTAATAAATAGTCAAATTATAACATTACAAACTGCAATTATAATTTTCAAATTTCATCTAAATTATTACTTAAATAAAAATATCAAAGTGTTGCCAAGACACCTTCTTTATAACCATATACCTACCTATATAGAGACTAAAGGATGTGACTTGATCACAGAGATTGATAATATTGACACAAAAAGTTTAAATAACGTCCTTAAACAGATAACTATAACCTGCTCTGAATACAGACTAATAAATAGTTATGTTTATCAGTTTAAGAAGGTTTATTTAAATAATTGCAATCTCTGTTGTTAAGTTGCAATCTTTTGTCCTTATAGAAGTGTATTGTTATTTATATTGTGATTGTCAGAGTATTGACTGATTTTAATGATTTCTTATAAACCCATTTAACTTTGAGCATTATTACAATTAAAATTAAAATAAGTATAATTTACTCTAATATAATAAAGAATAATTAATATTCATTTATGAAATTTATTGAATAATACTAACTATTGATTAAAATGACACATGTAAGGATTTATTGTATTTTAAATCAAGAAAATAACAATATGTGGTATGTGGAACGCTACCTGATTGGCTCAAAATTGTTTTTAATAGCCATTGATATTTTTTTTTCCAATCTGTCCTCTATATTTGAAATAAAATAGTGAACATTGTTTGTAATATAGAGTATACATAAAGTAAAATATTAATGATCAGATATTCAAATATGCTTTGTACATCAGATTCTGAGCCAATTAAAGAATAAAATGTATAAAATCCATTAATTATTGTTCAAAATTCATAAGATATATATATAATTAAAAAAACCAGTCAACACTTAGACAATCCCATTATCATTTAACAATCAATAATTTCAAACTGTTGTCAAGGCAAATATCCTTATAATCATTACTTTCTTTTCATTACTGTTTGTAATAAATTAGCAAAATGATTTATATCTGCAATTGAAAGATTTGATTTTTAATTTTAAACATGAATACCAGACCTATAGCTCTCATTTCTTGTCTAGGTGTACTGTGATATTTATATAGGAATAATTAGAATAATTATTTAAATTAGGTTTTACATATTTAACTTATTCAAAATTTGTATGCTATTTTTTCTTATTGTTGATATGATTGTGGGCAATAAAGTATGTCTTTTTAACTGTTCCCTTCTTGCATCTCATTCCATGCAGACTAGACTGACATTTTTTGGGTCAAAGATGTGACAAATTTTTGTTGATGTTTTCAGAAGACAGATTTGCATTTAAGATTACTGTTTGAATGCATGTATAAATATTTAAGTTGAATCATTCTTGTGATAATGCTTGCTATTAAATTCTCTATAATATACAGCTGTGCAAGCAGAGTTGCTGCATTTAATTTTATATTCAACCTGTGATATATCTTCTGGTAGCAGTTTATCTTTCATGTTGTTTATTAAAAGTGTGCTCAGCTGCATATATAAAAGTAAAAAAAAATACAATATGTTCAGTTGCAGATGTAAAATATTTTGCTAAGTTATTATTATTATATATCATATTCATCCCAGATTTATGTTTTTTTTCCAGTAAAGCCATCTTGTGAATAAAGATAAGATCAGAATTACAGACACCACTGGATCTAATTCTTAAATTTATATGTACAAATCGGTTATAATCTATTTGTGATAATCTAATAATAAGTATTTTCTAGGTAAATCTTGTAATTAAATCATAAGTTTTGAATTTATTCATTGAAAATGTTAAATCTGAAATTTTTTAATGTGAATCTAGAAAATTCTAAGAAATTTGTGTGGGAGACAGTAGACAATAAGACTTATAAAAGCTCCTCCAAAATTACTGTATCTTACGCTATTATTCAAGATGCCATTTAAGATGCTGGGATTTTCCATTCTGCTCTACAATCTGCACTCATTGCCAGTCATCTCTTAGAAATTAAGAGTCTCTACAAATATTTTGGGACAAGCAGCTTGCATTTATTAAATAAAATAAACCTATCCACCTATTCATTTGCATTCTCCAATAAAATGGGTGGCTAAGCATCTTACCAAGAAAAACTTTGTGCTCCACACCTAACTTCATCCTCCAGAATGTCTTAAATTTATAACAAGCTGACTTTGTGAAAATTCCAACCTCCTTTAAAGCTTCTCTTAACTAACCAGTCACCCGAAACAACTACAAAAATCAACAAAATACGTATTTCTCCTTCAATTACTTCATGGAAAACAAAAGTTCAGGAAACTAACGAATTAATGGTAATATGAACTTTATTGCACCTACTATAATCCAAATATGATTATATTTATCTCTAATTAGAAAAATTTAGCTTTTAGTATAAGAAACGTTAGATGAAATGTATTTTTACTAAAATTAATTTTACCAATGTATGTTGGTATTGCTGTATTGTTAATTCATTTTATTGCTGTTTTATTTGTTATTATATTTGTTTTATGAATCACGTTATTTACTATATTTTAAAAGTACCTATTGAATGAATTCTTTTTTTTTTTTATTAAGATTTTGACTGTTAGAATAAAAAAAATCTTAGTTTTAAAAATAGTTTTTAGAATTAGTAGATTCTTTTCCCTCCCTCTTCTTTAACATTTAAAATCAAAAAAAATTTTTTTTTATAAATGAAATAGTCTTCTAGCATTAAAATCATCTAAAAGTAACAGTTGTAATAATGTTTCAAAATTCATTTTTTTATTATGAGTCTTTAAAAACTGTGTAAACAGTTACTCCAATATATATATATATATATATATGTGTGTATAAACTATAGATTTTCTAAAAGTCTTGAACGCTTGTGCATTTTTATAAATACGTGTTGATCTGCTTGTTTGTGTGGACATAAAATCAATCTATATAAAGTTCACTTGTTATCTAGTTATTTGTAGGAACATTTTATTTCACCTGATTATGCATGTTTCTATCAGGCAGATTTTATTTTCTATTATCTTCTGTAACTGTAAACCAGACCATCTACTGCTTTAATCACAGTTTATTTACTCTTCCAAGGGCTACATTTGGAACAGCTTCCTATGTCGTGCTTTTATAATTTATCACTATATATTATATTGGCGAATTCTTAGAAACCTTTGGTCATGATGTTTTGGCCAAGCTCCTATTATTTTTTTAACCCGGATTACCTAACACGTGAAATGAAATCTTCATTATTTCACATATAGATAAGTTTAAAAATACCACCATATACCCCTCTTTTATTATCACTTAAGACTCTTATTATTATTTTCAGTATAATTTCATGTGATATGAATAATCTGGTGGTTAATTAAATTGATAGTAGCTTTTAATTTAAATGCTTAGATAGAATGAACTAATAAAAGTTACACACATATAACTAACAAACTTTCAGTACTTTAGAATTAAGTCAAGGAAAAGACAAATTAACTGTCAGAGCTTTGTAATAAGTCAAGGTACTCAATTAAACAAGCTATATATATATATATATGTTAAAACGATATATATATATTTGTGGTTTATATATATATATATATATATATATATATATATATATAAAGCATGTATTAAAATATGTTATTATTTATATAATTTAGCTGATGATTGTTTGCTGTAGTCTGTCTATCAATTATTTAGTTAGGTACGTCTGTTTTTCTCCATGATTTAACAGCAGTAGTTTAATTTTATATTAGGAATCAGTTCATCATTGTTAGTGAATACCTGGTCACACCAAATAATTTTCTATGCTCATAAAAAGCCTGGTGGTACTCTCAAGCTACCAATATTCAGATTAGATAATGGTATAATATGTATTACAAATAAAAAAATCCATTAATTAATAACTATTGTAATAATAAAAATAATAAATATAACATTAATTAACTATTATATACAGTCTTTCAATCTGCTGAAGTATTTTCGATTAAGGAATTCATACTTCTGCAGATTAAAAGACTGTATATAATAGTTAAATACCATTATACATATATAATTTTTATTGTTAAATATACATATACAAAATGGAGTTGAAATCAGGAATTTACTGGTAAAAACCAAAAGTCCTTAAAATATATATTAATTCTATCTCTCTTGGCATTTATGTAAACAAATGCTTGTATGGAGATTTTGGTAAAGCTCCATCTATTGATCATAAATGCAAGCTATAGCAAGTTACATGGTTTATAATGTGTTTTTGGTAAATTCTTTCACCCTTCTCAACTGCCAATAAATTAAAAAAAAACAAGATGAAAGCAATATCATCAATTCAAATCCCATGAATCCTAAATTTTAACATTAGTAGCTTGTCTATTGATAACATAAATGAATATAATTAACAGACAAGCTGCTAACATTAAAATTTGGTATTCATGGGATTTGTGTTGATGATGTTTGTTTCTATTTTGATTTTTGAATTTAACAACAATCAAGGAGGGTGAAAGAATTAACCAAAAGTACTCTTGCAAATTGAAAAATTGTAGCTAATAATTATTTACCATTATATTTATTAGTTTGCTATTATGTTAGATTTTTAATTAATAAACATTTTATTTGTATGAAATATTGTAAATGTTGGAACGATCCACCCTTTCCATCAAAGTGTCACTGTTGTCAAAAAAAAAAAAAGAAAATATTCATTTTGACTTTGATACAGAGGTAGAGGTGTGTGCATATATATATATATATATATATATATATATATATATATATATATATATATATATATATATATATATATATATATATATATATATATATATATATATATATATATATATATATAAACATTACAAGCATAAAGCTAAACTAGTCAATATAAAATCAAAACTACCCCAAATGTAAAATTAAACCAGACCAGAATAAAAATAATATTAAAACACAACCTAAGGTTTCACTGCTACAAGCAGACTTCTCAAGTGTAAAGAAATAATAAAAAAAACACAACTTATATATACTATTAAAAACTACCCACAAATCCATTCACTTCCCATCCACCCTTAATATTAAAAGAACTCTTAAATAAGTTAATTGCTTCAGAATCATAAATTTTCAATAATAAAGACTCTTTAATTCTTCTTTTGATTTCATTTCTCTCAAAGAAGACAACCTTAGCTTCATCAAAATCAATAGTGTGGCCTGTATCTTTTTCATGGACATACAAAGCAGAACTAAGATATCTATTTTTAACTCTACTTTTATGAACCTTTACTCTTTCATTTAAACTCAAACTACTCTGACCTATGTAAACCTTCTTACAAAATAAACAAGGAATAAAATAAACAAGGAATAAAATATCTTTTGGTGATTAGAAATATAGAAACTAATTGTTTATTGTGCAGTCATTTAGTTAAAAGTAAAGAATTAAGATCTATAATTAAACCTGATAGCTATCAGTCTGTATCTCATAAAGTAGCTGCTTTAAGGTATTATTGTCATAGGAATATTAAATTAAATAATTCTAGGGGGGTAGCTTTGTTTCAGAAATATCAATTTTATAAAGATTATTTAAGTGTTGGATACTCTGATAAATTTGTTAAAAGTATTTTATTTAATAGTAATATTTGTAAGGATGTAAAGGTTAAAGAAAAATATGATTTTATTTCTTTGCCATTTAAATTGTCTTCTTATAAAATTGTGTGTAGAAATAGTAAATTGTTTGGAAATAAGAAAATTGCTTGGAAAAAGGGTGTTACATTGAATAATTTATTGAATAATACAAAGGAAGTTTTTGATAGAAAGACTATTCCTGGTGTGGTATATTTTATTCCTTGTTTATTTTGTAAGAAGGTTTACATAGGTCAGAGTAGTTTGAGTTTAAATAAAAGAGTAAAGGTTCATAAAAGTAGAGTTAAAAATAGATATCTTAGTTCTGCTTTGTATGTCCATGAAAAAGATACAGGCCACACTATTGATTTTGATGAAGCTAAGGTTGTCTTCTTTGAGAGAAATGAAATCAAAAGAAGAATTAAAGGGTCTTTATTATTGAAAATTTATGATTCTGAAGCAATTAACTTATTTAAGAGTTCTTTTAATATTAAGGGTGGATGGGAAGTGAATGGATTTGTGGGTAGTTTTTAATAGTATATATAAGTTGTGTTTTTTTTATTATTTCTTTACACTTGAGAAGTCTGCTTGTAGCAGTGAAACCTTAGGTTGTGTTTTAATATTATTTTTATTCTGGTCTGGTTTAATTTTAGATTTGGGGTAGTTTTGATTTTATATATATATATATTGTAACAAGGTGCGGACTGAGGAGAGCGATGGTCCGCCTAAAGTTACAAAAGAAATGGGTATATATATATTACTAATACTATTAGCTAATAAAGTTACTAATAATCGGAAATATTAATATTTAATGGTGATGGGAATATTTTAATATTAACCGTATATTATTCATATATTTATTTAGAGGTAGTTGTTAGACTATAAAAGAAAGAAAGAAAAAAAAAATAAACATCGTAGAACTCGTGTTTTGTTGGGGTGTTTGTGGCATGCGAATGTATATATGTGCGTGATTAATGTATTTCGAGTGGATAGCAAATTGGAACAAAACGAGATCCGTCTGAAATGCGAATGTATTTTGATGCGATGGCGACCGCAATGACGCAGTCATGGTCTATTCGGATGACGCAACCAGGGAATTTCGCCGGAGGGGATCACGAAAATGGAGGAGAAAGGACGAGAAGAAAAAAGGATATAAAAGAAAATAGAGAGGGGATAAGAGTCTTCTTGCACGGGTCCAGAAAGTAAAGAGAATAAAAGTGTATCATGCATCGAGTGGGGTAAAAACCTCAACTTGACAGGCGATGAAGGCCTGCCCCACAGTCCAGAAGGTGCTGCAAGGAAGAAAATCAATGAACGCCGAATTCCGGTTATCGTCGGCAAAGAATAGTGATCGCTACGGAGAAATGAACCACGAGATCATCCGGTTATAGAGCCTTTATCATCGTAACCCATGCTTTTGGAATATTGAGGTAACGTGAACTTTATCAATTGCCTATTGAATTGCTATTACCACACAATCCGAGTGTTAAACGGATTGTGTCATCCATTGGAACTTTGGAATAATTTAATTTTCTATGATTAAAACCTGTTTTAATAAAATATACCAACTACAAAGTCCGTGGAGGCAGTTTAATAGACGAACAATATTAATGTGTTTTGCGGGGCCTATTAAAATCCAAAGAATAATTTATTTAATCCGTACATGTATGCGTGTGCTATAGCATTCAATGAAACACGAGTTGTAAATAATGGGGGGTGGGTCAACTAAATGAATTTTAATATTTTCTTTTTGTTGTATAATAAATTGTTTTACATTAAAAATATCTTTGGAATATTTTTCTTTCGCTTTGTATTTATAGTATGTCAATCAAGTTCATAGTTAGGACTAAAATGTCATAATTAAGGTAAAACGTATACTATACCTCAAAGAACCAGCTTATAAAACTTTAGTATAGGGTAGCGAGCGCACTCCTCCGAAACTAGTCGAGAACTTCATTCTGCGCAGGGAAAACTAATCGATAAGGTTGGATTTTTAAATCGAGTTAGTTATCAAATATACAGTTGATTACAAATATTAATCCACTCCCAGTTAGAGACAGTAGTGTTGGAATCCCTAATTCCCGTCCACGGTCTATTGACCACCACTCCCTGAGATGAGCTAGGCTAATGAACACCACCCCTTTTTCTTACTTACCGCGAAAGGTAAAGCGACAGCAAATATTTATTGAGTCGCTATCGGGGTTTATTCTGCATTAATAGAGTCCCGCGGTGTAATTCTTATTTGTTCATCGCAAATAGGTTTGGCGCTTGGAAGCAAACACGCTATCCATAAATATGCCCGGGAATCATGCAGAGACAAAATAAATTCATATATCTATAAGGTTAAATCTTAAGTTAACTATAGCCAGTCCTATGAATTTATTAATACGATCCTTCAGCGGGCGAAGCGGTTCGTTATAACTGGACGCCGCAACTGTGGGGCCTCTGGAGAGCGAGGGGGAATAGGAAGATAGTAGAAGGTTCAAATAAAAGAGGGCGCAACGACCAGTGGATTTGACACGAAGTCGGGATAGTGAGCAAAACTCCGATACTTTCACGCATTTTACAAGGTTAAAGAAAAGAAAAACGGCGAATGACTTAATAAAAAATTTTTTTTTCCCAGCGTAGATTTTTTTTTTATTATTGTAAAATTTTTTTTTTGTTAAAAAGAAAAAAAAAAAGGGAAAAGACGAATAGAATATATACATGTTAGAGTAATAACACTGAGCCGTATTAATATGCTGGAAATGGATATATATATAGTCGCATACGTTATCCGAGTTATTAATAAAAACTACCGCTAACCCTAATGGTTTTCGGAGGTCTAAATAGAGACATATAAACTATACGCGAACTCGTGCGCAATTATAAATTTTTTTTTTCTCTTGGTTGGAGGTGCGATAATAAAAGAATGGGAAATACGATTTAACAGCACATGGAAGCGTAGCACTATAGAGTAAAAGGACAGAAAGCAACAGCACTGGATGGGGGGGGCGAGGTAATCAAAGCCAGTCAAGTGAAGAGAGATTGATAAACAATAATGGAGAATAGTATAAGTAATGAGGTAATTAGGGTTCAGAGATTTTCGGGGAAGATGTGGGAATCCCCTGGGGAACATATCCGAAGTTTAAAAAGATACTTCTGCAGGTACCCCGCGGAGGAAGAGGACAAAGTGATCATTGCAGCAAGCCACCTACAGGAACATGCCCAAAGGTGGTGGGAAGCATTGAGTGAACAACCGGGAGCCTTTAAGGGATACGAAAGAGCTCTCAAACAAGCTTTTTGGAATATAGAAATCCAAGAATATATATTCAACGAAATAAGTAGACAGAGATTTGGGGAGCCACACGATGAGTATACATACTTCTTCAGGCGACAAGTGGCTCGATTGCGAGAGTTAGAGATGTTAAAACTGTCAGAAAGTCAGATCGTGGGCATAGTGTGTAGGAATGTGCCACCCGACGTGGCCGCAACAGCCAGGACCGCCAAAGGGGGGCTAGCTCGGGACGTGGACTGGGCACTTGAACAAATAGTGTGCAGCCAGTGGCGAAGAGAGATAGAAGAGAAGGAACCTAAGAGCGTGGAAGATAGATGGGTGGGAAATCTGGTTTGTGATGATGAAGACAGAGCCCCCAACTACGCTAACCAAGCATGCCCTAAAGTGGAAGCACGCATTGCAGAAACCCAAGTAGAGGTGGTCATTGACTCAGGAAGTCAAGTTTCAGTATTATCAGAAAGGATATACTGGCAGATGGTAGAGAAACAACCAGACATCAAGACACTACCCATAAAAGCTATACAAGTTAGGATGGCCAACAACAAAAGAGCGAAAATAGAACCCAGACTTGTCTGGGTGGATCTACAGATTGGCGAGGAAGTGATTCCACATGTGTTTCTGGTCATGAAGGGGTTAATACATGAGGTATTAGTGGGGGTGGACTTCCTTCATAAAAACCAATGTACGCTGGATTTTCGCAGAGGGGAATTCAGATGTAAAGGGACACCCATCAAATTCATCACAACCAACTGGTGTGGATCTATAGGGATTAAGGAGGTAGACGAAGTAGAGGGGATAATGGAAGAAAAAATTAAAGAGATTAGGATGGTTGGCGAAGACAAAGCGAGGGCTTTTGGGCAAATACTAAAAAAATATAGGGAAGTGTTTTCAGAGGCGCCTGGAACGATACAGGGATTTGAGCAGACGATCAAACTTAGGGAGAACCAGCCATTTCAGTCACGATCATACCCGGTCCCTTACCAATACCGAGAGGAGGTCCAAAGACAAATAGAGCAAATGGTGGATTGGGGCGTCATTTCCAAATGCTCATCCCCGTTTTGCAACCCATTGGTGGTGGTGAAAAAGAAGAACGGTGCGATTAGAATATGTCTTGACGCGCGGCAGCTGAATCGGGCAACGATTCCCGATTGTACCATTCCTCCACCCATGCATGAATTATTGGGAAGATTCAAGGGAAAAAAGGTATTCTCAACGTTTGACCTTACCGCCAGCTATTGGCAGATTCAACTTCGCCCAGAGGACAGGCAGTACACCGCCTTTCGGTACGAGGGATATTCATACCAATTCAACAGGATGCCATTCGGTCTCATAAACAGCGGAGCGGGTTTGCTACGGTGCCTTGACCAGACATTGTCGGAAGAGACGAAGAGAGTCGCCACGATATATATCGATGACGTCGTGATAGCGTCAAGTAGTGTGGAAGAACACGAGAAGGAGGTCGAAATGTTCCTCAAGGAGTGTAAAGACAAGGGCATTAGGGTCAATTTGGGAAAGAGTAACCTAGTCAAAGAAGAAGTGACATTTTTGGGGCATTTGGTGGGCCATCAAGGACTAAAACCCCATCCGGACAAAATATCTGCCATCAGAGACTTTCCTATACCTAGGTCCAGAAAACAGATTCGTTCTTTCCTGGGCCTGTGTAATTTTTACCATCGGTTCCATGAACGGATGGCCGAACATGCCGAGCCTCTAGTGCATTTGCTAAGAAAAGATATCCCCTGGAAATGGGCTGATGAGCAAAGGAAAGCATTTGAGGACATAAAAGTAGAGTTTGCCAAACAGGTCATGCTGGCGTTCCCGGATTTTACCAAGCCGTTTATACTCCAGACTGACAGTAGTGGGTACGGCCTGGGTGCGACTCTATCCCAAACGCAAGAGGGGGAGAAAATGGGAGTCTTATATTTTATAAGCCGGTTGTTAAAGGGGCCAGAGCTAAACTATTCTGCTACCGAAAAGGAGGCGTTAGCCATTGTCTGGGCCTTCCAGAAATTCCGCCCACTCCTGCTGGGGTCGGAGGTAGCAGTGGTGACAGATCACAAAAGTTTAGAATTTATCAACCATAGCTATCTTACCAATAGTCGACTAATCCGGTGGAGTTTACTCCTCCAAGAGTACAACTATACCGTTCATCACTGTAAGGGGGTGGATAATATCGTAGCCGATATTCTCAGTCGGAACCCGGTGGGGCACCAAGCGGAACATATGAGGGCAGAAAATGCATGCATCGCCAGTATGGACCTACAAACGAACAAGGAGATAGAGGAGAAATTGGCACAGTTAGGTGAATGGCAACGTCAAGATAAGGACTTGGGACCACTGATCCGAAGATTAGAGGGGGGTATGGACCCTCAGCTTGCGAAGAAACACCGCATATGTCATGGAATCCTTCAATCCCTAACGTGTGGAGAAACAAAGAACTGGAAGCCCAGTGTGCCAGGTCAGTTGAGAAATGAATTAGTAGCCTATGTTCACCAGATATACGGGCATTACGGGGCCTTAAAGACGGAACACCTGATTCGGAAATGGTTTTATTGGCCTGGAATCCACGCCTCGGTGAAGGCCATAGTAGGGGAATGCAAAAGTTGCCAGAGAACCAAGCCAACAAACCGGGCATACGCAGCAAACCTAGTACCTATCATCCCAACAGGCCCCGGTGAAATAATAGCCATAGATTTTTACGGACCATTACCCGCGTTCAAAAGGAAAAAATATCTTATTGTGGCGTACGACTTGTTCTCGAAACACGTGGCAGCATACCCCATCGCCCAGGCAAACACCAAGTTTGCAATTAGGATGCTTGAAACCAATTATTTCAACGAAGTAGGAAAACCTCGTGTACTCCTATCGGATCACGGAACTCCATTCACATCTAATGAATGGCGCAGATGGATACAGAGTCAAGGGATCAAACATTGCCTAACCTCGATTCGTAACCCCCAGTCCAATCCTTGTGAAAGAGTGATGAGGGAACTGGGGCGTCTATTCCGCACATATACCGGGGACAACCATCGTGGATGGGTCAAGCTCACCCCTCAAGTAATTAACTTCATAAACTGGTCCGTAAACGAGTCAACAGGTTTGGCACCCTTCCGGCTTCATTTCGGATGCCACATACCTTGCCTTATTAAGACAGCCCTTCCCGGAATGGAAGAGGGCCCGGTAGATACGGAAGAGGACCAAAGCAGGGCACGGCAGACCATGCAAAAGATGGGGCAACGGAGAAAGAACAGGCAAAGGAATCGCCCACATTTATTTAAAGTGGGAGATCGGGTCATGGTGCGTGCCCAACCGATAAGCGAAGCAAGCAAAAACATATGCAGGAAATTCTGCAACTTGTACGAGGGACCTTTTTCAATTGTTAAATGTCAAGGAAACAATGCGTTCTGGGTAGATACGGGGTCGGGAATTAAAGGCTCATATAATGCACGAGCGCTGAAACCCGCGCGAAGCCAAAGATCTCCCGCCGATGAGGAATCCCTGGGGAATCCGGCAGCGGTACCCGCCGGCAGAGAGAGAGTACAAGAGAAGTAAGAGCCTGTCAAACCCATAGTGCGTGTTTGAAGGCTTCCGAACGGGGGGGCATTGTAACAAGGTGCGGACTGAGGAGAGCGATGGTCCGCCTAAAGTTACAAAAGAAATGGGTATATATATATTACTAATACTATTAGCTAATAAAGTTACAAATAATCGGAAATATTAATATTTAATGGTGATGGGAATATTTTAATATTAACCGTATATTATTCATATATTTATTTAGAGGTAGTTGTTAGACTATAAAAGAAAGAAAGAAAAAAAAATAAACATCGTAGAACTCGTGTTTTGTTGGGGTGTTTGTGGCATGCGAATGTATATATGTGCGTGATTAATGTATTTCGAGAGGATAGCAAATTGGAACAAAACGAGATCCGTCTGAAATGCGAATGTATTTTGATGCGATGGCGACCGCAATGACGCAGTCATGGTCTATTCGGATGACGCAACCAGGGAATTTCGCCGGAGGGGATCACGAAAATGGAGGAGAAAGGACGAGAAAAAAAAAGGATATAAAAGAAAATAGAGAGGGGATAAGGTTCTTCTTGCACGGGTCCAGAAAGTAAAGAGAATAAAAGTGTATCATGCATCGAGTGGGGTAAAAACCTCAACTTGACAGGCGATGAAGGCCTGCCCCACAGTCCAGAAGGTGCTGCAAGGAAGAAAATCAATGAACGCCGAATTCCGGTTATCGTCGGCAAAGAATAGTGATCGCTACGGAGAAATGAACCACGAGATCATCCGGTTATAGAGCCTTTATCATCGTAACCCATGCTTTTGGAATATTGAGGTAACGTGAACTTTATCAATTGCCTATTGAATTGCTATTACCACACAATCCGAGTGTTAAACGGATTGTGTCATCCATTGGAACTTTGGAATAATTTAATATTCTATGATTAAAACCTGTTTTAATAAAATATACCAACTACAAAGTCCGTGGAGGCAGTTTAATAGACGAACAATATTAATGTATTTTGCGGGGCCTATTAAAATCCAAAGAATAATTTATTTAATCCGTACATGTATGCGTATGCTATAGCATTCAATGAAACACGAGTTGTAAATAATGGGGGGTGGGTCAACTAAATGAATTTTAATATTTTCTTTTTGTTGTATAATAAATTGTTTTACATTAAAAATATCTTTGGAATATTTTTCTTTCGCTTTGTATTTATATTATGTCAATCAAGTTCATAGTTAGGGCTAAAAAAAATGTCATAATTAAGGTAAAACGTATACTATACCTCGAAGAACCAGCTTATAAAACTTTAGTATAGGGTAGCGAGCGCACTCCTCCGAAACTAGTCGAGAACTTCATTCTGCGCAGGGAAAACTAATCGATAAGGTTGGATTTTTAAATCGAGTTAGTTATCAAATATACAGTTGATTACAAATATTAATCCACTCCCAGTTAGAGACAGTAGTGTTGGAATCCCTAATTCCCGTCCACGGTCTATTGACCACCACTCCCTGAGATGAGCTAGGCTAATGAACACCACCCCTTTTTCTTACTTACCGCGAAAGGTAAAGCGACAGCAAATATTTATTGAGTCGCTATCGGGGTTTATTCTGCATTAATAGAGTCCCGCGGTGTAATTCTTATTTGTTCATCGCAAATAGGTTTGGCGCTTGGAAGCAAACACGCTATCCATAAATATGCCCGGGAATCATGCAGAGACAAAATAAATTCATATATCTATAAGGTTAAATCTTAAGTTAACTAGAGCCAGTCCTATGAATTTATTAATACG